>JAPYZF010000110.1:0-497305 GCA_030523045.1 Meteorus cinctellus
TGTCTCCCGTTTTTATATTTACTCCATCATTACACGACAATTGTGAAAATGAGGAAATTATACTTGTAGCACTGAGGGATATAATAGATCATGAATATTAGAAAAAGCAGAAAAGTGGGGACACTATTCTTGCGTTGTCAACTGACGCAGGTGAATGCACCTGCGTTAGTCTGCGAAAAATCCTCTTCCGAGTCCATTGATATCAAACAACCATTAATACATTCCCCCATGTCAGGCTTTTCTTACAGCACATTTGTATTGAGATGTTTGGGATTGTGGCATTGCGATGGCAAACCAATTGGTTGGAAATACACAGTCTACATTGGCTATACAGCATTAATTTTTACCATAATGTATACATTTACACTATCGCAATTCGCCATGCTGTATGAAGCCGCAAATGATTTGAATGAATTCGCTGATGCGTTATTCATGTTGGTGATGTTGTCGGTAATCTCGACAAAAATGGTGAACCTGATTGCTAAACGAAAAGTGATTACGGGAATGATGAAATGTCTGGAACATGACCCATTCTATCCACAAGATGATGAAGAATTTTTTATCGATTCAAAGGCAGCAGACGATATCAAGTAAAATAAATATGTAAGATGTTGGACAATAGAATTGAAACTTTCTTAATCCATTTGTGTTTTACGTCTTCCGCAGTTTTTTTACACTCTGGTATGGAATCATGACTGAATCAACTTGTACTATGTTAACACTGGCATCATTCAAACGTGATATACCTCATATGGAACTGCCCTACAAGGCATGGCTGCCTTTTGGCATAACGTCAACCATGACTTATTGGATTGCTTATTTGCATCAAACAGTTGGGCTGTACATTGCTGCTAATGTTGATATAGGATTCGACAGCTTAGTCATAAATATGATGATGATGATTTGTGTTCAATTGAAAATTCTGAAGCATCGAATCGGAAAGATACATCACACAATTAATTCAACACAAAATTCTTATAAAAATTTATCTTCTGTCATACATCGAATGCATCTGGAAACAAAGCTCATTGCGAACTGCACGAAACATCACATCGCCATAGCTGAGTTGAGTAAAATATTCATAAATATTGTTGTGGTCAGAGTTAAATGACCACAACTATATCGTACGGAATGTCAACTTTTGATTTGAATTATATTGAGAAACAAACACAAAGATTTCTTCCATTAGATTTGCTGATTTGCTGAACAACACATTCGGTGTATCCGTTTTCTTACAATATTGCGCTGGTTCACTTATTCTATGCGCTAGTACTTTTAGCGTATCACAATTGGAACCATTTAGCGCTGATTTCATGGCTCTCGTCGTCTATGTCATGTGCATTTTGATACAGATATTTATTTATTGCCAATATGCAAACGAAATGACGCTTGCGGTAATAAATTGATGAAACTATATCTTGAAAAGTCTTATACAGATTCATATCGAATTCATAATTAAATTCCAGAGCGAAAGCATTCGTGACGCAATTTATGCAATGGACTGGACGTCTTTTACTGTTTGCACACAAAAGACTTTGATTATAATTATGGCTCGAACGATGCAGCCAATGCAATTCTCAATCGGTCATATTTCACTGTGTCTTGATTCATTCAGTAGTGTAAGATCAACATTTATTGTGTTGATTCTCATAACTGAAAAATACTCATACTATAACTCTTTTTTTATATTTCAGCTTGTTAAACTATCATTCTCAGCTTATAACGTTCTGAAACAAACATCTGAGTCATAATATCATCTTCTTCTTACGTAGAAAAATTATATAGCTAAAGAATAGTGCACAATACATCATCGAAACTGATTTGATAGATAAAAGTGATGAATCGATTTACAATGTAACATGGGAAATATTCGGAATATTTATTCATAAGTAATGTCTTCATTGCTTCCACATTGTCTTCTCCTTTTCCGATCCACACTCATGACATGTTAAATTGCATTCAATTCAGTTGAAACGATTTGTATCACAAGTGTTAATGTTGGCATTTTGCTGCCATTCATCATGACATTGTGTTGTCATTTCATTTTAGAATCATTTTCCAGATTTTCGATAGATCTCCAACTCCTCAATGATCATCAAGCATAAAATATTCGATCGATCTAGGAAATAATAATAAAGAGTGACAATGTATATAAGGAGAAATGAGGACAATCAGACTTGATAGTCGAATTTCTGTAAATTGGCATTGCAATTTTTTTATTTTGTTTAAACCCTGAAGATATTTCTATCACGAATAAACATTTTCATGTTCAATTGCATCTTTCACGTTTTAAAGCACTATCCAATTAAAAACAAAATTTATAAATATATATACAATCGAATATATCACGATTGTACCTGATTGCAAGACGAATGTGTCACGTAAATTATCCTTGTTGACACTGGGCCCTCGTTCAACGCACGATCGTGATAAATTTGATACGTCTCTGGCTATTCACACTCTCCAGCAATAATAAATATACAAAAATACACACACATTTTATCAATGACGCGCATTCACTAGATTTACAAATAAGGAGAATAAAAATGTTGACCTAGTCTGTTTCACATAATTGTTATGACCCACCAATAAATCAATTTGATATTATTAATTCAATTTTTTTGATAATGAACTCCAATGAGGAATAAAAAGTTTATATTGGTGGACAGAAAAAAACTCTCATTTGATTAATTCTGTAAATAAAGAACACATTGCTTTCACTCTTTCAATTTCTCTATGTAAAATCATAAACTCCCAACACGATTGACGACATAAACCAGAACCAGAATAATATATTATACTGAATCCTTGAAACTATATTAAGTTTAACGGCTTACACATTGCAACGTTGCACCGCTTTGAAAAAAAGTTATAAAAAAAATATAAAGACAGAAAGTGCAAGATCACTACGTTGATATTTATTTACCCGCATGGAGTGTATACACGAATGTTTCTGGTAGAAATAAAACATTAGAGAATGAACGCTCACACCATACAAAATTTATATACTGACATGCATTTTTATTGCAGGTATAGCTGAATCCATTAATCATATCATCATTCACGAAATTAAATGACAGATTCATGAAGACTCATATTGATGTCCAAATATGATGCACTTCATTTTCATGTATATGGACACCTCTTTCTCTTGATATTTCGAATGAAAAAAGAAACTTGTTGTGGTTGAAGTACGAAAGTCCATTACCACCTTTACGACCACATAATAATAGACCCATAAAAGTGAACCTTGAATAATACTTTTAAAGGAATTACAAAGAGAACCGAATTATATTTGCACAATGTTGTGCATAAATTGTTAGAGGTATAAATTATGTTGGTATTTATTGTTGAATTTTTCATTGCATTACCTTTTGGGTTTTTTTTTTACTTCCTGTTCAGTTATATATTGAAACGTTTATATAGGTATTGTTATGACATTGATTTGGAAAGTGTTGAAAAAATATTTGTAAAGAAATATCTAACAAGGTTGTTTCAACATCTCCATGAAATTTATCAGTTCACTGCCACAAAACATCTCACCAGTGAGTGCATATTCCCTAGGGTATATGTTTCACGATATTTTTTCTTTTTCTTGGTACTTTATTTTCTGGTATTTTTTCGTTTCTCTTTTTTTTCACGAGTCGTTGCCACGCGAAGCAATTCCGCAGCATTTTTATATATCTGTGCACGAGTCTCATCACCAAGACAAAAAATCTCCCCGGGTAAAACGAAAACTTTCGCTTATATGCGACTGAGATGGTTTTCTTTGTCATTGAGCTTTTGGTTGCGCACGTTCACTGACACGCTGCTCTCGTATTATTTGCATAGAAATTTTTTCGACCAAAACTCTTGTTTCAGAGATGTTGATATCTATTTTTTTCCCGTTTTCTTATTTTCTCTGGCATTTATTCTATATACTTTC
Organism: Meteorus cinctellus; assembly: GCA_030523045.1. Classification (NCBI taxonomy): domain Eukaryota; kingdom Metazoa; phylum Arthropoda; class Insecta; order Hymenoptera; family Braconidae; genus Meteorus; species Meteorus cinctellus. Next base: position 3,926 of record JAPYZF010000110.1, read on the forward strand.
GTTCAGTCATCTCTGCTGCACGCTTTCATGCATACGTCTTTTTCATGGAAGCTTTGAATAAATTTAAGTAATCTTTATAAGAAACACATTTTTGTATCATTCAACTCAATTGATATGATACAGGATAATATTTGTTATTTAATTTCAAAATACGGAATTATGTAAACGTCATAGGATTTGTTTATTCTTTTGTTTGATGGACCCAAAAGATTGGACTAGAACACAACTGGAAAATTAATTTTAACGAATTGCAACAAATTATTTGAGTCAAAAACATTTTATAAATGATGAAGAAAAAACTTAGGGAACATATCAGCAAAGTTTTACTAATTTCGTGTCAACAAATGATGCCAAGTGTAATAATTTATATCAAGAAGTTACGACATCGATAACTTTTTTATTAATTTTACTATAGAGATGTGAAAATGATCATCACAATGAAATCTTGTTCGAATAAAAGGAAAATCGTGTTACATTTTCAGTGATTGTTTGCTCTGATATTTCGAATTCAAATGACGACGTACCTCTTCATATTGAGCTCAGGCACATGATTTAGTTTGGTACGTGGACAAAAATTGCAATGAGGTGGTTGTGAATGTGAGTTATGTGGGTAATAAGAAAATATTTAAGATGGTAAAAGAATTCTGAAGATTACAGTTGGACCGCTGATGCAGTTGCGACTTATCAAACGTTCATATGATACTTCTGGTTTTCGTTTGCACAATATTCTGGATTCTCTGCATAGTCGATATTGTCGTGAACTGTTATTATCCGTCTCTGATACGTTGATTTCCCAACAATTTTCAGTGAATTGCCATAGTTATTTATCATGAGCGAACAAAAGTTAATTGTATTTTACAGTAGGGAAAAAATTAATATCAAATATTTAAATATCGATTTGTATCAATGGATTGATGATTAGATAAATTCGAATGGATTAATTTAGGAAAGGCTTTTGTTTATGATACAATAAAGCAAAAGAACCTCTTGAACACAAATTAACTTTATAGTAAAATGAAAAATGGAATTTCCTGTCAATTTAAAAATCATAAGAAATAATTCCATTGGACGAAATTCTTTATTTCTTCATTTTTGAAAAGACTCCAATACTTCCTCACACACAAGTGGAAAAGAAAAACTTTTCAATTTAATAATTTGCGTTTAATGAAATCAAATTTACATCATAAAGAAAATGTATAAATCATAATTACCCATAAAAAAATCTGATTGTGTAAAGTTTATGCTGAATTAATTCTCTCGTTAGTTACCATTAATATGCGTAGAAATTTTTCATTCATCTCAACTTCATGGTTCATCAAAACACCCCAGTCATTTAATTTTTCATTAACATCTGCACATTTTCTCAAGCATTAATTATAAATATTACAATGCAACAAAACATATCTGAACTGTACACAGCCAAACAAAAATTCAGATTAAAATGAAATTCATATTTTTTCCCAATCGAACTTCTGTGAATTACCAAAAACAGAAACAGAAAAAACCCCAAATGAGCTACATCGGTTGGGAAGATTTTAATCGTTTCATGCAAAAAAAAAATTCCAACCACTTTCTATCATATTACGACACAATTAGAAACTTTATAAATAAGATTGAAATATTTGATCACATAATTTTGATCATACTTCTACCGATAATGTTGAATATTAATTTGTCAACGTTAATTACCTGCCAACACGTAACAATTCCTGTATAAATGAAAAGTTTATCGATACATACTCACATATATATACATATATAATATATATGTAAAGGAAAAGCGATCAACACAATACAACTCCTTGTACATATATCTATACAACAAGAGTAGAGTTTCATGCCACTTATTTACACCCCGCGCCAATTGTTTAAAGTTAAGTGGAACTTTCCTGATTGAAGCCCGGTGTGCCGGAGCGCGAGATCTAGTTCAATGTAATCGCACACACAATCCCTATCCAGAGTCTGGCGACATCCACGTGGCACAGGAGGACCGTTGGTCCTCCATTGGCCCTCTTTCTCTCACACTTTTCCCCTCTTCGCATGGTACCCACAGTTGATTGTGAGCTTGCGGTACGCCCGCGTCACATTGTGGATTCAGTCGTTGCTTGGCGCCGGTTGCCGCATCCGTTCTCGAATTATTTTCACTTCTCGTAATATGATAAACAAACATATCTACATAACAATTACGTAAATCTCCTTTTGATTTGATAAATCAGAGCAATGGTCAATTCCATATCACAGACAATTCATTAACTATTATTATAAACATTAAATATGATTGCCAAAATGCTAAATATTTATTTTATATTGACTTAATATTTTCATTTTTCTCTGTGACATCATGTAGAAAGATTAATATTCTTGCACATCAGATAAAATTAAACTTAACCACTTCAACAAATAAATTTATAAGTTTGAAGAAAATTTTGCCTCGGTAATTACGTCGAGTGATAAGAAGTTTTCGCTGCAACATAGTCAAACTAAATTTCACGCTTTACCTTTGTAAGAAAAAAATAGAAAAACATTAATCCACTTTGGTTAATTATATTTTGTGAATGAATATATTTTTCTCGCAATCTCTTTATGTATAAGATGAATCAAAATGAGAATATGGTAAATAATGAAATGCGAGAAGTGGTAATTCATCAAATAGGTTGCGATGATAGTGGCGTAGCAGTTTCCGGTGATGCCGGTGAGCCATCGTACTTGAGTGGATATGACAATGTTGTATGTGAAATTCGTCGTGAAGGCGATAAAAATGTTCAAGATATCACAAGCATTAGGTATACGTAGATATAAAAATATTCTGAATTGTTTTTAATATAAATGTAAAGCTTTCGATTGTTATCATCACACGGAAAAAACGAAGAGATTAAAACATCATAAATAATTGTTTCGATGTTTCAATGAGTCAAAAACTTTAATTTAAATACTGGTGTGAATGCAGAGTGAATTTATTTGGTAATTATCACTGAATCGAATAATTAAATAATCACAGAGTGTACAAATTATTCTCAACAGCTATTTGGTAATTGCTGTTTATTATTGTATTGTTAATCGAATGTTAACAATCGCGAGCGAGGTATTTTCATTTACTAAACGGGAGAAACAAATTTGCGATAATTAAAATTATTATTCCCCTATGCTACAGTAATTTGTACAAGTACTGTCGTTTTAATGCTGATTTTTGAATATTTTTTTGTATTCCCAAAAATTATATACAAACCTTTACTTTTTTTTATTGTTTGTTTTTTTCTTTAAGCCTTTACATTATTTATTAAATGTATTCAACACCGGTCTCGTCGTTTTTTCCGTATTTAGTTTCAAACAGGAAGAAAAAATCGAATTTGACTTTACTCATATATACATCCTCAGGTATGGCGCTCAGTACACCATAAAACAACATTATTATCCTGAAACTGGTTGGGGGTGGGTGATTATTGTTATTGGTGTAATGGCGCAAATTATCGCTGCTGGTATTCATGGCGCAGCTGGAATTTTGCTTGTAGAGGGTATGCGAAAATATTTGCAACCTCTCGTACATGTAGGTACGAATTTCTTGACTGTCAACACATTAATTAATGCAAAAACACTTGAATAAAACTTTGGTATAATAATACGAAAATTGTCATGGCTGAATTTTGAATTATCCCAACATTGTAGCAATTTTTATCAAAATAGTAAATGTGTAAAGGTACATGTAGGTGATTTTTTTATGATTACAGGATGGTTGGGTGCAATGTCAACGGGCGTTGCGCTTCTCGTTTCACCAGTAACAATAGCTTTTTGTCGGAGAAAAAGTACGAGGGTAACGGCAGTACTTGGAGGACTTGTCACGGCTTTGGGTTGTCTATTTACTTCATTTGCCTCGCAATTCCATCAGCTTTTCTTCAGTTATGGCGCTGTAGTGGGTATGTAGCACGTAAATAAAAGCGTATTTTGCGATTACCATATTTCGATCAAACGAAACAAACAAAAAAATAAATAAGGGGGAAGAAACAAAGGAGAGAAAAGGAGAAAAAATAGAAATTGAGATCAACATAATTTGGTTTGATTTATAAGGAATTGGAGTTGGCATAACGCGCGACTGCAGTACTCTCATGGTAGCCCAATATTTCAAGAGACGACGTGAATTCGTAGAGATATTTATTGTATCCGGAAGTGGTTTAGGAATAGCAGTTATGTCAGCATTTATCAGAGGAGCTATTGGGTAATCATAATATTTCCATATAATTATTAAAAGAAGAATACATTGAATTATTTTTGCATTATAATTTTGTGATGAATTATTACAGTAAAATTGGTTGGCGACTTGGATTACAAGCAGTGACAGGCGTTGTTTTTTTGACTTTTATTCTTGGAACATTTTACCGAAGCGCATCACTTTATCATCCACAACGTCGAGCTATTTTACATTTGAAAAATCAAAAACGTAAAATAAAGGACAAAAATAAAGTGGATGACAAACCGCCATTCTTTGATTTTAGTACTTTGAAAAGTAAAACTGTGAAAATTTTGTTGGTTTCCACGAGTATTTCAGCGTTTGGAATATCTACACCCATTTTCTATTTGGTAAGTTTTCTCTAAATAAGAAATTCAATAGCAGAGATATTTTGATTTATTTCTACATTTATTCACTGAATAAATTTCTCGGAATTAAATGTATACAAGTTCGAAATTGTCTTCGACCACGTGAATTAATACAGTAAAACTTTTCTTTTCTTCCTATATATTGTTATTTCTTTTCAATGAAGAAGAAAAATTTTCTTTATTCTCCCTGAGCCATCAGTCCAGAATACAGAGAAATAACTCAACCACGCAAACACTAACTGTGCATATTAATTATAGTACTAATTATTCAGTGCACAGACTGAATGTATTTGTAATGAAAATGAATTCCATCTTCATTTATATCCCTGCAAATATTTTCTTTAAAAAAGAGTTGAATTATGGACCATAACAACAAAAAAAAGAGCTATTGATATTTTTCTCCATTGTCCTTGATGTTCTGTTGACAGTTCGGTATAATCAGACAATTATTAAAACCAATTTTTGCTTTTCCAGGCACATCAAATAGAGGAGGAAGGATTGGGTGATAACGTCGTTTTACTGCAGGCATATTTAGGTCTCGCATGGACCGTGGGCTGTATTACATTTGGAGTTCTAGTTGTCCATCACAGCGTCGAGTGTAGAATAGCTCGTCAATATCTCACACAAACTGCTGTGTTCATGTGTGGTATTTGTATTCTAGCACTAACTGCTGTTCATGGAAATTATCATGGATATGTGATGTTCACATGGATATACGGAATTTTTTGTGGTGGATATCATTACAGTTTGAAAATGTACACATACGAGCGAGTGAGAGCAAGGAATTTTGCTAGAACTTGGGGATTTGTCCAATGCTCCCAAGCAATCCCAATTGCGATTGGTGTTCCGATATCAGGTAAAACCATCAATGATAATTCTGGGGAGAATATTATTGGGATGATGATCCAATCAAAGTCTCCAAAACGTCAATAACATTTATGTCAGACTGATTCTTTGGTTTATAATTTTTCTATGACTATACCTCAATCAGATAATTAAATTTTACAAATATAATTCTAGCTGTTAGAATAAAAAGTTATTTCTATGAAAATGTAATTGAATATGCAAGATGTTGTACAATTTCTTGATTGGCAGCATGAAATTGGGATGCAAATGTAAATTACATTTTAATGAATGCTTTAAGATAAAAGAACTCGAGTCTCCTTGAATTCTTCTGTGGGTTTTTCTATTTCAATTTAATTTACCTAGCTTATATACAAAGTGAGATTAATTTACAGGATACATAAATGTGGGATGTGGTGGCAAGGCTGGATACTATTTCAGCTCAACTTGCGTTCTAGTTGGCAGCTTTACTTTATTCTTTATCGATTTACACAAAAGAAATTTGTCAAAACATAAACATATGAAATCAAATGGTACGAAGCATATTTGTAACAGTGACAGCTGTTCACAAAGGCGAAGACTGTCGTTCAGTCAAGATCTAGAAAATGATGGTGGTGGTGTTGGAGGTGTTGGAGGTGTTGGTGGTGGTGGTGGTGGCGTAGCAACTGGTACAGTTTTAGGAACCGAATATGCATCTGCACCTGGTAAATGAATTATTTATTTGATTGGAGATCAATTAGAATTTATTGATAAATCTATTTTTCAATTATAAATACAGGTGAAATCATTGATAAGATGGACGTGGACAAACCAGAATTAACTTGCATTTCCGAGGAAGGAATTGCCGATATGGATTTACCTGATAATATTCTAGATGACATTGATTATATTGGTGACTGCATAACTTCGTGTAATAAAGTTGAGAATTACTTGATGCTCTCCGAATTTGAGAATAATCTCATTGCTGAAATGCCAATTAATATGGATCGTAAAGGACGGAGATGGTCATTGATAAAGTCCAAAGGACATCATGGGAATCAATGTAGTCATGGTAATGGAAAAACCATAATCGAAGAGGATGAAAGTCAGAATCCTAAGTGGCATCCAAATTCCACACCCATCAATGATCGTGCTATGACAGTAATTGATGAAGCCAGCACGTGAGTGAATTATTTTGTTTATAAGTAGATTTTGTAATCGAAATTTGGGAATAATCACTTGAATACTTTTTCAGGTCGAACATCGAATATCGATGAAGTTAAATTGCCGAATTTAATAATTTTATTCGACAAACATAGTGGAGTAATTTATGAAAGATGTAGAACATCAATTTATTATACAGTTCAATTTTTGTATATAAAAATAGATGTGTAATAGTGATAAAAGTTATAACTGAAAGAAATATTGAGGAAAGTGAACTTCATTAATCTATTTACGTTCTCATTTATTAATCAACGACAATAATACTCATTTGAATATAATTGCGATGGAGATGAAATTTGATGAGTAATGAATGTGACGGGTTGTTAATCAAGGAGAAATTAAAAAGGCGAAAAATAAAAAACAGGAGGGTAAATTGATTATGAAAAACGTAATTATCCGTCCAGTATGATGAGATATTCTAAAATTGTTGTACACTGCCATTGAGAGTTTCATTCTCATTGGAATCTTTTAACTCAGATAAAAAAAAAGAAAAGACAAGTTTCATTCAATCTGTTGTGAAGAAAGGACTCCATTGTGTAAACCTGAATCAGTGAATTGTAATAAACTTAATCATTTCTATATACACAAAGTGGATTAGGACCATTCAATCATTCTCATCGATTATTAATAATTTTCTTATACAAAAATGTTAAAATAATTTCATAATAATGAAAAAACAATACAGCGCTGCATGAGAATATGGCAATAAACGATGGTATAAATTGATTGAATTTACAGTTTTTAAACTCGACGATTATTTTGGAGTATTAATTTTCGAAATTGTCTGAACTTCAATATGAAAATGTTCAAAGTACTTAAATAATGAAATTTCGAAACGTGTACACATAAACTAAATGTTGTTAATGACCTAATAATCCAAATATTTATATAAAAACTGTTTTCATTTGTTCAATAACTTTCACTGCCTACATTTACGTGATATGTATTATAATATTTTCTGATTAACTGCGATAAGAAATTCAGCAAAATGAATTTAATGAAACTGCCATTTATTCGAATATACTATTATTATTCATTATTAAACATTATATCGTCACAAAAAAAGTGACTATGTCTATTGTATAATTCTAATATAAAATCTAGTCAATGTATGTTAAATTTGTTGAATTCAAAACAAGAAAAAAGGGAAGATGAAAAAAAGGTTGCACTGGATTTCGCCTAATTATATAACCAGAAGTGCAGATAAAAAAGGCACCACAAAATAAATGATTCATAAACTTATATTAACATACTAGAATATAAATTCACATTTAGTTATGATACAAAATAATCTTTTATAGAATATAAGATGTACAATATTTATTGAATTCACAGTGTTGAATAGTTGTGTAACAATAATTAATTTCACTGTATAAAAGTGAAATAAATATAATCTACTTAAAGAAAATATAATAGTAAATTTAAATATAATTATTGTATCACCTAACAAACACAGCAATAATTTTATCGTTTAACATTAAACATTAGTTTAATTTCAAAATTATCATCATATGGGAACGTTTGTGCTGTTCATTCTTATCGCATGATAATATCGACGGCGTTATCGCAGATACATGTTGTATCCACATATGACCAAGGAGTATGGAATGTAAGTGATAAAAAAAATAGACATTAAACGATATTTATGATTTCAATACATCATTTAATACTTGAGCAATGTGTTCCATATGCATTCAATTGTATCTAAGAAATTAATTTAATCTCAACTATGTAGTAATTATTATAATTATATAATATGATATTCTAAGAATGAATTTAGTGGTATTGTGATTAAACACTGCTGAATAATTTCTACGTTAACATATAAATTCATGCATGTCCTATATAATCACACGAAGTAGCTATAAACTAATTAAACTCTGTGGGAACAAGCTACACCACTAACAATATTCGATTTTCTCTTCTTGACCATATGCATGAGTATACACATGCATTTATGTATTCATCGCATTTATGCATATACAGTTTCAAGCTACAGAAAATACGATGGATGAACTGATTAATTACGAAATGGTGGATGGATCATAGAATGTGAATGTGCATTCAACCGATTTTTGCAATAAAGAATTGTGTGATATACGAATTTGGCGCGATACATCATATCCATTAACCCATATGTTTGTATATCAATTCAACTGTATCCAGAGAATAGTAATTACTTTTAGAAATGGGGGAAGAAGAGCAAGTTAATGGAAAAAAAAAGGAATCAATAAATGGAAAGCATCGAACTGTGAGAATTTTATTCACATCAATGGTCATTTATGTTTCTATTATACATTGATCAATTTTTTTTATCATCATTACTACTGTGATAAATTATTGTTAATTTAAAATTTATCGTAAAACCAAGCGACAAAATCTCATTAATCTCATCAATTCATCATGCAGAAATTGTATCGCCATGTTTCACAATTTCAGCCAATATTACCTATTTCATAGTGAATATCACGATATAAACCGATATTAAATTACGTACACTCATGTACAAAGAGTGCAATTAAAATTTCAATTAAGTATCAAATTAAGTAGGATAATTGGGGAAAAAAAATCGATCACGTAACTATAAATTGATTTTTGAAATGCGTGATGATGTGTATCACAATAGACAGCAGTTACTGATAATTATCCAAGCTTTGTTCGATATGAATCGAGATGGTGGTTGAGTGGCTCGAGTTAATGACCATTCTGCAGTTGACGTGTGTATACGTACTTAGTCAGGAAGCTTCGAGCAATATAACCCCCCTCCCCATCGGACATAGAGTGATGAATTCCCTAAATAGAGGAAACTCGCGGAACGAATTTGGCGCTAGTCCAAAAACCCAATGCCGGCATTTATGCATTATTAATGCATTGGAATCGTTTTGCTCCGGTTACCGTGACAATGAATTTAAATTGTAGCGCACAACATCTGATGTATATGGATATACATTTGTGTATATGTGTATCTATTTATATTGTTTTTATGTGTGGAAACTGAGATTCCACTTGTGTCCGATAGTCCAGAATTCTTTTTCTGTGTAAATCCACGTGGAGATGTTTTTATATTCAACTTTATTTTACTCACATTCTGATAGTCGAGCGATAATGACATTCTGACGAAGATTAATATTAAAAATAACAAATAAAATGGGATCTAATAAATAAGAAATAACTAATAAAATTTAGCAATGAATAATAGTATGAATAAAAATTTTTAACGATGTAAATAATCTTCAAAGAATATAATTGTTATGATATTAATCTTCAAAATATTGTCGTTATATAGAATATGAAATTTTCCCAACATTTTTCTCTATCCTCTTTGATAGATCAAAGTGCCTATTCTTGATTATGTTCTCAACATTTTTAATTTAGTGAAAAACACATAAGATGTGAAAGATAAAAATTACAATATCGGTCAAACTTTTCATATGGTCTGTGAAACTTCTATAAATGCACAACTACTATTCAATGAAGTAATTCTACAAATTTCCAGGAAAGCATGAGCGGTAAACATTTACTATACGCTTTGTAGCCTTGTTGTCGTGCTGTCTAGTGGTTATTGCTTTGTGTTCCCATCCTGTCTCAAACCTTTAATCTAAAGTATTTCTTTTTTCTTCCTGTATTTAGATGTTGTTTTCTATGGCTTAAGCTCTTTGTTTTCTCCTTTCATGATTTTACTACGGTGACAGGCAAAACAATGCGAATTATTTTTAACAATAAACTCAAATGATTTTGAGGATAATGAATAAATAGATTTAATTATTTTCTTTATAATTATCAATTGATTTTATTTATTCAACGTGAGATCTGGAATGAATAAAAAGTACCTCCACAATCGATCGTAAAATGAGAAAATTGTGGAATTTTCAATTGTATTAATAAAATGTAATAAAATTCGTTCGTAACAAACAAGCAAATTTTCCTTTATTCCATATTCACAGAACTTTCTGTTTTTTTTTCGAATTCGAGGATATTTTTATCTTGAATTAAATCTTTAATTCTACAGACAAATAAATAAACTCTAATACTGTCCCAACTACACAAATAATCTCCTGATAAAAACAACTCTTATCCTCCACAGTACAGACAGATGAAAAAAATGATTTATATATTCCACCAACGACGAAAAAAAAAAAGAAAGGAATCATACGATTCGCACAATCAATTCTATCTTTCTCAGTGAACACAGTAAAGTTTTTTGGTACTTCACGTCTTATAAATTGTCTCTTAACATCATGATAAATACAATATTCAAATCATACAATTTAAATTTCAATATGGTCTTACTGTTATTCAAGTGATCACTATTTATCGTTTCTTATCAAGAATTTTAATATAGACCACAGTGGAAAAATTCATGTGAAAAATTCTACTCGCATATTCATTCTTTTCTATCTTCTTTATTCTTCTTCTTTCTTAAAAAAATACTTTCTCTGTTCACCAAATATCAATTCTCACCTTTATATTCACAAAGTAAATGAATAGAAATTGAATCAGTAAGATAAAGAAAGCATAATGCATACAAGTAACAAAGTTAACACCATGATTGCTTAGTAAATTGTGTCATGTTACACCGCGCACAGTGTATGCATATATATCAGTTTGAATTGAGAATAAATAGGTCACTGTAATTGCCATTGCTTTTGGAGTCCAAAGTCATTATCTGAACAAACTGTATAGCCACCCTTTCGTAAAATAGTTCCAACTACGCGACCAAAATGCAAACGTAAATTTCGATTGATGCGGGTCTATTCTATCAGTTCACTCTTCAAGATTTCACACGTACTGATGCGAATATACATTCACCAAACTCATCTATACACATACACAAACCGTTGATTCATTAATATTGTATTCACACTCACGAGACAAAACCGCTTCTCCCTTCACACTTTGTTCTTTTTTTTTTTATCTTAACTGAAGCCTCCCACGTCTATAAAACATATCAACTTTGCTGCGCCCTTTTAAGTCATTTTTTTCTCGTAGCCCTTTTCGTCCAATTCTTTTTTTTTTCGTCTCCTTTTTCAACTTTATATATATTATTTTTTTTTTTCGCCAGCGCTTTTCTATACCGTCACGGGTCTCTGCAACTTGCTCACGCTCGTCGGCATTTTCGTCTTTAAAACCACGAAACGACTAGGATTACCGACCTCAAGTACTAGTGCAGGGAATTTGGCCGAAAGCCGATGAGGTCCCCAAGAGTTTACGACTTCAAACTACAACGCTTTCTCTTGTTCTGTGTGTGTATGTAACTCCATTTATATATGTATATATTATTTCTAGTGGCCCTTACACAGAAACGAAGAGATACAAAGGTGTACTCGTTGAAAGACACAATGAGAAAATAAAATTTGATGTACATACACTCTATATATAATTTATTTAACTATCTACGAGGAAGGAAAAGTTGAAGATACATCGAAGAATCTACAACCGAGTTTTGTTTAATGATAAATAACTTGCTTATTTTTTTCCAGTATTTTTTTTTTCTTCTTTTCATTTGTGAAGAGATTTTGATTAAAGTTTTACTTTTTTTTTATGCTTCTTCTTTCTTTCCTTACTCTAGTGAGTTATTAATATCTTGTGAGTCATATGAAGATGAAATTTAAATTCTTTTTTATCTTTTATTTATGCGTAAAGTATCCGAGTTCATTAAGGTATCTTTGTTGTTATAATTACGCGGTCGAGATACATGTTAATTAGTCATGGTGGACATTGCGGTACATCCTGTACTGGCCATTGACGTTTAATTATCCAGAATGGTTGTCGAATTAATCAAGTGTATTTTCTAGCTACACCAGTGCGCCTACATTCAATTCATTTGTGACATCCTATCACGTACAAATCATTCGCAAATAATTAGCAACATTCAAAAATTATTCAATCACACTTATTACACTAAATTGATTTAATATGTGTAATAATTTTGTTTTATTAAATACCTGATTATTTATGCAACTAAAGTTACACCAACTCATTTTAGTTACTACGACCTTTTCTGTTGTAATATAACTTTTAATTTTGTGTTTCTTCGTAGAAGAAATTTGATATTTTTTTTCAAAACCTCATTATGCCGAAATGATTGCCGAAAAATGCGGCTGCTTTTATCTTACAAGTAAGTGCTCGACCTTTCTTAGGAAAAAAAAAGAAAAGAAAAAAAAAATGTTGAAAAATATTAATTTCTTGAAAAGATATTACAAGTTGAAAACAGCTGGGTATTAAAGACCAACTCTGTACAAGTATACAGTGCTTTCTTTAGCGTCTTTCTTGTTAGGGTTCATTTTGAGTTAGTTGCTTGTTGCTATTTTTATCCATGATTGAAGTTGCGATATGTTAATAATACATTTGTTGCAATAAATGTACGACGTAAACAATTATAATAATAGACCATCAATATATTGAATAATAAATATTCTATTCTTTTTACATTTATTATACTTATCAATAGTGAAAACATTACATTCAAATTCTTCGTTTATACTTTACTTTATTCGGCAGTCAAGAAAAGTTTGAAAGTTTCTAATTCGTCCTTTTATAACATCAAGTTAAAACTTTTGTGGGATAAATATAGTATTTTATATAGACTGCAGTAAAACAAATTGTTTCCATTGGGAACAATCTCATTTTCCATTCACAAATTATTTGAAGATAATTTACCGAATTGTTCTGACGACAAAAGAAAATTGCTAAAGTTTCTGTCGTACATGAAAATATTGGAATTTGCTTGAAGATTGGCCAAACCCGGTGAATTCACCACTTCTTATACTTCTCTTTCTTTTTTTAAATATCACACCCGATAAAAACGAAATGACACTAAATCTTTCTTATGATGTAGAGGATACTCATTTAATATATTCATACACGTATATATAAATAGAGCGAAAATTTACCAATTTCTATTCCTCTTACGAACCAACCAAGTCCTCCAAGTTGAAGATAAGTTTTGTTATGTTGATGGTCGAGTCAGCGACGAACTACGTCCGTCAAAAAGTTATTCTATATAAATTATACTTTCTTCGTTGATGGTAGTCGTGACTGGTGACCATCTATGTCACGTATGTATTTACTCGAGCACACTCTCTGAAATTTAACAACGTAAGCGAAAATCGATACAGAGTATAGAGATGAGAGACGAGCTGAGTGTATAGAGAGCTCTAACGGCAGTATAAGCGGAAAGCCGAAAAACCCTATTGCTGGATGACAATCCAAACTGAAAGTGGCTATACACAGAAAGGTCAATGCGCGGGCCAACTGTACAACTACATTCAGATCAATATTTTTCGTTAGGAAGATCAACGACATCGGGCGTAGAATAGTCTCGACTATTATAATGGAATAATAACAGATGAGTTGTTGCATTCAGCTGCCAAATATTATTTTTCTTCCAACGCCAATCGTTATCCATAAAATTCTTATATATTTATATTATCCATATTTAGATTAATCTCAATTCGACCTATCATATGGTCCACTTGGCTTTTATCTGTCACCAATCATGAAGAAGAGAAAAAAAATGTATATATATATGTATATATGTAAAAAGAAATAATCGAATAAACCCACGAAATTTCTTCAGGAAATTAAGTTTTTCTCAATAGCAATAGTAAATGTGTCTGTATCAGTGTGTGCATGTGCACGATAGAAAAGTACTGACATATAGATATGTATATTTATATTCAAGAAAACGATTGGAAAATCAGTGAAGCCAATAAAAGCATTCGACTCGGAAGTTTAATAAGATTTATAATTTATGCGGCAAGCAATTCCATCGTCTTGATAAAACGTGAGGAGATTCGTTTGAATTCCTTTAATAGCTTTTGATTCCATGATTTTTGCTATTTTATTTCCTACCACTTCCATCATTATTATTCTCTTTCTGCCCACTACGCTTCCATTTTATTCATCTTTATTTTTTCATCCATTTTTTCTCCATATTTTCATCTGCATATATATGTATAAATATTCATCTAAAAATATATATATTACATAGGAAAAGTTTGAATACACTCGACCACCTCGAGACAGTTTCTCAATCTCGTTAATTTATTTTTGTTTTTTATCAAACTTTATATATATATATTATGGTATATAAATGCGTTTCAAAAGGTCGATTAATCAGAGTTTTTGCTTTGGGTGAGCTGAAAGTAGCTGTTGCCATGTAGTAAATGACGGAAAAAGCTTTGGCAGACATTGAAGTAATTATAAGTTGCGTTGAGATATTAGAAATATTACATGATAATAAATCGTGGTCGGCTAACCCGGAAATTATCCAAGTTTTGTACCATTTCATATTTCTTTTTCTAATATTTTTTTTTTTTTCGCTCTTTTATTTTCGCTCTTTATATATCGTTCCATACCATCAACCTATACTCGACTATGGGAGCGGCTTACCGGCCGGAAAGGGTGAGACTGCGTATACCTTCTCTTTCACTGGCCTCTGAATAACCATTGAATAATTTTTTTTTCTTTATTCCTTTTGCTCGCTATCGCAAAAGTTGGCGCAATGAGAGAGAGTTGATGAAAATTGTGTGGCTCTAACCTTTGCACGCGTATTCAAATTGAAATAAAAAATAGAGAAATGAAAAAAATAAAAAAATATGAAGTGAAAGAAAGAGGAAATTGAAATGTGAAAAAAAACGAAAGAAAAAACATATAATGAAATAGAATAATGATTTTCTTTATATGTTTATAAAAAGGAAAGTCACTCGTGCGCTCAGCATCTCTGGTGAACCCATTGGGAATTTCATGAGATTTAAGAATTACATTCAATTCACAAATAAAAAATTTTCACGTGTCTTCAAGCGCGTTGCTGTGCACTCATGATACTACTGAGTGGAGAAAGTATTATAAGAAACCTAAAGAGTTAATTTTTTATCACGCTTAGGAAAAAAAAAGACTCAGACGTAATATTTTTTATGGATGAAACAGTAGCAGACACTAATTGAGATGTTGAGTTGAAACCAGGACGATTCATATGGAAATATTTATTAAAAAGTAAAATGAATGAATGTGAAATTGTACGGTGAATTTTCATGGTTTTTGACCTATGAATTAACTGACAACTCGATTTTATATTCTTGATGAGTGACACTATAATTTTTTGTTCATTATATAATAAATCCTGAGAGAATTAATGAAAACATTCACTATCATGCCTTGAGTAGAATCGAAATAAAATATTTTCATAGTGTGGAATTAATTACACATTATATATTGTTAATTTTCATACAATTGACAATAACATTCATTGTGCTGTTTCTACTGTTTCTTCACGTTCCGAAAATTGTTTTCATTCCGTTAAGAAAGGTCTCTGCCCTTCTGTTATCTCTTGGGGATTTCTGTCGTTGATGAACTAGTTTCCCAAGACTGGAGATCATTCTAGCTTTTGAAACAGATACACATCACATATCGTAGCAGACACCGTCGTCCATCTCACAGCATAAAAATTAAGCTACTTGGTAACAAATCGTAAGATCAGGAACAACATGAGTGGAATGTTAACTCGTCAACGATATCGTTGTGACAATTTTTTTCACGCTTATTTCAAAATACATTTTTTTCTAACACCAACAGACATAACTGGTTTGGATTCGTTGTCATTGTTTGATGAAAACAATCTTAGGGCATGAATTTAATATTCATTTGACGTTTGCGAAACTCTCAATGAAGAAAGAATTGTTATTCGTCAATCAGGAAAAAAGAACAAGTTTGAACAAGTCGAAGATCAAAATTTATGAATTAATCTTTGAATGTCTGAATGTTATTCTACATTTGATTTATCTTTTGATTAGAAGTAAATCTTAAATAAATATTCCAACTTGTATTCATCATTCAAGTTTGAATTCGAGAAAATTATTTCAAATCGTCGGGTCTTAATGTACTCAGAGATGTGTTGAAGATTTCCTTTGATGGTGACACTGATGAGAAAATGAACTTCGCTGGACCTTTCGCAAAGATACGATGCGGAAATAGTCGCATTTCTCCTTACAATAACGTTAATCTACTTTGAGATATAAACTGCAACAATACAAAATTCATTACATGCTTTTTGAAGAGAAAAGGATTAAGACTTCATTTCGTGCTTCGCTTACCAAACATCCATTCACGACATTTTCAATTGTTCCACTCAATACATCGGAAATACTTCAGCATTGAATCGAAGAAATTACCGTGATTTTGTGGCGCACAGTTTTGAAAACTTTAATTGTGATTGGGAAACTTTTCACCCTCAATCATATCCACCCTTCATTATCATACACGAAACAATTATTTACATTAGAAAAGACTTAAAAAATAAAGCGAAAATGAAGTTTTGTACTACGTTAAATTGTTATCAACAATTTCCAATGCTTCAATTGATGATATTTCAGAAATTTTTGTCTCGTTGAATGCCGTAGAAGCTCATAAAAATTTCATAAGTTTCATAATGAAAGGAAAAAGAATAATATAGTTTTATAAATTCCGACATCTACCGCAATATAGAAAATGTATGGAATATATTCTATGTATAAAGTATGTATAAAATATGTGTTTGGATGGAAGCAAAGAAAATTTTTGTTATCAAAAATTCAAATTCAACCTTCAAACGTTATCGTACAGAACCCAAAATTATTTTTTGAAATATTAGAAATAGATACCATAAAATAAATCACGAATTCTCATGGGATAACCATCAGATATCGAATCGATTAAGCTCACATCAAGAAATATATATTCATATATGAAAAAACTACGTCACATAATACCATTATTGTAAAATATCTTGCCAATATAAATATTTATAAACTCTTTTGAAAAATTTGTAATTCACGTGATCGAGTAACGTCGACAAGGAGATAAAAAAAAAAGGCGTTAAACCTTCAGAGAGAATTCGCTCCCGTGCTCTCCAAAACGACGTGGTAGCTCATGCATAATTTATCGATTTCGCAAGTTTTCAGCGTTGCGTTTAGCTTGACCGGAAACTCGCCTGGGACTGGTTGAGTTTGCCATTGAATTCTGATATTATGCGAAATAACTTCTCGCACATCCAATCCTAGTTCTTTACTGTTGAGCAACGCCAGAGGCCAACCAACTGCAAGTGAAAGAGCATAAAACTACTATATAAATTAAACGTCATCAGGGAAAGCGGAAGAAATGCGATTTAAAACAATTTTTATAAATAAGAAAAATTGTTGCAATGCCAGTTTAGATTTCAATGTTCAGTGCATGAAAAAGCCATGTGCACACATCGTCAGATACAGGAACAGTGAAAGAAAAAAAAAATGACATAAATAATTCCGTGAAAAATGAGATATTTTATACCATGGAATTTTGACACGTTCAATTCATTGCACTCGTCATGTCTTAATACTCAAATATCTCGCTTTACCTACACTCATATTACCCTATATACATATACGTATTCAAACACATTTATAATGATGTTATATACGCTTGGGAATTTCTCAAACGACCTGAAAATTACGAGCAATATACGCGAGTCAAGGAAAATAAACACAACATACCAACCACCCCAAATAGGATGCTTATGATATGTATCAAATAATTCCTCAATTTATTTTGGTGTAAGTAAACATATAAAATAGATATTTACATAGGTGGTGATATATATATGATGCATTTATACATAAATGTGAATCTACATTATATATATATTGAGAACTGGTGCAAGTATTGTCGCTCAACTGTAGACAATGGGATTACCTGCATTTGTGAGTGTTGCGTCTATTCGTACAAGTGACGATATTTGAGAATCACTGTAGGTGTAACGGCGCAAACGTTGTTGTGAGTTGAATAAATCGATCCCTATATTTACACGATGTACATCAATCAGGATTGGGGGTTATGCACACACGTGTGGCTATTCTTGTTTAGACTGAATATTGTAATTAAAGCCACAAAATTTAGGGATCCAGTGGATAATAATTATGGGGATTCACTGAGATTGTTTTAGATAATATCTAACGTGATTAATTTATGTAAATACTTTTGACGAAGGTATGAAAAATTTGTGGTACATTTTTCATGTGTTGTGAAAATTACGCCCATTTTATGTTTTCATGGCGGTGAAGTGAAAATTAGTTGCGAGAGTTACTTTTTTATTGTTCCATGGTGGATACAATGTGGTTGCAAAAGCCTCTATGTTTTATATGTTTGAACAAGTTCAAACATGCACAATCGTGTTTTATGAGACATAAGAAAGACTTGATTGTTCAACACGAATAAATTATGTTGCTAATGGTGATCGATTAGAAATTGATAACTCTATACGTAGAGTTTTGAATACAATCAAATATTGAACTATTAATTTAATAATGACAAACATTATTCAGTATTGGAGATGTGAATAGGGGTAATAACTAAATCGTGAAGCTTTTTAGCCCTACGACCTTTCGTGATGACTTTTTTATGAGATTGTTAATGAAATCCTTCCAATTCCTTATATTTGATTCCTTTTGAATTAAAATGTCAAGGACGTTAGTGATCGAAAATGAATTTGATAGCACCCTTATTTATCTCAATGTTTATTTTCAAGATTCATTTGTGATCTATTTTTGAATGTTCTTTTTCAAAACTGAATGTAACTTTGTAAAAGGAATTACATAACAATATATAATCCTTTTTTTTTCTCTAATAAATACTCAAACTACACCAATAAAATATTCATTGACATATTTAATAAATGAAGAATTCATCAAAAATCTGTAATGAAATGAGCAATTTATAGCTACAATAATAACATTTTCTAATCAACTAAATGATGATAAATTGAAGTACATTATGCATCACTCTACCAACCGACCGTAAACATATTTATCAAACTGAAAAAAAAATTCCAGTGTCAATTTTCCACATGATAAATACGAAAAAATAAAAAATATGACAATAATGAGAATTAAATGACATTCGAATATGAAAAAATTCCAATTCCACTGTGGACACATGAATAAAGAGACAACTATGCAATATCAACTAACTCCATATGCATAAAGAACCGCCATTCTATGATTGAAAATTAAATCCCGAGGTTTTTATTTACCGTTGAAATATAAAAATATGAAAAAAAAATGTGAAAGAAACTTTGAAATATCACAGTGGCAGTGAAACAAAGAAAGAATGGAATGTCAATAGCACAAACACGAATGAGTTAAAAATATATTTTAGTAAAAAGTGTGTGTGTATATGGTGTACAGAATGGCATATACACATATATTTATTCCCACAGTCTCCCTTCGGCAAACAGACATCAGTAGCAAACACATTCGTGTATTTTTGGCACACACTTTTGCCAGGGCATACGGCCATGCCATAGAAATAGTATTCGTCTCTCTTATTTGCACTCGGCGCATATACATGTATATACATATATACACATATATTGAAACGTCTCAAAAGCAATTGCATTGTGAAACAGGATTTTCAATGGCATCTTGTGAATTTATAGCAATGCCACATGCATTGCAAGAGGATTGTGATTTCGCACAACTCTTAGGTACAGAGTTGCAACGCGAGCACCTGTCGAGAGTTTGATTTTACTTATACGTGCATTGCACTAACATTTATCATACTTATACTTACCATCGTATTTATGGTATACATTAACGATTTTAACTAGTTATTCATCGCATATCTTTCGTAACATAATAAAACAATACAAATCTGTGCATATTTCACATTCACTACTCCAAAATTGCCTCATTTGAATATAAAAATAAATTTAAAAAAAAAATGAAAACAAATATCGCAAATAAAAAGGAAAATACAATCATAAATCGTTCTGTATAAATTTGTCTACATTTGTCTCATAAATATTTATGTATTTTTATGTACGAAATATCTCTAATTACCTTGCATGCATAATTGCAAACGTGAATTTTTTTGAGCTTTTAATCTTCCAGTAACTCCAACACAGACTGACAGTCACATAATTATTTCGTTCAATGATGATAATCATCTAGGAAAAAATTAGTATTTTACAAATTACAACCTGCTGTATATAAATTTATCTTTATTTTTTATTTTTCATAAAAATACATAAATGAAAAGGATAACATTCAGCGACACAAATTGAATTAGACTCATCCTCTTTCTGTTTTTGTCTCTATACAAATAAAAAAATATCGCATTTTATTCATAACATTCTATAAATATCAATTGTCATATATACTCACATTCTTTTGTTTTTTCGTTTTCGATAGCAAACAAAACGGTGATGAAATGTGGAATTCCATATGATATTTATTATTATTTTATTTGATTTAGTTTTTGTTTTTTTTTTTCTTTTTCATGTTTGTTAATTTTTTATTATATTAATAAACCTGTACGGTCGCTGTCAACTCTAAAAAAAATTCAATTTACAAATTCACGCAATGACATTCACACAGCCAAAAATAAATGTTATGGTCGCGAATGAAAATACTTCAGTGGTTGATATTGTTCAAATGGTGAATATCTAAAAATAATACATGAGCATAGTGTGGCACTTTACAAAGAGAAAGAGAAGAAGAAAAAAAAATTTAAAAAAAAATAAATAAAGAGAAAGAATAAGAAAACGGTGGGAGAAAGTGTCTTATTTTCGCCACGTGCTCACCATCTCTACACCCAATGGCCTCTCTACATACACTTTTGCCCTTTCTGCATCCCTCAAACATTCATCATTCTCATTGCACATTTTCACTCTGTCCCTTTCTCTTCTCTCTTTATATACACATACTCATCGTCACCGCAACTGGTTCACTACACCTCTCAGTGTGGTTGTTACAACGCTCGTCTCGTTCAACACACTCTCAATCTAATCTCTCTTGCTCTCGCGCTTTTACACTCTACATACTTTCCTCCATGCTCGCCCTCATTTCAACATCGTAAATGCGCACATTCTGGTCCATCTCTATATACATAGACACAAATGTTTATAAGGATAGATACATATGGGGGATGTCTATGGTGTACGCTGTGTATCGTTCATGCGTAGATGACATACACACGATCACTGAATCAACATGAATCCTATCAATAACCATACTCGTCGTTTTCCCTCTACACATTTACTCATACACATAAAATGCAGTATCGTGATAAAAATAAATTGACACCCAGTAAAAGTTTCCATGAATAGAAAAAAAAAACTATATATATATATATGAAAGAATAGAGAATAAAATTTTTTTCAAAGCTTTACAATATGAACTAAAAATGTTGCACGATGAATGACGAACACGCACACATGAATTTTTATGCACAAGTTTTGTGTGTATATATTTAAATGTAAAAGCATCATGATTATAAATGCCAACGTCATGAAAAACACTAACCATGTGCAATGTAGTTCATGATTTTCCTACATTCTACACTTTATTCATGTTTCGTTGACGTAACGATACTTCGTATTCTCATATCTATTCCACTATATTCATATTCTCGTTGACTGATTCTATATAAATATAGTTAAAAGCTCTTTGGATTTATACATTTATGTAACTTATTTTACAGTATATAGTAGGATTAAACGAGCGTTTAATGATGCCACTCCATATACGGATTACATAGTTGGTGTATATTGTGTATGTATGTATGTATGTACATTGATACGAATTAGCATAGTAAAGCCAAATGGATTTTGTGATGATAATGGCTGTGGAACTGTATAAGCTGAATTGAACTGGCCTCTACGCACGTTAGGTAAAAGATTTTCATATCTATTTTAATATTATGAGTGCATGAACAAAAATTATTATTGATTATATAAAATAATTCTCAGTTGATTCAGTCAAATAACACGAAATTAATAATTGAAAATGTATAAACAATTTGACAGGAATAATTTCAAATAAATTTGTCTGTTCTGATGATGATATTTAATGTCATAAATACAAGATGTAACAATTTATACTACAATTTGAATATTAAATTGAACTGTAGAATGAAGATAATGTGATTCATGTGTCTTATGGTAGGATTTGCGTTTATGTATTCACATATTTATTGTGTTTGTAATGCATGTGTTGACGATGCTGTTATAGAACTTATATATATGCGTCATAACTTCATAAGTCATAACGTGACACCGGAATACTTGAATGGCTAATACTAATTTCGTCGTTTCCGCACGTGCAGCATTTACCTGCTCTTATCGTCAATGAAAATTATGTACCTATCTATACATGTGCAAACAGAGACATTGATAATCCATATTGTAGTTACATGGATAGGGTATATGTGTGTACATTGATATCTTGACATTTACATGAATATATATCTGTTATGTATTATATTTGATGTATCCAATAAAGCTGAGTGGAGCAGGATGTTTACGTCTGATTATTAACATGCCTTAACTGGGATTAATCCTTCATATCATCCATCATCGTTTATTAATTTATAATTGGTTAAGTTCATTAGTTGATTAGTATTGCTTTGATTGTTGTTATTGATTTGCCTCTCTACATAATTTTGTTGTTGTTATTGTTGGGAAATGATGAAGAGCAGAGAATTAGGGTGGAAACTGTGAATTTTTATTGATAATTAATTTTCTTGTGATGATATGTAAAGATTTTTTTATGTATTTTTGATTTTATATTCAAATTATTTATGGTTTTAAATCATTTGCCTAAAACAGAATTATTTTTTACCAAGCGATGTTAATTGTGGTATATTTATGGTGGGTGTTAACCTGGAAATGTTTACAAGAGAGTTTTTCTCTCGTGGCTGGAAATGAGTGTGGAGTTTAGATGAAGTGGGAAAGAAATGTTGTATCTCATACAGAAAAATATGAAGCTGGATGAATTAGTGAGGAATTTTAGAAGATGATAACATCAGTTGAGGAATATTTTGACAGTTACTGATAATAAATCTGTGGTTAACTTTCGAAAGTTCAATTTATTATTTATTCATTTTCTTTCTTTTCCATTCGTCAACGTATAAAATTCGTCTTGACGTTATTATATCCTAAACAATCTCTGTTCAAATCTTGATTATATATTAATGTGATATTTCTGTAATTAGGAGAATGATGAAATTGAAATTGAGATCGATAGAACGTTGAACTGATAACTTGTCCTAAAATAAGAATGTGCTTCAATCGAATGTCGTAGATGAAATAAATGAAATTTAAATATTATTTTACAGGATATTAATTGACATCGATTTCTTTTTATTTTTATTATTTCATATTAAATATGAGGGCATGAGAGCCCTGATCATCCGTTATCTCTATTACAAAACAAGGACAATAAATTAAATCTCCCTTTGTATTCATATAAGACGTTGGTTTCTTCATGAAATATCATTGACGATAAGAAATAAGTTCTTGATTCAATCATATCAAATTAGTAATATTGTTACCATAAATTCGTATTGAAAGGTTGGATTTAATGATATAAAAAGCGAAAAGCAAAACCATTCGCCATTTCAGTTATTTTTTTTTTTTTTCATTTATAACTTACTTCAATAATTCCTCTATTCAAACTTGGAAAAGTAGGATCTCATCATTATTATCAATAATTCCGAACGTTGGAGCTCTGAACTATTCAGTCAGGATAGGAAGGAATACGCTTCAAAGGCTCACGTGTAGAATAATTGCTGTAAAAATGTATCGATTCTATTGCATAGCAGTATTTTTTTTAATGCGTGAATAATTGCGAATTTTATTTTAATTAATGCTCTCTGCAGATGAGGATTATTGTCCCAATAATAACTACGTCGATGAGCATAAGGTACAAGGTCGTAGCATCAGATTATTTTTAAAAACGTCATTATAAAATATATTCCAATTTATTTTTACATAGATGCATCGTTTGAGTTCAATTCGCTCATTAATATTTCACAGTTTCATAAAAACATTCATTGCACGACGATGCAATGGAAACAAAACAATAAATCTAAACGATTGTTCAGGTTTGTACATATACAAAGTATAAATTTCGAGTCTTGTACACAAATAAGAAAAAATGATGATAAAATATTCAATAAAACGTGGACGTATCAATAGCAGATTGAGGGAAACAAGAAAAAAGTTACAGAATGCACATTTGCAAAATTCATATGAATTTTTTTGTCTCATGTCTCTTGATATCTCTTGGGATGTGTTCGATGTACTGTTTTATGATAGAATCAACTTCGAATCAGAAGAAATATGACGATGTGTTTGATTTCAAGGAAAGTTTACGAGATAAAGTTGAGTTACTTGAGACACTTGAGTGCCCTTCGGAATGGAACAAACTTTGAGAATATCAATAGATTCTTCACAAATTTAATTCAAGTACTCATCCGTTGATTCCTCTTCCATTTGTGATCATTAATCGAGAAGAATTTACTTCTGAATATGAAACTCTGTGGAAATTCCAGTTTCATACACTTCCAATCTGCTTCACTTTGCCTTCTATTCCACTTAAGATATTGTTCTATCCACCAAAGATTCAAATTGTTGTTAAATTATTTACACCAAGAAAATTCTAAGATAAAAAATAATGAAACAATTGTCGACGTATAACACAGAGGATCAATAGTTATACTGAAAAGATTGGTGATTTTTCAAGAGTCTTAGAATACAGGATCCGTTTTCAATTGGTCCCTGAGGCTCAATCCTCGATCTTCGAGTAGAACCTGGAGATGGAATCACGTTCTTTACTGATGTTTATAAATAGAAAAACACTCTAGACCTCTATTTTTCCATTAAATAAACCCATCAATTGCTACAGTCAACAGTTTACTAAATTTTACGTATTTTCATTATTAGATATATGGCAGTAAATCATTTTTATTCACTGCATTACTATTTTTGAATTATCAAAGTTGATTGGAATTAAATTCATTGCTTGTTCCACCATTGCTTTATCACTGCTTACCTCAAATAATCGAAATGAAGATGACAATAAAAACTACATCTCCCCTTCGAAGTTAACCAGAGCTTTTACCAGCTCACTTCACGCTCTTGTAGAACTTGTTCGACCTCGAACAAATGGGAAAATACAGAAAATGATTTTATATTGACATAAATCTTGCTTCAATCTGTTAGATGAGAATAAATAATTATTTAATCAATAAAAATAAATATGCATTATGTTCCTCATCAGATAACCTCGAGACAACTTTTTCACTTTTCTTTTATTCCAAATTACTCCGGAGATGTCATAGGTCAATCAATGATAAAAATCTATAAAAATTTGAATTATTACAGATAAGCTTTTATAAATAATAGAAATAAAATCGATTGTACGGCATTCCTATTTAAAAGAGAAAAAAATCATGACACCCACGATATTGAATTCTTTACCACAATTCTATTTCGACCACTGTCACGAGACAAATTAAATGTCACAAATAATTTCAATTCTATTCAAAATAAAATATCCAGGTCGTTTTTTATTACTAAACCATTAAAATTATTTCATAAATAATTATATTATTTTCATTATATGAAGTACTACCATTCTCTACGTTTATGAGAATTGTCATAAAAATGTGCGTCATTATCAAACTCTCAACACAATGGCATTGTAATCAACAACCCACTCGAAAAGAAAATCTACGTCATCCCCTACATGTACATTTATGTACAAAAGAGAGTCATTTCATATATTATTTCGAATCCCTGCGGTTCAATCAACCACCATTAAATTCATCGGGTGTTGCCTCTCACAATTATTTTCAGAATACTCAGGTGCACGAGAAAGTGAGAAAAAGGGGAACAGAATAAATGAAGCTATTAGTATTGATATCACGTTTGCCTACGTGTCCGACTGATCGGACCACATATATATATCTACACCTGCACACACACACACATATATATATATACACAGACTCATCTTGAGACTATGCCATTTTGCATCATTGAAATTGAATATAAAAAGAGACTTTGACTATGAAACAGATGTCCAGTAAGTGTAATTTTTCTAAATATATTTTCCATGATAAAATTATTTGATAAAACTCAACAATTTTATTCATATTTTATTTTTCGTTCTAAATATCTTTATATTGTTTTTTTTTCCTTTTATTTTAAGTTCTATACATGACATGGTGAGGATAATAATCAACTTGATTGCACGTGTAACTCAATCAAAAGTCAACAGTGAATAGAATACGTACAGATATATTTATTCAATTCATTGAAATATTTCCTTTTATTCTCTTTAAAGTGTAATATTGAAGTTACGTTCGTGGTTGAATGCGAGAGAAATATGAGTGTTTCATTGTAATATGTATGATAAAATGAATGATGGAGAATGAAAGAATCCGTCAATTAGTGCGAGATGAGTAGAAAAATAAATGTTGTGTTATGTGAAAATTAGTCCTCGACTAATTGTTATGATTTTTTTTCTTTATTTAGTGTTTATGATGAGCTTAATTTCAGAAAACTAAAGTAGACGTTTGAAAGGATAAATAACTTCATTACAAGTGTTTTTCTTTTTTGTAACAATTTATTCTGTTCATAAATATGAATTTGCTTTTTCTTTCATATTTTTTGCAAATGTAGACATTCGCCATGTTGATAAAGAGATACATTTTATATTTCCCATATTTTTTTTTCCTTTTCTGTAACACAATTATTGAATTAATTGTAGCTTGATAGCATGTCTCTTACAAATGTAATTTTCATCCTACAATTTATTACTCTCATGTCAATATTTATTTTCTCTTGTTTGTACTCTGATATGGAAGTTGAAATCGGCACTTCATAACAAGGAAGTACTCTGGTATTTTTTTATATAAACATATATAACTGTATGACATTTCATTTCAGTAAAGGTAACATGAATTCTCTAGTAAAAGAAACTGTGACTGTAATCGTAACGAAAACTCATGTAAATTCTACATATCAATACACCAAAAAGTTACAAACAACGATTGAACTTTTACGAAAGTTTTTGAAGCCTTTACTAAAATGAAATGTCATCCACAGAGTTACTTATACACCCATGCTAAGATTATAGAAAATTTCCTAGCGTTAAAGTGTAGAGATAAATTAAATTATTTTATATATTTTTTCCGACGTTAACTCAGACACTTCGATAATGAACTCAATTGCAACTGTAACTTAATAAAAACTCTCAGGTAAATATGATCCACAAACATTTATTTATTTCGTCTATAAAAATATTTTTTTCCCCTATTGTTATTTTCTTCATTTCATATTTGACATATTTTCGAACTTTACTAGAAAATGTATATTTCATTTTTTTATTGTCACCGTATTTTTTTTCGCTCGATATATAGGTAGTGTAATAATTAACTTGACTACAAGTATGAATAATTAAGAAGTTTGTGTAGTGTGAAACTACCATGACTTTACGGTAGAAACGGAATACAATGCTACCATGTGTAATATGTTCATTTCTCTGACAAATCTGAGTATAGCTCTCATTCCTACGTATATACACACTTATACATCCACACAACCCTCGAGACATAACGTTTTACAACGCAAGTTATATAGCCCGTCGTGGTCGTTGTCGTGAGTTTCCATTTCCGGGTAAAACACAAAAATTTTTTTCTGCATTGGACATTTTCAAGCTTTAATATCCAACAGTGATTTACTATATATATAAACGTTAACTTCTTTTTTCTCTTCTTTGTTCTTTCACTTTATAAATATAAAATGCGAACTGAGATATAGATGGTAAAAATTTCCGTACACGTCCTGACCATTTTACAGTAACGACCAAATAGAAATAATTCAACAACCGTTTAAAACCAACGAGACGAAACACAAAAAAAAACACTAAATGTTATTCTTTATAAATGTATTTAAAAAGCTGGTATAGCTACGAACAGTCGTCATTGTGCTACAACTGATTTGGTTGGAATGGAAAAAAAAGAGTAAAAAAAATAAATATACTATGTATTCATTTAGAAAGTCAGACACGGTTCAAGTGCCTACGGCTGATCCCTTCATCTCGATGTGTAACCACCAACGCCGCCACTCACTTTCCAGTAAAAACAATAAATGCACTATTTTCTCATTTACATATGAATATAAATACAAATACGCAGTAGCCTGTCATCAAACAATGAATTACTGTGTCAAATAAAATGCTACATAATTTTTTACATACAAAAATAAATATTTCATTTATTGTTTTTCCATATATAATACATGATTTATTAAAATGATATAAAACATGTGGTACTTGATTTTCTACGGTGACATATGGCGGCAAAAGTGGATGGACACACTTCAACCCAATGGGCGATATTGGCTCCACTCACCCTGCAAAAACAACGCGGTTTTAGTAGGTATAAATGAACGATCCAGCGCATACGTACCAGGCATTCTCAGCGGGACATTTTGAAAATAAAAAAAAATCGAGGGTGTAAAAAAAATGAACTGAGAGAATGGTCCAAACGCATTTACACACGTTTGTAGAATACCATTGTCAAGCACGGATGACGAGCATATGTTTCCCATAGCTCTTCTCTCATTCTTTCTCTCTGTTGCTCTTCAACCCTGTTTCATGTATATAGCTGAGAAACACATTGCTACAATCTGCGACGTGGAACGGGACATTAGTTTACCAGTTGACCATGGTGAGGACCTGCACCGCCGCCGTTGGTCACATCGATGATATATCGTTTGGTATATTATACACAACCGAAACGCACCACGAAATTATATCCTTTACACATAAATTAATATGTATTATTTATCAATATTATAGCTTTATTATCAATTGAATTAATACAGCAAATATTATCATGTCAATCAGTAAATTGCAATATAATGTAATAATTGAAATTTAATATAAAATTTATATCAATCATAACAATTAATTTATCCTAACAATATTGTAAATATTATCTGAATCAGCTGAAATTAATTCCTGATCAACAAGAGAATGAACATGAATGAATGAATGGTGGATGGATCATAATGAAAATAATGTTCATTCCATATTGAAGCAGAAATAATTAACAGGCTTCTCCATGTCAGTTTTGCCTCGGGCAAAAATTTCAAAGATTCACGTGAAAAGCTTCTCTGAAATTTCAATATTTCAAGGATGGAAAATCAATCGAGCTCTACTTCATGTTTGCAGGATGATATTTTATTTTCTCTATTATTGTTGATAAATATTGAATGAACATATACAAATTTTGTTTGTTTATATCAGTGGTCAATTCAATTCACATTTTCTCTGTTTATTCATTAGCCAATAATAATTAGAAATATAATGAATTTATGTTAATACTCATTAATAATCAATGACAAATGCTGATTGATAAATAAAAATCAATCGATCGTATAGACTAAAGTAATAAAATGGAATTATAAAAGTGAATACACTATTATTATTGTGCACATTGTTGGTATTATTATCATGATTATTATTATCCTTCGTTCAATAGCTGTAACGATCAAT
Organism: Meteorus cinctellus; assembly: GCA_030523045.1. Classification (NCBI taxonomy): domain Eukaryota; kingdom Metazoa; phylum Arthropoda; class Insecta; order Hymenoptera; family Braconidae; genus Meteorus; species Meteorus cinctellus. Next base: position 33,922 of record JAPYZF010000110.1, read on the forward strand.
AAGAAGTATTAGAGAAGATTAAAAATATATGACCTCATTTTACAATTTCTTCTCCACCTTTTTTTTTTATTTTTATAATGTCAATGCACGCGCAATTCAGTTCGCTTTTGTACTTATCTCATTTTTCAAATGGCTATTTATTCTGTGGCTTATTGACTTGTCTCACACCCCCAAAGTCTTTATACCAAGTGCGCAAGCGTTAATGTCAGAAAGGATACCACGAATGAGAAAGAGGTTGAAAAGGGTGAGGAAGTAGAGAAAACGACAGCGATATGCGAAACGCCGGCGCCGCCTTGTGCAGAACAGAGTTGAGAGAGTTTTTACGGGAATTTTTTTTTAAATCTCTCACTCACTCGCACATTCTCTCACCTTTATCGTACTCTCTCGCTTAGTTTTTTTCATGGGGGAATAGAGCTCTTTTACGATTCATCAAACTATAGTGAAACAGACACACACAACATCGGAAGAAATCTGGCGACATAACGTTTGCACTCAAAACTCACGTTCACTATCTTTCTTCTCACTCTCAATCACTCTGTCTCTTTTACCCTATTCGCCCTCTATTTTTAAACATCCCTGTCGCAAGATGAAATCCGAGGCCGCGCATGAAAACCACTAACTCACATACGACATCTGCTCTTTTCGAATCATGTAGACACACTTCATGTATATATATATATATATATATATATGTATATATATTCCTATTTGCTTCACTACTCTCTTTGCCACTTATATCTAATCTCACTCTCATCTTCCAGCTTACTTTCCTTTCTTTTAATTTTTAATTCTCCACTCTACTATTAAAGACAAACCACTAATCTATATATTACCATTATCAAATATATCCTCAATCAATTTTTCCATTCTATTTACATACATTTTCATTTCCAATAATTCATTCCTTCTATTCAGTTTTATTATATATTCATCCCTTTCATTTTTATTTTCCTTCATACAAAAAATGTCAGATATATAAATAATAAAACCAATATTGTAACTTTTCACATTGACCGCCATTATTTCACGTTATATTTTACTTTATAACAATGCGAATTGTATAGAGAAAACGTACAAATAATATATACGCAAATAAACATTAATGAATCCTTGCGGCAATAAATTATTTAAATGAATGTCTTTGTGTATGCCCAGAGGGCCACCACAATGTCCCTACATCCATACGCCATATAGCACAGCACAGTAAACAAAAATGTATACACATTCGTTTACATATGGAATAATAAAATATAAATTGACGTAGAAATAACGCAACTATTTTACATACAATTAAAATATCTTAATGTATATTCCCCCGATCAAATGAAATCGATGTTATGTGGTCATTTCACAACAGCGTTGGTAAGATGAATGGTTTTCATCACCTAATATATATCATGTTAACGAGTCAATCGTATCGTGGGACTGTTTGCACACGCGTTATATCTGACTCACACGTCTATATGCATAAATGCATTGTATGGTATGACTCGTCCGAGTGGTGTACACACGTCAAGGGCGAAGGGATGACTGCATATATAGCTCATGAATTATTCACGATTGAGACACCAAACCCCCGATCATATATGTATATATGTGCGGACATAATAGATAGGGAAATTCCTTGTTGAAGACCATACGTGATGACATTTATATTCAGAATATATTTACTGGTAATCGTTATTTTTTTCCTCCCCTTTATTTTGACTACACTCAAATTTTCGATAGTTTATTTCGTAAATAAAAAGAACGAGGGGCAAAAAAAAATGTTCAAACACACAAATTGCTTGAACAAGGTGGTGGAATAGGTCTATCGAAACGACCGCATCATCATGATAAGAAACATCGGAAAGTGAAGCCAGAAAAGAGGAAGGAATAAAAAAAAGTTTATATATATATGTATATGTATATATAGGAAGAGAGATATATATATACCGTGCAATCGCAGCGGATGTTCTTCCCTATTTTATTTTTTATATCACTTCGGTTTTTGTTTTTTTGTTTTCTTGTTTTTTTATTTTGGGCTTGTTCGGTTTTTCATCTACTTCCACTCAGTATTTCCGGTATAAGTTTTACGTGTCGCACATGGCCCGCCCTACTTGAACACCCTTGATGATACATATTGGAAGCCATACACGTTTATATAAATGCAATATTGAACGTAGTGAAATAGTGAAATATTTTATCGTATTTTATTTTTAAGTATTTTGAGTATTTTATTCGTATCAATTATTTAAAGCATTGGAATCAATTGTGGAATTATTTTATTATAAGATTTATGATGGATTCGAGTGACAGGAAACTGATGCATGTGAAAGATTATAGTGACAGAGTTCTATCTGATGATTCGATTATAATTATCGATATGTATGTATATTTATAGGTGGATGATGAATAAATTATTTCGGATGGAGAAGGAGAATGGAATAATGTATTTGTACGGTAGTTACAGATGAGAACAAGGCCGAAGAACCCACAAAGCTAGATTCAGCTTCTACTCTCCGTTTGGAGCAGCGCGCGCTGGTGCCCAACAGACGTGACGTCACGCGTCGCCAGGTTTGAAAGATCCGGCGCCCGAACAGTCTTTCACCGGCTGCCATACGGTGCGCACACGTACTGTCAACTCCCACAAAATTTCATCCCTCGTAATTTACATCGCGACACTTTCACCATTAAATTATAAATGATTTATTCGAAAATTCAAATATCAATTTACGGATAAATTGAAAAGATTGAAAAATATAAAAAGAAAAATATTTCATCAATCAATAGTGATTAATAATAAATAATAATTAACTATTTGTTTATGATTTTAATCTGTTGTTATACTCAACAAATTTGAAAAACAAAATACTGGAAAAATTATTCTAAACATTTATTTGTGATATTATTTTATGATAAACAAATTTTTGTGATTTATGTGAATGTTTTAGTGACATCCAGTGTTTAATCATGATGAAATAATAAAAAAGATAAAAAAAATTCAGAAAGAATCACAACAGCAAATAATTATGAAAAATTTTGATCGTTTCAATGTGAATTGTGAATAATGATAAATTGGAGAAAAATAATTTGAAACACCGTAAACGATAGAAATCGATGTACATTAATTAAATCCTGGACCATTTGGTATCTAATCCCCGGAACTTGATAATGCACACTCACACATTTACCTTTCATTCATCCGCATATAATAAACACAATAAACGCGTGTACAATATATTCATTGTTGTGCGCGCCCCCCTCAAATAATACAACACATATTCTTACACATACATAGAAAATGATTGAGTGAGGTTACTACGACTTTGGACAAATGCAAATAGACATAAATTTAACAGTGAAATATGGAATGTGTGTAAAACATAAATGAAATGATTAATACAATAAAACTTCATCATCATACATTCATCTTAAACATATCAACATATTAATCACAATTAAACAATATTATCATTATCTACATTGACTTCAATTAAATATAATTCTGTTGTGGGCGAAAAGACGCAATTAATGCAAAAACAAAATGAATTTTACCCGCAGGTCTGGATGATAATTTTCAAAATTGTTATAAGCGGTTAATACTGCATACACAAAAATAAATAAATTAATAGTTTTATTAGTGTTGAACAATCATGCCTGTGATACTCGTGTCCCTTGTGCTTGGCCTACAGCTTGCAACTGCACACGCAGATAATTTGGGTAATGTATACACATTTAATACACATTAAATATTCATATCGTTTAAAACAGTAAATATATAATAAGTTACATCATGAACACTCAATATAAATCTATTTATGCATAGTATTCCAAGTGCATTCTCATAAAATATTATGTACTCTCTATTGAAATTTTGTTACCATCAAACATGAATACCGATGAGTTTGACCGATAGAATCTGAACGTGCGACCAATGTACGTGGCATAAATCAAACCGTGCGTTCCAAAATAGAGTAACTGTGAAAATATAAAAATGAAAATATATATCACGAAATTTTTATTGTCGTACCAATCGTCTACGTGTATATCTATGAATATAACATGTATGTATTGAATACTATATAGATGTATATATAAAAGAAATAGATCGTCGATAGGTTGCAGTTGTTGTCCTCATATCTGCTCTACCGACCATGATCATCGGGCTTGACACGGTGTATTTTTATCGCTGATGCCAGGAGAATTTCCCACATGTTTATATATATAAAAGTATATAAAGATATATATTTTTATAGTATGAGTGCAACGTTTCCTCATTTTTTTTCTTAGATATATATTAATGTCGGAGCAATTGTGGAGATGTATCACTTCTATTTGATAGTCTGTTATTAATTCTGACAGCTGTACATATTTAATTCAAATTATTTAATATTACATTTGACTTGACAATTTTTGAATAATGTGTATCTTCTTTTAGTTAGTTATGTATATATATATATATAATGCATAATGTAATATAACGACCGCTATATATCGTACGCGGTATCGTCGTCGGAAGCGAAATAAAACTGCTTTTTACCGTTCTTCGAGGCTGAAAACTTATTTTGCGACTTTTCTGTCGAAACTTTTTTTCCGTATCTCTCTGTGTCCCCCGTTACCTCCTCACTTATTCTCACTCTCCCCCTTAGTTCTGACAGTTAACTCGCCCCCACAACACATTTTTCGTTTCACCCCTTTTTTCTTTTTTTTTCTTTACCCATCAATCGAACGACACTTTTTATATTTCTGTTTTATTTTTATTGGTTATATACAGAGAGGAAAAAAACATATATTGGAAGAATGTATTCATGCATCGGATTTTCTTGCGTTTTAATAATCGTGTTTATACAATTTTTCTTTTAACTATTTTATTTGTTGAATATTGTGTCACAATTCTATCTCCTCTTTTTTTCTTCCCTCACAATAGTTAATTAAAAATAATTAAAAATAGACAATTAAAAAAAAAAGAAAAACGAGGACACACAAACTAATATATCAGTTATGATTCAACATAAGATAAATGATAATCTATTCGACAAAATGTATGGCGTAATTTTGCATTAGTTTGCATACATCGCCTGGCGATTATATTTTGCTGGTGTGTATAATTATTCACTCAAGCGTAAGGTAAAAGAAATGGAAAACCAACAAAAGAATGAAAGAAATTATGATAATAATAATAATAATAATGATGGTGAAAAAAAAATACAATCATAGAAACTGACATGGAAAACGTCGAGTGCGAAAATAGAAAAAAAAAGGACACGCGCCCAGTGAGTATAGTTTTTAAAAGCAAAACCATCCGCACACACCAATTTAATTCTTAAAAGATGGCCAAAGTAATTTACGAGGCGATAGATCGACACTTTGGCATTATTCCATAAAATGAAAATAAAAAAAGAATGGAAAAAAAGGAAAGTGCGAAGTAAAAAGTTATACATCGCTCATGTATAAAAGATGCAGTAAAAATTCCTCAGTTGCCATCCGCATATTATTCCTCGTGTAATCCTTCACCATATCGCATCATCTACGAAAATAAAAATGGCGCGCAATGACATATATATTCACAAGCGTCTCTGTGTCACTGCTCATTTATTTCCAGATTTTATTTCATCAATTTTATTTTATATAATACTACATATACGTGAACAAACTTCACCAACAGAGAAAATCCACCACTTTTATTTCTATTTTTTTGTTTTGTTATTTCCCACTTTTCACCGTGTGTTTTTTTATTCGTCGCATTTTTTTTTCATCACGTTTTTCGTTCTGTTTTTCCCTCGTTTAAGATGTTCTCTCTTTAGTTGTGTACTTGCCATTGGCCAATTTCCTCTCAGATTGTTTCGTTTACTTGATATATATATTAGCCAGCATGAGAGTAACACACGGAAATTGTCATTGGCTTATCTTATTGAATCCGCTGATAATATCTATAGTGCATCAGGAGAACTAACTCTACCACCCATAGAACATCTCCACCCTCAGATATAATACTATCTATAGATAGGCATGGGGGACAAGTGTTCTGATTGTCACATTGTGCTCTCCTACGACAAACGATCGATTTACTCAACTGCTAAAGATCTGATGCTGCTCAACTGCCAACGGCAATGTTCCGAGACAATATATATCACCTTTAGTTTGCCAAATTACTAACAATTGATTGAGTATTGGAACTATCCAGTTGTATCGATATACCCCATGGAGATAATCAGCACTTGTTAACTAAAATGAATAACTTTTAATTAGCAAGTCTCGAGTGAAATGGAAGAGCTCTAAGTACAGTGAACGATTGATCGAATTGTTGAGTGACAAAACACTAATTGAATGGAAGCTTGCAACTAGGACAAACATGCATAGAATATTTAGTAGAAAATACAAGAAACAAAAAACCAACAATTTAAAAACATTTAAGTTGTATTTTTTAAATTTTTAAGTAAATCCGCTGAATTATTTGTGCTAAATTGTGACGAGAACTAAACGGTAAATGAAAGTTTACAAAGTGTATTTAACGATCAATATTGTAATATTAATAAGGGACATTTTCTGTTCGCTTGCTTTTATGAATAATCAAAAAACAAAAACCCAGAGTGAACCCTCTAAAATACCAAACGAGAGCAAAAATAATATTTCTCTTTCCTCAACTTGCAAAAGTGAATATTTCATCCCAATCTTGTGTGTTTCACTTGACCATTTTTATTATTCCCTCAGTAATTCCAATTCCGCCTTGAACTCGATTGCATTTCTCTTCATCTAATCCAAATTTCAATTAAATAATATTCAAACAATTATCTCATATTCATATATTAAAATCGCACGATAATATTTATTATTAAACTTGGAGTAAGCCACAACGTAAACAGGATTTCGCTGAAATCTGCAAAAGAAGCATTTACTACATTAAAGCACACGATCTTATACCAGTAGAATTTCGCCTACAATATATATATATCAATGAGTGCATATACACTACACACACTCACACTTTAACACACACACTGAATCTAATCCACAAATAATGGGCTTCTCCTCGCAACATTTAATCCTGCATTATATCCATACCATGTCTACTGCAAGTTAGATATACTCCCGATTATATATCTCTATACATGTTCATTGAATATACATATATTCTATATAAACAAGAACCTTTCAAGGCAACGTTTAATCAAACACCAACAAAAATCAACCATTATAATATATTCTTGCTCCAACCCCTATTCCTTGTTATATATAAACATTATGTCTACAACAAAAATTGTTTAATGAACTTGTACAGCAGTTAAGAAAGAAATAACAGCAGTAACAACAACAAACAAAGAGTGAAACAAAATATAAGAGAAAATACAGGGAATTAAATTAGTTAACTTTAAAGCGAACTCGCTTGACAAGAATTGTGAATTTTTATTTCGTCCTTTATTTTTTCTTCCCTTTTTTTTTGTCTTTTTTATATTATCATTTTTTTGTCCTTTTTCACTGGGTTTTTAAACGCGTTTGAGAGCAACGTCGAGTCAGCAGCGTGACACCCTCACAAAGAGATCAGTGTGCCCTATATGGGGAAGAGTATGGAGTGGGTGGGTCATACCCCTCACCCGTTAATCCAACCGTCCTTGCCAAGCCGTCAGGGATCAGGCACACCATAGCCACATAGCCGTTAACCTGATAAAGTCTTCACCCGACAGCTAGGACAGAGTAGAGCTATACATATATAATAATGGATATATATATATGTATGGATGTATGTGTGTAGGTGGAGAGTATATTGTACACATCAAAGCTCTCTCATCGCTTCAAGCAGGATTGGTGGGCCCACACGTACGATCATTTTGGGTTTTCCAAGTAGAATGTTTGTGTATTATATTTATTTATATATGTAGTTATGAGTTCTAGAGCAACTTGAATTTAACAATGCTCAACAACTTCTATATGAAGGTGAAAAGCTTTTGATGTTACATAAATTCTGTATCCTCGAGCAATATCACTTTGACTTCATCATAGATACACAATTATTGAATAATCCGAAATTTCCATTTATTTCTCATCCTTTTTGTTATTACTTTTGTAATTAATTTTTGAAAAATATGTATGTGTTTGATTTTCACTTTGATCGGCTATTACTCCTGTTTCAAATCGAATACAAAGTGAATATGGAAATGGTGAAATAAATAGAGCAAAATAGAATTGAAAAAAAAATTGTAGAGGTATGGATCTGACATGAATCAATGTGGGATGTAGAGAAGTTAAATATGAATGTGAATGAAAGTTTATTTTTTCCTAGAGATGATTCGTGTGTTTCATTTCTAGAGGATGTAATTGAATAAATCAGTGAAAAGGAAGTATGTACATTCGTATCTCTGCTCGGAGCTTTAGCCAAGAGGATTTTCCGTGAGGTTAATGAGTAGGAGAGATAATTGCGTGAAGTTTCAACTTAGTAAGCCATCTTTTTTCCGAATGAGAAACGGCTTTATATTATGTCTACATTATTGCAACATATGAAATGTGATTTTTTATGACAAAATTCGTAATTGTATTTAGTTTTGACACTATGTCAGTCCAGATGTGTGTCCACGACAGAAGCCAGGAGAATATTTCATGAATAATGAACAAACTTATTAGATTCTGTTCTCAATTTGTACTGAATACAAACACAAATCGCATCAATTAATTATTTTGATGATTAACATCATTGTTAATTGTTAATTGTTAATTTCGTACTATTTCTTGTTGATAAGTCAGCTTTCACGTAATATGAAGACTAAGTAATTATTCAAACAATAATAAAAACATTTGAGTAGAAAATATACAGATATATATTTCAATTTGATATGTCAACATCAGTATGTCAATTGTCAGTTTGATGTGAGTTATTATGTTAGAAAAATGATGGACATTTTTAGCTGGTTTGATCAATTGAAATGCCAGAGTGAATTAGCTGCAAAGTTGATCAATGACAGAATCAAAAGAAAATTTATTACACATTTGGTAATTTTTTTTTTCTTTTCAAAATATATTATTTGATAAATATCACTGTATGAACAATCTTGGTGTTCACCATTTTCCAAGTGTCTCTTTTCCCTCAGAAATGTATAAATTATTCAGTACACTTCCACCTCTTCTTTTTCTCCATAAAAAAATCACATTTAGAACAAAACTATGATTTTTACATAGGGGTGTTAGAACAGAATTCGATTTCAGCAAAGGCTGCATAAATTTCTCATGGAAAGTAGCTGATATTCTCCAATTGTCGTCTTCTCCCGCAATTCTCATTGGTTATCAATATTGTCAACCAAGTTCATCCCGCTACGAAGTTTCTCTACAATTTCAATCTTGATATTTATTTGTGGCTAGTTATAACTAATATTGCTGCTAGCACGTTTCACACAGCGTCAATTCTCATTTACAGTTTGAAAAAGCCATGGCCTAAATACCACAAACTTCATAATTTATATTTGTAAAATTGACTTTTTTAAAATGCAATTAGTTTTCAATAACATCGGCAAATTTTACTTTGATCTGAAGTTGTTGCTTGAAATTCGATTTGCATATTCGTGATTAACATATATAAGACATTTACAACACGCTTCAAACTCGCGTCTCTAATAAAAGTTTCAGCAACAGTTACATGAGTGTTTGTATTCATTGAATATGTTTATGTAGATCACACATGTCAATACAATAAAAGTAAAACACTAATGCAACTTCTACTAAAGTTCGCGTGACCTTTGCTGAAACAGAATAATATAAGACGAACTTTTTATATCTCAAACGAAAATACAGAACGTTCATCAATAATGTATTCAGTTAAACTATCCATTCGTGAGAAATTCGTTGATTCAATATTTGAAAAGATTCATTAACATTTAAAAAATTAATTTTTCAACGAGTTTAATTGTATAGTACAATTACATCCAAAGAAATGGAGAATCATGTTCAAATATTCATTCACTGTTACGAATTAATAATTATTTGTTAATTAATTCATTTCATGTAAAGTGAGTTAAATTAAAGAATTGATATTTCAAGCGGAATACAAACACACTCATTCCCAACAAAGCTGATTTGATATTCATTATTGTTTGTTACTCTTGAATAAATTGTACAACAGGAATAAACAAAGAGGCAAATTCACTACCATTCTTGTTTTCGTTGATATTTCCAGAATGCCATTAACTATTTACAAGAACTCCAAGAAATATCCAATAAATCTATTTACCTACATGAAATAAATTATCACATATTTTCTAAACATCGAATAACAAATTTCGATTTCTACTTGTAGATTTAATTTATAAAGTGTAAGAATAAAAAAAAATGTATGTTAAAAAACTTGAATTTGATTGAAATAAACCAACATGATAATCGAATGCATTTCAACGTTCGAATAGAACTTGTAGCTGTCAATATGTTTGCTCAAGTCTGATTCTCGTCAGAAAATTTCTTCAGCTACATTTTCTTTCTCAAGAAGAAATTGTGTAAGAACATGAGGTGTCCATGTGTCCACTATCCTTCTCACACACATAGCTCTACTGGTATTGTCTCCACAGGGCCATTTGTGGTACTCGAAAATATACCGCTAGAGGTTCAGGCTAAGAAAATTCCATCGGGGAAAGTATTGGAACGTCATAATAAATGAGATTGGAACGCCCATGTCATATTGAATAAAGAATAATTCTTCAGAATACTGTCTTCATAAATTCACCTTCAATGATTTTTCATTTTGAAACTTCTTTATTCTATTCATTGAATACACTGACACATTTCATTTTACATTTAATAAATATCAGAGAACGACTTTGAAATAAAATAATTGAAGTTCAATATATTGAATATATCCATTTGATAAATCATAATATGAATAATATAATATTTTTGTATAGTTGGAACTTGATGACCTAAATTTTAACACAGCTTAACTCTTATCTTGTGGAATTCAAACAATTTTCTATCATCCAAACATATTTTAATTGAGTAGCTTCGGTAACATTCAACAGAAATTAATAAAATGATATTATGAATCAATTATCCGAACGTCATCGATCAGTTTTCCGTTCCCATATTAATAATTATTTAACTATTGTTATTAATTTAATTTCAAGCTTGATATCGAACTAAATTTGAACAAAAATAACTTGCAGCATTGATACCATGACATTCCACAAAATCAAATCATGAAAATATCTAGAAAATTAATTAACCAAATTGATATAATTTATCCAATTTATCATATTCGACATGTCCAATTATTACAGACCCAGTTGATCGTACTTGACATTACACAAAATTTTGAGTCCATCATATTTTCATAGAAGTTAAATTTAATCTGAATAATATCACAAAATATTAATAAAAGTTTCATGACAGTTTGGATAAAGAATTCATGTCCATTCACACTTCTGTATTCTATTTCAAGCATTCTCATAAATACTCCCACGCATAAAAGCAAAAATTGAGTGACGCCAACTACTGATTCACAATCTCCCTAGCAAAGCGGTCAAACGGAATTAGATCACGAATCATCCGTATCTGTTTTCCATGATAATTCATCACTACAGTAACACCACTGTCAACATATCCCCCTTTCACAATCATCAATAAAAATACTTTCAAAATTATAATTTTCCATCAGAAAAAAAAATCCTCCTTCAAATATGAAACATCAAGGTGCTTCAATTTAGCAGCAATTAAAAATCTCCCCAATTTACCCTCGTTTATACAAAAATTATCGAAAACTTTTTCTCGTGTAAAATAAACGTTAAAAATAATTTTTCCTGCCGTCCATTAAATTCTACAAACACACAAAACCACTTTACATTTACCCACACTTCAAGTAAAGTTAAACATGAGCTTTTTACTGATCAGAACGCGCGTGTTCAAACTGGGTAATACCTCTGAATCAATGCACTGATTATGGACATATGTTACCCGTACATATTTATATATATATATATATAATTCTTCATATATACATACATAAATATGAATAGAGATGGAGAAAGTTGGTAAACCCACGTTCAAAACCCCGTGTGTACTATAGTGATCCATTAAACTATACCGTACCATTACTACACACCCTTTGTTCTTCGTTCTTCACAGACGGTTGCATGGCTAGTTGTATATAATACGAGTGAAACACCCACTGTCGCGTATGGCGTGTCCGTATACGGAGGAAACAATGTGGTTCTATCTATCGTGATAAGCGTATTCGCACCAGGAGCACAAATAGTCCAAAAAAACGAAAAAAAAAACCTAAAAAAAATTGAAATAATCATAAATTCAGGTATATAAATTTTAAAAGGTATCAACGTAAATGAAGAATAAAAACTGCAATCTTATTTAGGGCCACCCATCAATTTTACCCGAGGGTTCGTTAATAGAGTTAATAAATCATATAGATTAACGATAAGAAGATTTTCTCATTCCAGGCCTAAAATCATTATTGATGATGATGATGATATACGAGCGGTGATATCACGTTCAATAAAATCACAATTATTATATATATGTATACACATCTATGTAGCTATCGATTATGAAATAAAGTTGTCATAAGGGTAGTAAAATAATATACCGAGGGAGTTAACTTCTCATGTCTATTTAATAATAATATTCATAAATGCAATACATATTTATAAATGTAAATATTTATTGTATTGAATAACTTTTTCATCTCCATTCCTATTATTGTCATTATGACTTTTAATGTAACTATTATTATTATTATTATTATTATCAGTATTTCAAATACTTCACAACTGTGGTCAATATTCACAAGCTACAGTTCGTTTTTCCCATCGCCACGTCATTTGAATATTGGATTGTTACGAATAGCCGACAATAGTTCGTCTCTTCGTGCGACGAATTCGCGCGCACAACATTCTCATCTGTACCAATACATTGACGAATGCTTGTTGTTGCGACAGGCAAAACGAAATCAAAATAAAAAAAATATATAGTAGGTTAAAAAAAAGCAAAGAAACGAGTGAAAAAAAAAGGGGAAAAACAAAAAGTAAAAATGTACAAAATACTATTACATTGACGCCCAATTGCTTTGTCACTGATGCACAGAGGTAAAACTCGGGAAACTGAATATATATAACGTGTGCAGTGACAGTCGACTGCGATCCACATTTTTTTCCGTGGCTTAGGGCAATCAATCATTTATATATCTATATAGACTTGTTGTAGATAATGTAAATAAATATCTATCTAAAGTATGATTATCACAGTGAGAAGGGCTGTCTTATAAAATATATTGAGCGTGACGTTATATTATACTCTTTTCTCCTTCGTCGCGCACCCCCAATCGCATCATAATAAATAATTATATACGACGTTGAGTTATTTACTTTGAGCAACTGATTTTAGTCTGCCTCGCCTTCGTCTTCAATCAAATTCGTTCAATGTGATATTTTATATGTAAACGTGTATGTGTACATAGCACTCATTGTGTGTTTACAGAACACGTAAAACCCAATGAATATCTACTCGTCAATGCCGCACCCCTTCCATCAACTAATTAAGAGAGGTTTTTTTTTCTTTTTTCTCGTCTACCAATCGCACACCCTACTCGCGCTATGAGTAACAGAGTCACGGAACAGGTAGATGCATTTGATGAAAGTTCATGAATATATCGAGGGTTGGAGTTGAGTTTTTCCAATTTGAAATTGCAGTTGAGCTCCACTTTATATTAACATCAAGAGAATGAGCGTATTGTTGAAATGAATGGTGGTATTGGATATAGAAACGAAATATCGGTATAAGGATTTTTTTTTCTGTTTATCAGAAATGTTTTTTATTTCCTTGCACAGCCAGTTTGAACTTGATGAATTTCAATATTGTTTCATACGCATAAATGCTTATCGAATGATATTATTTATGAGTTTCATGCTGTGGGGATTTATAGAAAGGAAAAGAAAAGAGATGGGTAAAAAAATAATGATGGATATAAATGATGGAAAATATCTCGTTACAAAATGAAAAAGAATGCAGTGAAGAATGGATCACATGAAGGAAACAGCGAGTGGTGCAGTAAAAATTGGAATTATTCAGGAAATGATACAAATGGTTGGGTAATAAATACAACAAGAATGCAATTTCTTACAATAAAGATAAAGAATGTTTACAGAATATAATTTCTGTCTCGATGTTTGAAATATTACCAAAGTATAAAATAGAATATTGTGAAAATTTTTATTTATTCTCTAGTGAATTTACAGAATCGGATAAATTTTTTTATTATTTTTAAATGACAATTGTTTGCGATAGAATTCAGAATATAATGAAAAGGAGTTATGATGTATATAAGAATGACAATATCGATTGTTGAACCCATTGTATGTTTGTAGACTTTCATTACCATTGCTGTTATTATTATCCAGTAATTCTACTGATTTTCAATGAAGGGAATGGAGAGATAAGTATGAAATATTTTTGCAATTTTCTCGTCGTGCTGTTTGATAAATACTGCTGTCTTCTCTACTGTCAAGTCTACAATCCAAATTAATATTTATTTCTAATATATTCAGACGTTATTTTCTTCATTTCGAAACTCTCTACGTTTCCTATTTCGTACGGTGACAAATAACCTATGGCAAAAATAGCGAACAGAATGAATAAATCATGGAATTATGTAAACGAAAAGTGTGCTGAGGTTTTTTTTTTCGACCTGCAGTACTTGGCGACACTTGTGGTGTTGACAATACACCAACTGTAAACGCATGAACGATTATATTTAGAGGCGAACGATTTTCAGATTAACTCACTTTTTTCAACTAACCGTAAGAAATATCTTCAAATTTACATTTATTTTTCCTTTTTTATTTCATACAATGTGGGAAATAAAAAATATTCACAATATAAAATGCATATTCAGAGTTTAGTTCACTCAGTAATCCTCACACAAATACAACCTCAACACTCACAATTGCAATTATTAATTTAATAATTTGTACATGTTCTATGTACAATTAATTAACGAACCGCAATTAATATAGAATAGAAATTAAATCCACTGATGATATTTAATACATTTGAACCATTAATAATTTATAATTGTAAATAATGACAAATGGATATTATGAAAATTCGGATCAACACAATGTTACATTGGAAATGGGCAAAATGTGAAAAGAGGTTGAATAAAAAAAAAAAGGTACCAAAAATAGAAACATGGACGCACTACATACATACACAGGTTCTATGCATACTAGTCAGCCTGAGTTTCCTTTCTTTTCGTCATGTTTTCATTTGTCCGGCCGGTGACAATCCATTGGTACCTACAATTTTTATTTTTTTGTTTTATTTCTTTCTTTTCTTGTTTTTCTATCGTTCCCATTTCACAGACACAGTCCATTGCGCATTATACATCACGAGAGAACTAAAGTAAAATCTCGACCATTCCAATGTGGATATTTGCCATAGCATTTGCAAGTTTATGCATACTCAGTAAATTCCTTTTCCGTTTTCTTTCATCTTGACTTTTTTTTCTGTTCATTTATTCTATTTCTTTTGGGATTATCCTGCATTGATGAATACAAAAGCAGTGAGAATTATTTGTCAATTTATCATACAAAAACAAAATGATTCAAAATAAAACAAAACCTCTTCTCACGACTTTACGATGTTACGAATTTTTCCATTTTTACGACCTGTCGTCAGTCCTCAATCCGAAAAAAATGGATCTCTGCACATGCACTGACACAAATGGACCTTTTCGGACCCAAGTCACGCCCTGTCTAATATTTTTACTACCCCTTTGCTGTAATCATTAAATAATTATTAGTTTCGACATTTTGATAAATGCATAAATGGATTTGCATAATAGTGGATTCAAATCCGAGCAAGTTGTGTACTTGATTTCTTTCACCTATTTGATCAGTGATACAAAAACAAATTTTATTCATGAGTCCTGATATCGCACTGACTACGGGTTAGCAAAGTTTGTTCTCTTTATCTTGTTTACTTGATGGAGGAGGGTAAAAAGTAGTCGAATCTCATCCACGATTTTTGTTACAAAACCTTTGCATCATCGTCATTAATATCTCGTAAACAAAAAATGCATTCCAATAAATCATACTTCAGACAATAACTACTATTGTTCTAAAGTTGCGTCAAGAATTTCAAAGACAGTTCTTCAATAACATTCACAAATATCGAATGTACCATTTTGAAAAACATACTCGCAAGAAAAATACGTTTATACTATCATGAATTATATACTTTTTCCTAAAGTTATGAAACTTACGTGGCTTATCATCCATCTATAATTTTTCTCGGAGCAAATAGCGATAGCGATAATATTAAAGAGTAAAAAAAAAATTGTGAACAATAAAAGAGCACACAAATATAATCGGATAAATTTACGAGTTTACAATTATACAAAAAGTGTTTCCACATTTTACACAATGACATTCCATACATTCCGCTTTCACAATCAATGGCTTGTGGTCACTCAACACATTTCGAAATTTGTTTGAATATCAATTCAACCAGTTGATAAAAATTCCCAACTGTAAAACAAAAATAAAATCCAATTGAAAAATCAATACTCCCAATGGAATTTTATTTAAATAAACATTTTTCCAATAATCACACGATTATCATGAAAACCTTTGCCACTGTGGTATCTCCAACATAACACAATTTACTGCACCCACAATCAATGAATCCTCCGCACACACAATTTCAATTCCAAAACGTTGGCAGGAAAGTAAACACTCTGACTCTGATCACCACAGGTGCGAATGTACTCACACACTCACACACACCCCAACATAAATTCAATCATATAACATCTTCTCTGAAAATCATCTCGTCCCACACAATTCCACTTCCACTTTCCTCAAATCCGATCCAAACAACCCCTAAAATCATCCAGGATAATCCATCCAAGATTAATCAAATGAATACTTATAAAATCTGAATTAAATCCAACATAAAAAGCTTCTCCCCCATGCAGTCACAATCAAACAAATAAAACCCTATTGTAATTGACTTCATGACCCTTTTTTCCATCCATCTGTTTGCAATTCCAAAGAAATTATATATATTTAACACATCCAACCAGCTCCAACTAAGAGCATTAAACTCCCGAGCGCGCGTACACATTTGTCAACGAGGTCTCAACCATCAACGCTCGCGTCGATTACGTCGAAAGCTGATCAAGCATCACAGGCATTGTCGTTAGGGCACAATTTTGAGTGGCACTTGAAGAGGGAGACCTAAATTCACATGCATCCGCACATGAATTATCGTGATATTCATACACATAACCACCCCCCACTCACACACACACACACGCACACATTGCCTTGAAAACATAAAATCTCATACACCCATCGATATCGTCTATTGACACTACGGTTCTTTGTGAGAGATCCGAAAAAACTGCCTTTGAGCTTCCAAGCAAGACCACCAAAAATAACCGACCCCATTTCGATATTAAATAATTAAAAAAAAAATCTTCTTTCATTCTAACCATTTATTAACGTCAAGTATTCATATTTATATTGTACTAGCACATGCTATCATTCGATTGTCGATTTAATCGGTGGCAATTATTATTTCTCACAGACACATAAATACCCGACAGTTGTGATGTGTGTTGTACATATACATACATATATATATACGTATTTAGAACATCGTGTGGCGATATCGCGATAGTTGTGCCGGCGGGTATACCGTTGATAATCCACCCTACCCCGAAATACGAATGACAAATGACGCTGAGCCAATGCGCATTTGAGCTTGGAATGCGGAAATCCGCAAACAATTCGCCGCCAGTCGATTTCACCGAGAGAACGCGTTATCAAATATATATATATATATATACATATAAATGTATATACAGTTTCTATTGATATTTTTGCACTTTTATACACTGCAAAATGACATATATACCTGCTCAAGCGTTAGTGGGAAAAAAATATATGAGATAAATGCCAGGCATTGTTGCTCTATTGTGTCGTGGAGGTGTCAAAAGGAATGAAATAGTATAGATATTATTTTTTTGTGTTTGTGCATAGATGTGAGAATGGATATTATATATCATAGTGAAGATGATAGTTTAGGAAGTCAAGTTGAACAGCGAACCTAATTCGAAACAAAAAAGTGAGCAGTGTCTTTGCAAGTAAGATCATTCAACGGATGACAGACTATCGGAAATTGAAACCGATACGAGATACCCGGCGGCGTAGAGCGCGGTGGACTCTATACAGATATATGGTTTTCTCTAGAAGACGAAGTGACTCAGTAGTGTGCAGAACCCTATCTCTATCTCTATTTATATATATATATATATATATATATATAAGTGTATGTACACCGTGTGCTCGTATCTTGCTCACTCTCCATGAGTTAGTCGGTTGGCTTGCCTACGAGCTCCGTAAGTCCTGCTGGCGCATATGGTCGTCTATAACAGCTGGCGGCACAATTGATCTCGGTATAAAACAATAAAGCTGTTATATAGTGTGCTGTGTACAAAAACAGAATGATATTGTTTTCGTTTATCGTGCAAGAGAATTTTCAATTACTTCTTATGAATCGATGTGCATATTTATTCATTTTTACGTTAAGTACACATGGAAACAGTTGTTGTTATTTTTCTTCGTGTTTTTTTTTGGAGTTCTTGGCCTTTTTTTTTTAGTTGGATAAGGGACAGAGATTAATGCTGGATTGGAAGCTACTAGAGTATTTGTTATGGATATTTAGGAAGACCTGCACGAAAAAAGGGAAGAGCTTAAGGGATTTTTTGATAATCAGCTTGATGTATGAGTAAAAGGTACTAATTTGGATGGAAGGTTAGATTTAAAGTGGATAGCGATGTTTTCAGGGGAGTATTAAGAAAAAAAATTGAAGTGTTTAGATGGTTTTTATTGGTTGTGATAAGTTGAGAGAATGAGGAATTGGTTTGGTTGATTTAATAATTGACTGATTGTTCAAAATTATTTGTTGGAATATTTTGATTGTGGAAGGTTTGTAGGTTTATACTTCAAGTATTTTTTGTTATTGTTAATCGTGTTTAACAATTGGTGACAAAGAATTAAAGAGTTTAAATATTATTTTACTTTTGTGGACTTATAATATTCAGTCGTTCTACTTTTGATTTGAATGAATGTGAATATTAGAGGAAGAAAAAGCACTGTGAGAAAAGTTAATTGCTTTCAAAATGATACTTTTGTTACAAATGGATCCGACATTTGAATAGCAGAAATTTAATTATCAGAAACGTACTTCATAAAATACAAATAAACTTTTTTGTTTGTGTGATCATAGTGAAGTTCTTTGGTTCTTACTGAAGAATGCACTGGGACATAGATTAGACTTTAATTAATTGTTCAGTTGTACAATAATCGAATCAGAATCAGTACTTTCTATAGTCGGCTTTGTAATTAAATCATTGTTATAGAGTGAGAGGTTACATACTGTTAGGTGTTATATGAAGGTTGTATATTTAGAAAAATTATAATAAAAGTTACAGAATGAATAATTTTAATATGACGATGATCCATTTTTACTGAACTTTAAACTTGAATGAAAAAATTTTCAATATCAACACAGTTTCTCATTGTTTTGAATGGGCCACTGATAAAAACTCTGGCGCCTTTGTGTCTGTATCATAACTCTGCCAAAAATGATACCACTCGCGAGAATGAAAAATTATTTTATAATATAACACAGTTGTTGAAAAGCGTCGAAGGTTTTTTCTTCTTTTCTTGATTGGAAAGTCACAATGTTCGTCAAACTTTTGCATAACATTTATCCGTCATAAAATTGATATTTAATTCCGTATGAAAAAAAAAAAATTGTGTATGAAAAATAATCAAAGAACCGTCCCGACATTTTTTTAGTGGAAACAGTTATTGAGATTCAAAAATAAAAAGTTAAAAAATATTGAAAATTAAATGTGTTATCGTACAAACTCTCTCTAAAAACAAAATTCCGATAAAAACACATTTGATATTGAAAATGTATGAAAAAGAAATTTATTTATCATAATTCAAAGTTCAATGAATATTTATGATTGTCATCAATTTGAATTGTTCACTTCAATGCCTACAAAATAATTCACATACTTTTTGCAGCGGCCATGTGCATCTAATCCCTCAATATAAATGAGTAATAATTCATGTAATAAATTGTGACGAATTTCACTGTACACAGCTGAATATTCAATCACAATTTAAATTTCCAATGATTACAAAATTCATAATGATCGATCACTTCTTATTCATCAGAATTTCATTTGATTATCTCATATTTCATTGATAATTCATGGCAAAATATTTAATGATTTATACAAATAAATCTCTAATGTTTCACTTATTAATACATTCAATCATCAATAAAAAATATTATTTTGTAAAATATAATATTCATTGTTCAAATCTCAATGTCTAAATGCCCTTCACAACCGCTGGCACATCGTTGAAGTGAATTCATCATTAGCTCTCTCAAATAAAATTCAATCTCTCAATTACTGTCGATCAAAGAGATTCTCATCGTTAGAAATTCGATTATAAATTCCATACTGTTTACGAATTCCGTATACATAAAAAAATCCTTTTCACGAGTTCAACGTCTAATAAAACACATCACGTACACACACCAAAACAAATATTCTCAACAAAAATAAAAAGAACCAAGAGGAGGTACACACGTACAAAAAACCTCCAAATTTCTTCATACCAAAGGACATTATTTCACATAAATAACACAAAAGAAAAATAATCTATGCAAATCATGCAACACACAATGACCCAACTGAAAAAAAATACATAATTAATTATACATATTTATTCTCCTCAAGAACAAAAAATTTTTATCAAACAGACACAAAAATCTTTCTACAAACGACTAAAGCTGAAAGAAAGACATTTTTGTTTGCAATTTCTAAGACAAAGTATTTGTTGGTGCGGGAAAGATAAAAGAATATAGAGATGGGTCGAGAGCAGTATAGAAAACTTGGCATCGACTTCAGATTTAAGTTGTCCAAGCCGCGAGTATATAGTATAAATATATCTTTGTGTTCATACATACATACATATATATATAAAGTGTGAGAGTGTGCACGGGACAGCGAGTTGGAAGAATTGTCGAACGGTCGTTTCGTTGGAGTTTCTGCTAAGGAGGTCGTCGAGCGTCGGCACGTCTTCCGGTTTCCGTTCCGGCACAAACGGACATTGATCGGATCTTCTCTCCGTGCCTATATATTTCTATCTTATGTATGTAACTATATATATATGTGTGTGTATATAACATATTACCTTTTGCTCCATCGCGACTGAGCATCCATCGTAATATAGATAACTCTTCTCTCGCCCGTGGGCTCGATCAATATTAGATATTAACAACATATTCTATCGTATATGCCACTGATGAACAACATGCGAATAGATTGGTTTTCATCTATCGTTCCGTCGTCTTTACTTTGTCTCATCAAGTAATTCGCAAATGCTTCGTCGTGTTGCTTTGACGTAATCCAACATTGATTGGTGACAAAAAAGAAGTAGTGGAAAAAGGATGTGAGAAAGGAGAAATGTGGTATGAGTTTATGTGTATGTGTAATTGTATATGTATTGATGTACATAGCAGCCTTATTCACTCTACTAGAGGATATATACCCGCTCAATCCTGGATTAGTTGGCGAACAAATGAAATCGGATTACGGTCAATTATTGACGCACAGTCGACGATTAATTCACGTTGACGATCGGATGGTGGGAAAAAAAAAATGCAGTGATGATAATGTGACTAGATGTAATTTGTGTAGGTGTAACAGGAATTTTATGTGCTAAATTAATGTGTTTATTCTACGTTGGTAGTGGGGAATATTGAATTTCTCCCGGAAATTAATGTTACGTTGGATTTTGAAAGGGTTTAGTGTTGAGAGACTATTTTTAGACCAGAAATAAATAGATTTAAACGGTGACGTGAGTGGCGATTTTTGTGTTATTTATTCAGGTTGAAATGTTTCTTATGGAGTTTTTCATTGTTAGAATAATTATCATAATAGATTAATTTTTTTGGGATTATTTATTTTCTTTAATAATGGCAAAATGTAAGGAAAAAAATTGGACTTATGAGAAAAGATTGTCACCATTGATAAATGAAATAATTTTTCCCACTGTATTCAATTCGAGGAAAATATGCAGGATTTTTTCCTTCCTAGTTGAATAGAAAAAATATATATTGAAAGAACTCTTTGAATGGTACAATAATTTCAATATACCTCAGGTGAAAATATTGTAGAATTTTATCTCAACGCCTCTTCTTCTTTTTTTTCTTTTTCTTTTTCAAATAAAAACATCATAAAAATTCTGAAAGGTCTTATAATGTGACGACAACTTCAATATTCGAGAATACTATGGCACAATGCAATATGATGAACCGATAGAGGTGATCTGAGTGATGTTTCAAGAATCCATGAAATAGAAATACGAAAATTCGAACAAGTATGGAGTGAGTGCATCGAAAATGTCACCAGAGCGATACACATTTGGTGTTTTTTTTTTGTAACGACAATACAAAATAATCGAAATTCATTCAATATTGTCCATCACATCGATGAATAAATAAATTTTATTGAAATATTGTGGATATTTCTTTTGTTTATGGAAAATTGTTTCGTTTGGAATCAATTACATCAATTTTATTTCTTAGAAAATAAAAATTGTCACAATGACATTCACACATTTGTGAAAATGTAACAATTATTTTATAAATTCACTTTGTTTTACAGCCATTTTATCAGGTACGCTGAAAACGTATCAAAGAGCCGCTTGTGACGAAGAAACGATGTCTCTTAGATGTCCACCAGGAACTTCAATTTCGATTGCATTCGCTAAATATGGAAGAGTAGCTGAGGCTATGGACAAATGCAGTAGTCAAACGTTGCTGAACAGTGGCGCAGCTACTGTGTCAATTAATGATACATGTCTACTCTCTCAATCTCTTCAGGTAAATATAAAAACAAAAAGAAATAATAAAGTGGCAAATTTCCAGACAAAACTCAACACGAATTAAAATTTTATTCACAATTTTGATTTAACTCTGACTTTTCATTTTAAATTGGTATATTTGTGGTTTAAATCGAGTAAATGCAGCATGATCATCGTTAACACTTCTTCTTTTTCATTTCATCTTAAACTCCTCTATCATTATATAGATATATGTGTATAATTCAAACCTCGGGACATTTTTCACTGGTCTCTTTGCGCTCACAAGTTGCATTAACGAGCATTTCTCGGGTCAGCTACCATTTTCAAATGGAAAAAAGAAGACATTTCAATGATGAGAGACGAGATTTTCAGAACACGCCAAGTGTTTTCCTTTCGGTCACGCTTTGAATCTCGACGCCATGAGCAAATCTCTTTTCTATATACTCTCTCACTTTATGCGACCCAGAAACTCAAATTCAATTTCTCGATTTGTGTGGGGTGAAAATTTTCTTTTTCCTTTTTTTCTTTTTTTTTCTATTTATATTGTGCATTTAAACGAAAAAATATATGTGTATTACATACATAAATGAATATAAAAGTCAAAAGAAAAATATTCTCTCTATATTCTACATCAGCATGTTTAATTTTTCCACTTTATTTTACCTCCCACGCTTGAACACAATATGGTGAAATTAATTTACATCACAATGGTGTTCAAGAATGAAGAGATAGAAAAAATTAATAATTACATTGATTATTACTGGTGACATTTTAATGTAAAAATTCACGCGCTGATAATATTCACAGAGCGGTTTGTCTTAATGACGTGCGATAGTATTCACTGTTGCAGACTGTCGTGGAAATATGTCAGAAAAAACGAAACTGCAAATTCAACACAGATCCAAAGAGTTCTGAAAATGATCCCTGTCCAAATTTGGCTAAATACACTGAAGTTGCATACAGATGTCGACCATGTAAGTAAACGCCCATTTAATTGATTAATTGAATAAATTTAAATATATTTACATTTATATTCCTGCGTTTATATATCTATATTTATGTGTATATATATATATATATAGACCTATTCGTTTATTTCATTTCTTCTTTGTCAGATGAATTCCGTAGCAAAGTTGCTTGCGAAGACGAGGCCGTAAATTTGCTTTGTTTCCCGGGTAAACGAGTGGCAATATATAGCGCTTCTTTTGGTAGAACAGAATACGAGTCGCTACAGTGTCCACAGCCGCGCGGAGTTATGGAAGAAAGTGAGTATATATACAAACTTAAAAGGCACTATGATTACAAGAATAAAATAGAAAGAGGGCGAAAATATCTTTTGTATCGCGTAGAACTCAATTCATTCAATTGTGAATTTGTCAGTAATTGAATGTCTATTCAATTTTTATGCAATTATTTGAAGTTATTTTATGAATTTACTGTTCATTTAGGTAGATGTGGAATTTTTATTGTTTACCAAGTGAAGCTTCGTGTAAACGACAAAAAAAAATAAGCGTGAACAGTTTAAATGAAAAGCACCATTTTGTATTTAATATATATACATCTGCCATCCAATGAAATAATTCTGAGAATTTTCTCAGAAGTAGAAGTGGCAGAAATTCAATGTTTACTTGGTGATTTTCGTCGTATTCTCTAGTGAATGTTACTTTGTGTTTCCATCTTGATTCTAATTCCACTGGCCAAATGAGTATTCTTAGACGTTATGTAATAAACCCAGATCTTCGTTTGCTCCGTGTAGAAGTATTAAATATTTTTTTTTTTCCTCTCTTACAATTTGTGTTGAATCACAAAATGAAATAATGAACTCCAAAGTTGTGTTCTCATATTCTGTTTTCGTCCTTGGCAAATGAAATTCATCTCACACTTTCCACCCTAACATTAAGATGCTTCTTATCAGTTTGATGAAGGGATATATTGAGGCAAAAAAATGTGTAATTAGACCAGACCAAAAATGTTCTTCACAGTAACACTTTCAATTTTTACATATCCCAGTGAAATTTAAATCCTAATTCTGTTTAAATTTTCATGTCTAAATTCTGAAATGTTTGTTAGCAATTCAAAGTTAAAAAAGTCAAAGATAAAATCCCACCTGACTAGACATGACAAAATACTTCACATAAAAAATAAAAATCCAAAACACCAATTTTAATATAACTAAAATATATAATTGAATGAGAGGCTCTTAACTATTAACTTAACTGCAAACACTCAAGAACCTCCTTAATTTTCATATCATGTCTTCTCTTCAACAGCTTGCACTGCTCCATATGCAACGGAAATAGTTATGAAATTATGCCATGGAAAACGAAAGTGCTCAATAGTTGCAAACACATCGACATTTGGTGACACCTGTAAACCTAACACTCGAACATATTTGAAGATTATCTACACGTGTGGTAAGTTAATGTTCACCACGTCAATTTGACTATCAAAAGTTTTTTTATTACCGATATTATCGTGTGGTTGCGCAAACTCAGCGTCTATCCTATCTAATATATATCTATATAAGCCATCAACCCTTTGTCGTCACTTTCACAAGGGGTAGTTCTATATACTCTTTTTGCCGTGCACCCTCAAAATGCTGAACTCTTGCAACTGGCGCACTGGCGTGGAATAATTGTCAAGCGTTCAAGGATGATAATCGAATAGGGTGAGCTCGACTCCCTGCGTAAGTGGAAGATGCTTCGATGAGGGAGGATTAGAGCGCACTGACTATGTACACTAAACAGAATATATTATCTATAATATCTGTATCCATACCCTAAATACAGTAATGAGAGAATAAACAACCGAATAACTACATTTTAATAATATTACACCAAAACATTAACCAGCAAAATTGCAATTTATAGATCCACACAAAATTTTTAAAATAATTTCGTCAATATCTTCAAAAATATTAATATCGATTTATCAATATAGTCAGACTCGTTATAAACTCCAGAAAACTATGCCAACGTCACGAGAAATTGTCCCCATGTTACAATGCTTAATAATAAGATGTCAAACGCCATTTTGTTAAAAATATGTCAACTCAATCATGAAATAAGGATTGGAAAATTCGAAGATTAGTATTTATTTGGACAGGTTATTTTGAAGGTATTTTACCATTGCACGATCAATAAATCGTCCGGAAATTTATGGACAGAGCTTTCTCTCGCTCTATGTGAGCTCTCACGACGATGGTGTTCGTCTTTGGCGCATGCGCTGTTGATATATGTATGTTTCTATTGAGGAGAGAAAGAGATATCTAAGTGTGATGAACAGAGAGAAGAGGCAAGCAACTGGGGTGCGCGCGCGGCGATGAGACTTATAAAAGAGGGTGGTATGAGGGAGGCACACGGTGGTAACCGCAGCTTTTAGTAGGTGTATATATGTATAGCAATGAGGAATGAGATTTAGTATATATATCTATATATATATACATATAAAACAAACACAAGATAAAGTGAGATGTGTGTACGGTTTCATCAATCAACACACTTCATGTTTTATATATATTTTTTAGTTCTTTGTACACCGATCTTTTAATGAATGTGGATAAAACTATGCTGCGGTAAGAGAGATGCTGA
This sequence comes from Meteorus cinctellus, assembly GCA_030523045.1. NCBI lineage: Eukaryota > Metazoa > Arthropoda > Insecta > Hymenoptera > Braconidae > Meteorus > Meteorus cinctellus. The sequence goes on from JAPYZF010000110.1 coordinate 60,434, forward strand.
ATTCAGTCGATAATATTCAAATATTTGAGTTTCAAATAGCAGATAAATAGTTTAGGGGGAAACTAGGATGAGAGGGAGAAAAAAAGTTGGATGAAAGTTTTTTTCTCCAAGTTAGAAGAGAGATGGCCTAAATACCTTCAACTCAAAATTCTTTATTGTCGCCGCTTTTCCGAGTGTCTGATTGACTGTCAATATCGTTTGCCAGTTTTACTTTGATCTCGAGTTACTACTCCAAGTTCAATTTGCATATTTGTGGATAATGTAAATACGACACTCACTATGCGGTTGGAGTAACGGTTGTACAATTCAGCAGCCAATGATGAAATTACATGAATTTCCAAAAGTATATATTTACTTGGGTTTTTTACACACGAAATTTTTACTTTGAGCTTTAGTTTGGCTCAATTTCTTTAAATGTTATGTAATGAAGGTGGATCTGTCTTTTTTCATTCGTTTGATTACACAGAGACAGCTTTAATTTCGCTGTTGATACAGTGGATGTATTTGAAAAAATGGATGAATGCATGAGAAGAAAGAAAAAGTAGAGATTTGAATTCTGATGCAGATTCTGGAGGAAGACATTGATACAATTACGTTCCAAGAGAAGACAATAAAAAAAATTGTGTCTCTTCTAAAGGATGAAAATTGTCTGAATGTGACGTAGAACATGATAATAAAATATGAACGAAAACAAAAAAAAAAGATTGAGAGAAATGTATTTTCTTATAATTTAATAATGTAAAAATGCCCCCAGAAATGCTCAACTGATTTACCTGTAAAATTTTTATCCGGAATTAAAAGAATCTCATCCTCATTATATTTTTTAAACACTTCCGCCATTTCCGGATACAGTCGTTTGAGAGGACAACATTATCATGATAAGTCTATTATCTCGTGCCAGTGCTTGCAAGAATGAAGTGACCGTGTCTCTTCTTACTCCACATAAAATACGATAAAGAAGCAGTGGAAAAAAACGTTGAATGAGCTGACCAGAGTCGAATATAAATTCCCGCGTTGAACGTCATATATTTAATACCATCTTCGAAAAATTTTTACGATGAAAATATGAAAAGTTTATTATACATATAATCATTCTCTACATCCACTCAACCTCGTTTTACTTCATCCACTTTTTTTCCCATTTTTAACTTGGCCATTTCGAGCATAATCTACTGAATTCACGATCGCCTTCATTTCCCTACAAATGTATAATACTAAAATAATGAGAAAGTAAAAACAATAAAACAAAAAGCCACTTGGCAGAAAATAAATCTCTTCAAATTCTCTACAAAACATACAAAACCAATCGCACAAAGATATCATTCTCTCAATAAAAATCACACAAATTTTTGTATCAAACTATTATAAACACAAAAGCATCTTCATACAGAAAAAACTTGCATAAGATTGCACAATCGTTGCACGTTTCCCCATAAACCATACGAAAATTCACATAACTCCCACTGCAATAAAAAAAAATAGGAAGAAACCTTCACATTATACTTACACACTGCTGTGTATTCATGTAAAAGTTTCAAATAAATTTTCAGACAAACTGGAAAACAAAAAATTCATCATAAAAAAAAAATTTCCGCTACTATCACGTAAAAAGTAGTAAACATCAAAATTCCCGGAGTTTTTCGTATTCATACGCGTTCTCGCAATAAATTTTCCTATACGCTGACGTGGAAATTGAATTCCCTTATTCTTCTTATTCCGTATCGGCATCGCTGTCGCTGTCATCTGTCAAATTCCAGATAATATATACAATGAAGATCATGTTGTAATGTCAAGAAAATAAATAATCACATTATTATTATCATTGTCATTATTATTGTTGTCATTATTTTTCTTTCATCGCACATAACTTTTAACGCTCCAATTCCGTGAACCACGAACAACTTCTGGGTATATATTTATGTGTATATATAAATATTCTCCATGTCAGCATGTAACGTGGTTATATGCATATATATATATATATATATTCAATGACAGATCATTATTCTCTCTCGATGCACCTCGTTAATTCAATGAGGCGTTCAACTCACTCTGTGGGCGCTCACACGCCTGGAAAAGGGTTATATACAACCACACAGCTCTAATCAGTATTAAATAACCGATATGAAAATTTTCTACTTGAGATTGATCAAAGTCAACCGCAGGAGAATGCCCCGGTTATTCACCACGCGGCAACGCGTGCACCCTCACAGATTATTTACGAAAGTAAACACAAACATTATCGTGTCTAGGGTAATGCAATGAGCTGAGAAAGGTTCTAACGATGTGTAGTATATTTTCACGTTCATATATATATATATATATATATATATATATATACTCTTTCGTTCGAAATGAAACAAATTGTAATTAAGTTCTTACTTTGAAGTTGCGCTGGTAGTTGTTGATAATTTGTTGAAGAGAAAATAGTATCTATTTTAATGAGACTTATTGTATGATTTTTTTGTTGTATAATAAATTTTTCATTTGAGGTTTTTAATCTTTATAGAGTTTTCTTGGAACAGTTTAATGAATTGTGGATTAATGAATAGGATTGCATTTTAAATGTGTATTTCAAAGGATTTTCATTGGTGATATATAATGGTATCATCTGTTCTTTATGGTGGAGAATTTACTGAATGTAGAATGTGGTATATTAACCTAGGGGTTCTCAATGTAACTGAAAAAAATATGGTGTTTTATGATTCACAAAGTTGATAGAGTAGACAGTTTATGGATGGTGTCATATTTTTCTTGAATTGGATTTATTTGATTTTAGGGTTCATATATTTTTGATGGAAAATGGAATCGACTGAGTACTATTTAATTTATTTTTTTATTTTTCTGACAGAACTCAGTTTTCTACCTGTCTTCACTCTTTTACTTGCAAACTAATGATCAATGTCATCAACTGTGAAATTGACATGAAGTTTATGAGAATTGAAGCTTCCTGTCAAAGAGAGGATAACTGTCCGTCCACAGTACTTCGAACTAATAATGAATGATTGGTGAACAAATTCTATTATGTACGCGCTCATAAACCAGTGAATGGTAACAAAAAAACATTTGCCTGTTTCAATTCTCGCATTCACATTTGTAACGCACTAGGGATATGAATAAATAAAGAAAAAATCAGTTCATTGTTGAAATGGTTTGAGAGTGGAACACAAAAAAAAAACCTCAGAATCAAACTCGTTTATTTTTTGCACACTCAATAACGTCAATGTTCATAAAATCAACAATACTACAGTGGTTGAAATTCTATAAATTTTTCAAGTCATCAAATTCCTCAATCAATAATGATAATCAACATAATATTCTGATGCTTTATAATTTGAACATCTTCACCTACTCCTAAGACGAAATCCCACATGCTCACATCACAACGAATTATCCACCCTACCTGTCACACTGAACGTGAAATTAGAATTGTCAGGAATGAAATTACTGAACGAGAATAAGTATACGAAATACTCAGTGGACAATTCCCTTAATTTTCAATTATACATAGACCAATAAACTCTAAACGTGATTACATTTTAAGTAGAATCATTTCTCATCAATTATTCATTAAATCAATCATATCAATTATTAATCAGCTAATTGGCAAATAATTTTAATTATTCTAACGCAAACCGAAAATAATTTCAATTAAATTTTCTATTGGGGTATATTTTCATTTAACACCATGAAATATTTTTTTTCAAGGCTCAATATATGTTTTGCCAATTCTGAATATAATCAGTAATCAATCAAACGCAATGTCAAAAACTATAGACCAGAATGAATTGCACGCGGCATTATAATTTGCCCGAATGTCAACGATCATGTCATACCATATTGGAACTCAAGCCTCGTTAGTGCGTCATGGAGTTGCGCGCACGTATGAGTAGTGGCATCTGACCTAGAGAGGGAAGGAGGTTGTTAGGTAGGAATTGACTCTTGTCACTCGGCACAATATATGCATAAAGCATCGATATATATGTATACACTAATGCATACATCAGGATCCGATCTTGTACCTCTGCCCTCATGGGTCGATGGTACTCAATGATATATTCCCCGATTTGAAGTGGTTCTATTTACCAACTTGTTGGATAACTATCCAATGCCAACGACAGTCGAGTGTGACATTAGTAAACTCAGCATATACTTTTACACTCATGAATACTAAATTATATTGTCCTTTATGCACTTTGATATTCAATTCCCTTATCGCAACTTTTCACAAAAGTAAATATTTAATGTGTGCTCCAATGGTAATATGAGATATTAGTCAGCCATATTTTGGTTGATAAACTTCGTTGGATTATGCGGAGTAGAATGTTCTTTTAAGTGATTATAAATTTATAATTCAGTCATATTGAACCTTATGAATTCATATTTTTTTCTGTTGTTTTAAGCTATTCTCTAATTAAAACATCAGAAGATGATGCCTAAGGCGAAATGTGATGAGAGAGAGTTGGGATAATAAGTAAATGCCCAGTGGGCATTCCAACTAGTTTCTTGATGTTTACTTGAGCAGAAGAAAATATATATATGTGTATATGTATATACAAACTTTACTGAATATTTTATAATACTTTTTCTATTTCTTCTTGTTTTATTTGTGTATGTATAGTACCACGCAGTGTTCTAAGAGGACAATTCGTTGGTGAATTGGAGCCAGATGAGATGAATCTTGCGCCAGAGTTTGACGAAGAAGGATTTGATAGGACGGATTTCAAGACTGAATTTAGTCCCAGCCCGAATTTGGAAGGTCCTCAACCGCCACTGAGAGATAACAGCACTACCAATTCACCGACAATAGGTTCATCTCCACCTCGTGCAATGACTAACAATGAGAGTAAGTTTCATCAAATTACCTTGTTTAGATCATTCAGTAAATAAGAATAAATTTTATGAGGAAAACGATGTTCTCAAAGTATAGTAAATCGCAGAAATATGTAAGGAAAATTATAAAAATTGTTTCATCTCTGACAATTGTAATATAATGTCGATTAAAACATTTTTAAATGCATTCGACTATTACCCAGCACTCGAAATAGAAAATTCTACGAATTTTTGAGAGAATAAAAAGAGCAGGAAATTCACACCTCATAATTTCATTATAATTTCTCACAAAAATATGAGTCCATTTTGGGTGGGTTCCAATTTACAATTGAAAGGTTTTCCTTCCACCCATACACACTCATTATTTACTAAACTTCAAGCTCATCGTTATCCATATATTTGTATATGCATATTGCAATTAACAATTTTGATAGTATTCAAATTAATCAGTTGCTGCGCATGAGATAATTTTTGCATATAAAAATACTTAAAAAAAATTAAATAATTATTGTACTATAATCGCATTTTTTTTTCTGTCGTTTCCCAATCGTTATTGCAATCGTTTGGTTTTGAATTTGAATATTTAGTATTCCTATTGCCTCTGCTTTGTTATCTAAAAAAAATATCATCCCTTATCCAATTGATTATCGATTGCCGCATGCAAACACTGCGTAGTGGATGATGAACGAGACAAGCTTAACTCAGTCGGTAGTGTCGGAAAAGCTCAGAAGCGCTTGCATTTGCCAACTGATGCTACATTGACGACAATTTACGAGGAAACAAAGAATTATGGCATTGGGGGTAGCAATGGTGTTGGTGATGGTGATAAAAATCATGATGGTACCTCATCAATGACAGATGAGACTATCAACGTCCATGCAATGTCGGCAGACGATCAAATGATGGTTGGCTATCTCACTGTATGGATTAATGCGTACTCATTCATTACAAGTAAGTAGTTAGGTATGAATGTGGTCAGACATGTTGCTACCAAGTTTAGTTAGTGCTGTAGGTTTATCGCGGTTTTTTATGTCATTCCCACTGTTTTCCACTGACACATTCACATTTTATATGAGTTATCATACGAAACAGGAAAATTACCGACAGGATTTAGTAACCATTTTATGATACACTCATTTGATAAATGTCATATTTTAAGATAAAATTAACAAAATAAAAGTAATAAAGTGATGAAAGTTAATTTTTTAAATACGATAACGAAGTTATTTGAGGATGTCGATTATATTTTCGTGATGATGAGAACGAGATGAAGAGAAAAATTCATCGCAATTAATTATTTAAATATATTCAGCAATGTATTCAAAATCAATTGAATATTGGGATTGATTTCTAGGTCTGTGATGCGAGTGAATGTGCGCATGCATTGGATATACATAAAAATTTTTTCCTCTCTTATTTTAATTAAATTTATTTCACACCTGAATGCATTTTTGAATGATTAAACGAAATTGGATCAATTACTAGTGAATAATAATGAATATGGAATTGTCGTGTTGAAATTTATTTGATTGATAAGTATTTTTATCTGCATTGAAATGATTGATAAAAAATATAAAACGAATAATAAACAAATCAATTGATAAATTCATAAATAAATTTATTAATATTATTTTTTATTTTTGACAGAAAATCAAGATAAATTTTATCTATACATCATTGTATCAGTTGCTTCTGGAGTGATGCTGTTTTTGTGCCTCGTTGTTGGTCGCCTACTCATAAATCGACATCGAGCAAAACGTGACACAAAATTTCACGACAACAACGAAACTCTACCGAATGGCTTTGCTGACGAAATATCCGAGATTGATGCTGATATTGATCTTTCTACTCCTGCTCCAGTTCCAATACAAGAGACAAGGTGAGGCTTGGATAGGAAAAACCCAATTGTGAATCAAAAATGAAAGGGGAATGAAAAATAAACATGACAATACTCGTTACCATTTTATTTATTCATTTTTCTTGATCACGTTTTTTCTGTTCACTCTTCCATTTTGCTACATTTTATATTAATGAAGTAGAAACTTTATTTATTTATACGTTTTAGAGTGCCAGAGATTCAACTAGCTGAACGTATACATGGTACAGAACGTTATTACACTGACGTTAGAATGCCATTATCGATGGGGCCAATGCATCAACTGCCACCAACACATTCCAGTGGTGTTCGAGTTGATCTTGGCAACCACATGATTGGTGCTGATAATCTTCATACAATTTTGTGCACTGATAATCTACGAAATATATCCAACAAGAGTTTTTATTATGGCTGACAAGAGGATGGGATTGTCCAGCAGCCGCAACAACAGCAGCAGCAGGGACATCCCCCATCGTTGAGTCCTGTGCCTCAAGTCAGTACACGTAAATACTGTTTTTAAATTTATTATGATATTTAAATTACATTAGTCGTTCTATTCAACTATGAAATAAATAATGGAATAAATGAATGAGTAAATAAATATCGGCACACTGTAAATATTTAATTTGTGCCATAAATACAATAGAGAAACGAAAGAACAGAAACATTTCTAATTATAATAATTAATATCAGAGCATTTATTGTCCGCGAATGTGCTACTGTGATTCTTATAATGAATTAAGAAAACAAAATAAGGAGAAGAAAAAAACATGCGCGTCGCTCTGCCAATGACACGTTGATTGCTTGAATACTTGAGAGTAATGAATCTTCAATGAATAAAACACATTGAATATATCAGTGCGCGCGAATGTATATCGCCGTAAAATATGCGGAGACATGTGTATGTAACTTGGATTATCAGGGTAGTTGTAAACATGCATGAATATTGAATATCATGTACTCTGTATAGTTTATTGACGCAAAAAAATAATGGATGAAAAAGAAAAAAATTCTTCCCACTGAAGCTGAAATGTTTGTACAGTATATCCAAATCATTTTCCCCATTAAATAGCAAAGATCCATTGTTGTATTATTACATAATAAATTTTGTAAATAATTATCATTCACTCAATAAACTAACATTGCGATGAGGAATTATTCATAAAAGATGGAAAATAATATGTGTGATATTGCATAATATCGTGACAAGAGAAACGCAGAGATAAGTAAATAATTAATTAATTAAGAGCCAATGATATTGATAATAGTTAATTCAATGTAAGTAAATGAAAGGACTTAAATATAATGATTTGGTATATTTTGTTGGTATAAGATATTATCTGCAGAGTGCCTGATATATTTACCATGTAACCTCATAAGGGTCATCATTGACTTTAATTTCATTATTGTGTGTACGTCTATAAACATGTGCATATACATGTGTATATGTATTTATGTACTCAATTAATGTCGCCTCTTATCTGTCAGTCTTGATAAAATGCCGATGTAGGTATATTTCGATCTCAGCTTCATATGTTTTCCACATCCCACAACCATAATGAAGATAAATGTTGAAAATGTATGTGAGCAACTTTTTCTTTTTATGTCCCTCAGTTTTATATTGTCCTTTTATTTTCTTTTTTTTTAATAATAATTCTTCATGAATAGATATAACAAAATTAATGATATTGCGAGTAATAAACTATTGTAAGGGTTCAACTGTGAATATAAATAATCCTGAAAAAAAAAAACGTACGTCACATCTATCAATCATGAAAAAATTATTTGGAATAAATTGTAACGCTCAATATTTTTGTTTATGAATATACTTTATATACATACAAATCACATATATATAAGATCAATAATTCAGTCAGTATTCATGACGATCGCAGCATTTACGAGCAATTATATTGTAACGACTTTTTTTTTATCATTTGTATACGTCAGATGAATATAAATTTACTTCTATTGTATTATTCTTCATAAAACAAATGAGACAGAAAAAAAATGAAAAATATATGAACAACAAAGGGAAAAATGAAAGATATAAAAGTGAACAGATATTAATGATTGTCAAAGATTATTTGTAGAAATGAAATGTAAAAAAAAAAATAATAATGCTCGTTATTCAAAAAAATTTGTCTACCTCATTTTTTACTTTATTCTTTTGCTTAAAGCCCACACGAGACTTAACTCAATTTTCTTATCCACTGAAATCAACAGCTTCAATGCAACACAATTGGGTCATTCACATACTGTTCAAAATTTGCAGCATGACCTTCAATGAACAAAAAAAAAAGAATAATAAAATCAACTGGCTGCAATTCTGCTGCAACGGAATCTTAAGTCGAGTGGTCCCCTCTCTGGATAGACGCTGTCGACAGTTTAGTTGTTGGAGAGACGAGCGAACAATGAAGGTGTCAAGTATTCTTAAAAGCCCAGATAAAATTAAAGTGGAAAGAAAAAAAGGGGGGCGAAAAAAAGAAAGGAAATAATAATAACAATAAAAATAAAAATGAAACTGCGATAAAAATAAAAATCGTTTACGTTGCAACAATTATTGAAAATGTTTTCTTATCAATTTAACTAATGCAATATTTATAAATTTCGTTACATAACTGATTAATGCAACATAATAAAGATAACATAAGATATAATGATAAATAAAATTTATATATCCTCAAATGACAAAATATAAAATAAAAAATACCAACAAAAACAAAAGCCTGTCATATCTAGAGTTTCATTCAAGTCGCAACAATGGTTAATGAGCAATGCAATTAGCTCCAAAAACAAACCGTCGGTATCTTTCCCTCTGTGCCAACCACGTTTCTATTTATAATAAGAAATAACGCAAACGAAAAACATTGTAAAATCCACACGTCACTAATTCCTAAACACAAAGAAAAAATATCTCAAAAAATAAAATAAAACCCAATGAAGCGAACAAAAATCATAAAACTAAAGAAAACGAATAAATTCAACAAAAAAATGCAACATTGATTCCACTCCGGATAGCGGATATAGCAAAAGGACCAACCAACCAGTCAGCTCAATATGCATTACCATAATTGGGCCTTCCTATATTGATATACATACACAACATATCTATACTCATACACACTAACTCACATGCACAAAATCAGAGCGAATGTACGGCGCCGATTCATATGAACAGCAAGTTCGTCGGGGCCGTGCCATACAACTGGATCGATATGAATGCTTCGACGATCTAGCCGTAGGGCAATGTGTGTGAGAGCGCCATATCACAAATATATACATATATATATCCACATATATATATATATATATATATATATAATAAACCGGTATATACTTATGTATGCTCAAAAAGTGGAACATCGAACTAACGATGACAAAAGGAAAATCGATATTTAACACTGTTCTATTCTGTGGCAAAATTATCAGAATACATAAAAAAAAAATCCTGCAGTAAAAAAAGACAATAAAAAATAACGAAAAGAAACAAAGAAAAAAACACAAATTCTCCAACATATTTAAGACAACGATAAAAGTCACGGGCAAATTTTTATATAAGCCTCTGAGCTGACATTCTCAACTGTATATGTGAATGTGTAGGATGTAATAGGGCAGATTTAATCATTTTAGTATTGCACTCTCGTTTGGAATGTTCCTCTGAGCATTTCTAATGCGACATACGGAGGTAAACCCGTGGCGCGTTACGTGCCAGATTACGAAGTAGACCTCTGCCACGATATATCTATTCATTTCGCATAATATATAGGATTTGACATCACACATACATATTCATTATTGTTATTATTATTACTATTATTATCGTTATTATTATTATTATATAAATAAAAAATATATATTGCAATAATTTATATATGCAAAATAAATATCTGTGTACATTCATATGCGAATCCTTCATCTCTGGAATGTTTTTATATATGAATATGTTTGTGTGTGTGTGTGTGTGTTCGTGTATGCGATAAAATGATAATGATCAACGCAGCTTATGTTAATAATTGAGGTCAAAGTTTGATCGTGACAGTGGTATGTATGTAGTCGATAGTCACATATATAGATGACAGAATCATATATAGTCTGAGAATATATTTACATAAATCGCTTAGCATTAAAGGAAAAAAAAATAAAGAACTAAAATAAAAAGAGATATAGAAATGAATGAAGGAGTTATTATTTTTGATGAAGGATTGAAGGTTTATTAAAATCAATTATTTGATAGTTGAAATGTAAAAAATTTTTTTTGTTATTTTCCTTTCGTTTATCAAATTGGTTTTATTTTCCCAATGTGGAGGTGAATCTGTAGATTAATCCAGTAGCGTGGGTGGAATAGGTGCCATTTATATACAGAGTTGTGCGCATGAAATGTGAATTATGAGGCATATAGAAACGTCAAAGGGGGTGAATGGGACTGGGCATTAATGTGCTCGAAAAAAGAAAGAATTAGAATAATGAGTTGATAAGAAAAGAAAAGAAATGGAAATGGAGGAAAAAACGGAGTGGAAATAAAAGGGAAAAAGGGAATGATAAGAAAAAAAAAAAGGGGAGAAATGTTTTCGTAAGAGACGTAGAAAATATGACGAGTTGGCTACTCGCAGTGAATTCTTTTTTTTCCCTCTCTTTTTTTTCTTTCTTCTTTTTCATTCTCTTTTATTTCATTTGTCTTTATTCTCTTTCTGTCTAGTTGTCCATCACTTCTCTTCGCAATATAATCCGACGACACAATCTTTGTTGAGTGAAACACTCGACTGGGCGGTTGCGAACTCTCTCTGCGCTTCCGATCAATCCCTTCAAGGACTTCCCTGCGAGTTAGAAGAGCGCACAAATGAAATGAGGGAGTGCGATAGAAAATACAATCTCGTCGGAAACGTATAGATGGGACGGATATAGATAACGTACTACTGCGTGCGTATATATATGTATATGAAAAGCCGGCGGCCACAAGGGAAAGAAGTAGAATATATGAAGTGGTAGAGAAAATAAAAAGAAAATAAATAAATAAAGCGATGTATAGAAATGCTCGAGGGACAAATTGTGAGGGAGAAAATATTATATCATTAAAAAAGTGCATAGAGAATATATGGTATAGTATTTTATCGTTCCCTCATTGCTATTTAAATTGAATTGTTGCCCCATTGAATACTGAAAGAAAGTTATTTTTTTTTTTCTATCAGCTTTGTATACACGCAAAGAATTTATGAATCAATTTTTATTACAATAATTGCTCCAATAATTATATATAGAGATGACTAGTGTGGATTATTATGTAATTTCCAGTTTACTTTCTGGTTTTTTTTTGGTCCCAATCCAAGGTGACATTTATCCATGAATGAACGATAAAAGTAGGACAATATATACAGTGGCCACAGACTCATTATTACCGTATACATACATATGTATTTTTTACTTTATTACATTCTCTTTACACGAATCAATTTTCGATGTTACTTTTTTTTTATGTATTTCAACGTTGTTTTTAGGCCTACTTGTACATTCATAAAATACAGGAGAATCAAAATTATTTATTCGATATTACACGATTTATTTATTTTCTTCTCTTTTGTTTTTCTTTTGATTTTCATTAGTCAATGTGTAGCAATAACGAATGTAAATATATCTATATTTATTTATATAAGTACGTATAAATAGATATATATATATATACATGATTATCATGCAAAAATAAACAGTATGGATAAATAAAGGAAAGAAATTTTAGCTAAAGTATTAATAATTGTTTTTTGTATTTTATACACAGAAAGAAAAAAAAATTGATAAATAAACAAAAGTAACAATATCATAATAATTTATCTGTTTCTTGTTTTTTTAATGTGTTCACTGTTTTTTTTTCTCCACTTACATAATTCAATAATTAATTAATAACTAAGATATGTATTGCTAAAGAGAATTAATAGCGATTGTACATAATCTAAATTGTGAAATCGTCGCAACTATCCTATAATAGTTTGATTTTCCACAATGAATATTTGCCTTTCACCTTTTTTTTTTCCCCACACATTTTCCAATATTTACCTACAATATTCTCACAGTCAATGTTGTATATAATCAAGCGCCCCATCAAATAAAAACAGCAGGCATAAACGGAAATAATATTTAATATCAACACCATAATAATGTTTGTATACACGAAAGCGATTAAAAAAAAAATATAATGAAAAAAATTCCACACCCCATTTTATTTCATAAAAAAAACATTAAAATAAAAATAAAAAACTGAAAGTAGTGGATTAACGAAATTGCATAACGCGTATACATTGATGAACACCATTGGCGCTATAACCACTTAATATCCTAAGCTGGATTGACGTCCATCGTAAATGGTAATTCATTTTCACCATATTCACGTCAACATATACATACAATAACGCATATACACGCACATACACGTATATACCTACACTAATAATAAACATATACATGTATATGACTTTTTGACTTAGCAACCCGTAGCTGAGGATATATAAAAAGCAAAATAAAAAAAGAAGAAATTTTTATCACTATATTTTTTTATTTTACCGTTTTCTAAAAAACTAATTCACCATCTCTCACATTATTTCCTCCCAAATTAATATTTATATGCATACATATATATATATATACGCACATATTATTTGTTTGTGTCCAATTTTGATAACGAGAGCTTTACCACATATGTATTACGTGTTAAACGTCACACCTCAACCATCATTATTGCATTAATCAATACCAGAATGAGTAACACACTCTCAGAGCCCAAGTGCGGTCATGTAGAGATACATTTACGAGCATATAAATATATATATGTATATATATGTATGTATATATCTATAAAGCACGTTAACGAACGGCCAACCGCGATAACCACACAGGTCAATTGTGTTTCTTTATTTTATTTTCAATTCCCACATTTCGGAAAAACCGTCATATAATCCAATGACGGACATTTATTTATTTGAATTTGTTATTTTTATCATTTACTTTTTGTCATCGCTTCAATAGTTGTTAATATTTTTTTTTGTTTACTTTATATATGTAGGTATGGAAGATCAAACAAATTTGCCAGACGTATTGTAATATTATCTCAATGAACAGCAGTGACAGTAGATAGGCATTTTTCCTAAAGATCCGACTGTGATGTAGCCAAAGCACTTTCAGTCGTGTCATCCCTGCGTCATAATGGTCGTGTTACTTCACTACATTCGCAATAAACCTCTGCGTGACCACGTCGTTCCACCCTGTTGCTTATAGACTGATCGCTGTAATTCAAAATAGAATAAGAATTAAATGAATTTATTACAATTGTTCTATTCATTTTCGTTTTTTTTTTAAATTTAATTTCAACAAACATTTATGAAATTGAACAACCAACCGTTATATGTAGATATTACAAATGCTGATGAATTTTTATTTTCTTTTCCCAGTTTTTTTTTTCATTCAACAGCAAAACTTTTGGAACATGGCCAGTGGAAAAATAAAATGAAAAAAGTAAATTCAATTCTTGCAAATGACACTTCAACAAAACCAATCTCACGGGAAATCAAATTTTTTTTCTATACAAATATAGAATGAGGTAAAGTTTAAGTAATCGATATTTTATTATGAAATATTAATTTTAAATGAAGGAAATTATTATGGAAGTGATATATATATACATATATATATATGTAAATATATATCTACTACTCTTATTCAATCCAGGTAATTTTGAATATATATAAGACAAGTTTGAAATATGATTGGCCAATAAAATTGCATGCAATATCACGTCGTAATATTTATCGATGGAGTGCCTATTAGTTTGCGGTCATTATGCGTACCTACATTATTGTGCTCTACATCGCAAAACTCATTTTATTTGTTTATTTATATATACACATACGACAAATGAAAGTTTCCCTACATTTATAGACAAGTTCATGGCTTGACATTTATTATTGAGAATAACACAATTGATAAACTGACCTTTGAAAAAAAAAAAAAAAACAACCAACAGGAAATAATTAATAAATTATAATTAAAAAAATTCATTGGAAAGCAAAAGAGAAGCCAAACTTAATTTGTCTTTGGTGTTATCATAGGAAAATAAAAAAAAAAATCCACACGTGAAATTAAACATCAGTCATGCATTATAACATTAATAATTCGATGTCAAATTATCCATTCCAACAATCCTCTTTGCATTTTGGTTTCCTATTCATTTTAATTTGCTCATTTCTCTTCCTCTTTCACACATCAACTTGATTTATTAATACTAGCCACATCCACTCTCATTTCCATATACCTACGTCCAACTTATACACCAATTAAATATATATTATTTTAATGAGTTCACCCACGTCTAAAATCACCTACCCACTCTCTTCCATCATGCCCAAACATTACACCTCATTACTTCTCGATATTTCACCTCTTAAACATCCCCCTCATTCTCCAACAATTTAAATTACAAAAGCACAAGTATAAACGGCAATAAAAATCATAAAAATAAACACAACTGAATACACAAGTATTTCTCTTTTTTTTTATTATTCCAATTGAAGAAAATTTACTTCATGTAGTATATAAATATGATGACAAATGATACAGAATAAAATTTCCTCTAGGCTATTACGTTCTTTCTACAATTTAATATCACAGCTGAATGCATTCTCTACAGATACCTATTTCAATACATAATGCACAAGAAATATATCTACAAATAATAATAATAATAATAATAATAATAATAATAATAATAATAATAATAATAATAATAATAATAATAATAATAATAATAATAATAATAATAATATAATTATAATAATTATAATAATAATAATAATAATAATAATAATAATAATAATAATAATAATAAAAGTAGTAGTAATAATAATAATAATATTGATATTAAAAATGATATGAATACAGATTGTATGAAAAGGAATGAATGGAGTGAATCAGAACTGAACATCAATAAAATATATAAATATAATGCAGAAATTATTTATAAAAGACGGAATGATTCATCTACCTATAAACTAGGAATAAATGTTATATATTGAAGATGATAATCAACAGGAACTATTTATGGAACGTTAATTTTACCTGAGATTATTTATTCTGATTCTTCTCATTCCACGCGAATGATGAGACGAAGGTGCCACACACCTACAGTCACAGTGCATCACACACAGTGCGACACTCGTCGCGAGTGTCACTACAAAAGGCGCCGCAAAAAAGTGCATTATTGTCTCAACTTGCGCCTCGCGATTATAATTAGCCATCACTATGCTACCATTAACCCGACTGTAATGACATGGAAATTTAGCACCCTCATAGCCGAGCTCACGTGTAAAATTTTCACAATCAACTATCGGTGGATAGCCACAGCCCTTTATGTTCACCTTGAGAATTGCTTCCACTTCACCTGGCACAACTGAAATGATAAATCATTATTAAAGTCATTGTGTGCATCCCCTCGATGTTGATATTATCAATTCGTGAATTCAATAAGCCAGCAAATGTGTAGATATATAAAGAAATGAAAGTAACAAAAATATATGTTGATTTATGATTTACTATATTTTGATCATTGATTTGTGATAGGGCTGAACTGACCGGTGGAGGTTGCGAGGGTTGTTGAGGTCAAAGCGCTTTTGTCCGGCGTAGCCAATTCATCGGACCAAATAGTTGAATTATTGGTTATATTGGTCCATGGTGTATAGGTAACGTAGATATGGGTACATCTATATACATCACTTGTACAGCCCTCACGACATGAACTCCACGTACAATTGAATATACCAACAATGTCATCGCGACGTACGGTAGTGCAGATTACTGGTTGAGATGAAAAATCAGCAGCCAATGTACTGATTGCTGGATCAACGTATAATGGAACAAGAAATAATAATGCAGCGCCACCCGATGTGGCGACAAAGGCCAGGGCAGATGTAGCATAAAAATTAAACCGCTGACGGCATGTACGCCGTAGCGGTCGGCGCCGCGAAGCGCCAAACCCGAGTTCCAACAGCTTGCGACGACGTAGCTCAGCTTGTTCTTGTCTTTCGTAATTGTACGGATTACTTTGACTCTGGCTGCTCGCGTCCAGCAATAATTCTGAGCTACTACCTCGCATTACCCTGTGTTATATGATTTAGTACAGTGTGTATTGATAATATATATATATATGTATATATATATTTATTTATTTATTTATTTATTTATTTATTTATTTATTTATTTATTTATTTATATATATATATGCTTTTGTTTGTTTTATGTATACCAGCAAAAATATTTGTTGTCACTATTTTTTGTTTTGTTTTACTTTGTTTGTTTTTCGTTTTATTTTGGTTTTATTTTTATATGATTTTCTCTTTTTTTCTTCGATTATTATGAATATTGTCGCGTGCTCCAACTCAAATTGATTCGCATGAATATGTTACACAGTAATAAATAAATAATTTAACTCCTGCATGTTCACCGCAAAAAAATTGGATACTCCTGCACACATGCGAATGAATTATTCATTTATGTGTATTTAATAATGCCGACTATCTCGTCGTGTCTTTATCATGGTCCACTGTTTGCCGTAAGACATTTTTGAGCTTTTGCCACGCATACTTCAACAGTCACGCGATCGTATTGTAATGATGATAATTGTGATGATTAGTGAGGATCGTTTTACCGATCTTGAACAAGAATTTCAAGTGCATATTGCAATTGTCACAGTTATTATTACAAAATTTGTTTGCATTGTTTTGAATTTTTTTTTCATATTATCAATGATAACAATAATAGGCCAATTGATTGATGTTGATTGTATTAATTGACATTATTCGTGTTTATTTCATTGGTGAAATTTCATAATGGAAAATTAATTGGATATATTAATTATAAATTAACGAAATATTATGATGGTGAATAATACATATTAATTTGATTATTTTTTATCCTTTTTTTCCTTAAATTCTTTCGTTTTATCAATCGATGTTATGATTAAATCATTTGTATATTTATTTTAACAATAATTTATATATATCACAATACATTTTGAAATAGAATCCATATTCAAATCGATTAAATGCATTATCTGTACGTTCAACCGATGTCCACACGTTTGATATACTATTTGCCTGAGGCGATTGTCGCTGAAAATCAATTTTCAGTATCTCATTTGACGCTTTTCGCATTCTATTCGTGCATCATATTATTGATCAAGTTAGATAATAAAATCTAATTTCTATCTCAACTCCAATTCTATATTCATTCAATAGTATTTCATTTTTCTATCTGCCTTTTATTTTTTTCCAATTTTATTATCAATTAAAAACTGTCAAAATTAATCCTTTTGGTTTAATATATATCACAATAATTTTACTTATATAATTTGTGCATGGGGAAAAAATTTATTTAAATTTTAAATTTCAATTAATGTGCATTGTACGATTAATAAAAATATATTATGCCGTGTAATTAATTATCATTGTCTTGACTATTATTTTAACACTGAATTATAATTGTAATAAGTCAAGTGAGAGTGAAGGGGTGGAGTGACAGATGGATAATAAGATAGTACAATCTGTCGTGTGTCGTGTGTTGTCGAGCCGCGCGAACCGCGAGTTAAAACACGACTATTCCTTCTTCTTTACATTCTTGGAAGCAACCTCGCGAAAGGGCGGGGTTCTATATGCGCCGGCGCCATCCACAATTTACCACCCACAAATACCTATACAACGATGAGCACATTCTTTCTCGTTTCATTTGCGTCTATAATTCGTCAGCCACCTACTACACACTCTTACACTCATCATGTATCTCTACACGCGCGACAGTCAAGCGAATTTTTCACCATTTCATTATTATATTCGCTTTTGCTCCGCCCGCATTCAATTCATCTCTGAATCCGACATTTCAATCATTCTATAACAATGAAAACAATTTTATACCAATATCTGCTTTTCCTTTAGTGGAGAATAGCAGAATAAAATACGTGATGACAGCATCGATCACATCACTACTGTTATCGGTAATAATACCATAAGTATGTAGGAGAAGTATAATTTAGTTGTTGTATTTCATGTGAATTATTTCAGTTGTTCATACTTTATCTAAACATGAGATTTAATTTGTTAAAGTTTTTTTATGAAAGTTCCACGAACTAATTCGCAAGTTTCGTTAATGAGTTTGTTATCACTCCATCTGTGTATTATCAATTACTGTCGTTTCATTATCATGAATAGAATCTGTCACCGTATTTTTATACATTTGTATTTAAAAAGGAAAGGTCATTTACTGGACGAAGATAAAATAGATTTCGTATTTATAATTCAGCTCGCGCTATTTTTATGACTTCGGTAATGAAAAAGAAGATATGTTTATAGTTATATAAATATCTAAACTAAGAACAGTGGGATTGGGTTACGATTCAAACTATGGACATCCATGTATCGATTTACATTATCTTCAATTAATTTATTACCATTTTCTTTAATTATTTGCTTAAACATGACCATTTTACAAATAGCAGAAGTAATACGAAGAAAAAACTGCCAGATGCATTTTCTTTACTAACAAAAGGGCATATGATGAAGTTATGATGGCCCTTTTTTTTCTCATCTTTCTGTTCGATCCCCACTAGATTTTCATTGGGAATCTGCCTGTTGCAATTTGATCATCCCATCGTTCAATCCAGTCGTTTGGACACAACGCTGTGTAAACTTTCTTGAAATATTTACAAGCCTCATAGTCCGCTCCGCGTACTTTGGCGCAACGTTGGAAATCTACATAGTTTGTATGGCAGTTCCTGTATAATTTATGAACAGAAACAGAGATAAATGAATTGATGAATGATCCCAAATGAATATATCTGTATTGAATACAATAATTTACTCAATGAATGTATTTACCTGGTCTGATTCGTGTTTGGAAAACGAGGATCATATCCCGGAGTTTGAATTTTCTTTAGTATATCTTCTGGGATTTCTTTAATCGTTTCTTCGTGTGTTTTGATTGGCATTTTACGTTCACTGGTCAACAACAGTTTGATGAATGTATTAAGATTGTAAGATATTATTTGTATTTGCTTAAGAATTTAAATTATTTAAATATAATTTGTTTTTTCAAAAATTCTTTTCTTCGCTTAAACATATATTATTATAATTCCATATTTCTTTCGTCTCTCGCTCTGATTTTGTCACTTGAAACAAACGCAGAATATTTTGATAACTTTTCTCTCATTCTCTATCCAATTTCATTGCATCGAAATAAAAAAAATATAACAGTAGTTAGTGGAAAATAAAAATGCTCGATTATTTTTCACTATTTCCAATTGATTACATAATAATCAGAATAATCGATTGAATTGTCAAAATTCAATAAACATCTTCCCTTTTGTTCTCATATATTTTCCTATTTCGCTGTTACAATTTCATAGTTTTAAGAATAAAAAAATTAATCCTTCAAAAAATTAAATAAAAGTTAAGCTGGCGATATTCAAAGCATCTATGCGTTTATATTTACATAAGAATATGTCACTAATACGTTTTCCCTTCAAGTCTGTAGCGAAATATAAAATGAAATAAAAGCTATACGAATTCTGTTATTTAACTAATGGTCGCGTATTATCCTCCTCTTGGCAACAAACTTCACGATATTTCTTCACCTCAGCCATATAAAGTGACCAAGCGTCTTTAGGTTGATCAACAGTTTGTCCCGCTTTTGGTTTGGCAACCATCCCCGTTTTCAATATTCTACCACCACGTCGCTTTCCAACCATCAGTGGTGGTGGTGCTACAGGTTTTTCTTCGAGTACCGATGTCGTTGGTTTTTCAGCATTAGGTGGTTGCATTGATTCTTGCATTTTTTTAAACATCTCCATAAAACTTCCATCATTCTTGAATGCATTCGATTGTGGCGGTATAATTGGCTGGATATTTTGTGAATTTTGATGGCGATCAACACCACCCATATCGCCAACATTATCTGATTCATATGAAGCTCCACGATAATGACGATGATTATGATGATGGTGATGATATCTACGACTGTCCCGATGTCGCGAACGATGTGAATCACGATTCCTATTACAGCTACGGCTTTTACTACGACTGTTACTGCGACTACGACTTCTACTACAACTATAAGTACGACTCCGACTCGGACTACGACTTGCACTACGATTAAAACTGCTACTACGTTTACGTTCACGCGAACGTGATTTCCCACCCCGTGATCTTGATCTCGATCTTGGACGTCGTGAATGTTTACGTGAACGTTCACTTGAACGTGATCTTCGACGTCTTTTACGCCGAGATTTATCTTGTGGTGATACGTTTCTCGATGATCGTCCACTCCTGTAGTCTGTCACTGATGGTGAACGTCGTGAATTCACACGATTTCTGTGAATTGTCAGCTCATTTTGTGTTGTATTAGGTGGCGATGATGATTGTGGTGGTTGTACTGGCGGAGATTCTGAATTCAATCTACCACGATCATGACGCTTTGACTCCATTCCACCCCAACTGAATACCCAAGATTGTTGTTTATCCAAGGATGAATCAGCAAACACCAGTCAGACACAGTTGGAAACCTACAAGGATAGAAACTACCTTCTATGAGTACACAGCCCATCTTCATACCCAACAACCATTTTTATCCATTGCTTTTTGCATTTCATTCACAATTCATTTACTTTCAATTCTTTTTTCATTATTCTTTCTTTCTTTTTTTTCTATTTTCAATGAATGAATATTTTATAGAGACAATTTGTGACTGAGAGCGAGAGAACGAATTACTTCATGGTGCCATTTACTTTTCCCTCATGAAATTCGACTTAAAACCTATTTCAATTGTTTGTTATTGTGTGATGCATGGCATGATAAATAATTATAGTGAAATATGCAGTTTGTGATTCATCATGTACATAATGAAAATATTTCACCTCAATTCCTCAACACTGTGACATTTTATGAATACGTAATTTCATGTCTCTTCAATTGTCTTTAATTTGTATTCAGTTATTTATTTGTTTATTTATTTATCTATCATTCGTGGGACGAAACTTCGTTTTGTCTCTCGTAATATTAATCAACTTAAATATCTTCAAATTTTCATGTAGATAATTAAAACTTTTAACTGTAATACCTGTTTCAGCGATCAGTTGATGAAAACAAAATGGCTACTGTAAGAATTGTCGATCTACTTCTAGAATTCATAGATGGTGAATTACGTCATTACAATACGTTAGTATATATGTGTATAGTGTTGAATTCGATTGCAGCGCCAGAAGATCTTGCAGAGACAGAGAAGAGAAAGTTGGTGAAGAAGAATTGTGGAATTGGAACGAGAATGTGAAACTGCGGGACATCTTGTAGAAATATAGAAACTAAACATTGTTGAATTGTAAAATCAATGTGAAACCAATGTAATCAGACGTAAAATGAGACGGTAAGCTTGATAGTTTTGATAACAGCGATAAAATTCAAAGTTGTGTGGAGTCAATTCGTATTCTGAATTAATTCCTGGGTCATAAAATATTTCTGGAGTTTTTTAAGTGGTTAAATTCAAGGTTATGTAATTTTTAAAGAATTCGTAATTATTGATCAGAAGTATCTGGAAATTGATATTCCAAGTGGAAAGAAGATCAAAAAAATCCATAAAATGATGTAATTAGCATCGCATCGTTTAACTTTGCATTTGAATTAATGCGCGCCAAAAGTTGATACATAGTTTTAGCCGCGAAGACCCGGATCTGAAATGTCGTTTTCGCAATTATCACAGTCGGCATAGTAATCTCCTGAATTATCTCCTTCCAAAGCACAACAATAAGCGCCACAACGGTGGATAACTCATCAACTAATACACACCCGGGAAAGTCAGCGCAAATTTAAATCCAAGAGTTTTCTGATTTTTTTTTCACTTTTGGCATTGCACATTTATAAAAATAACTGTTCAAATATTTTCTCAATTGTTTCGTCGCAACTCACAATTTCAGACATAACAAACGGCAATGAGCCGAAGGTCATAAATAAAACGTCAACATAAAATAAAATTTCATACAGCAAATGAAAAAAAATGCGATTATAAATATGTGAGAATAACCAATGGAATTTCCACATTATTTTACCATCCATAATATTCATATCTAAATTGTTATGGATGGTTGATTGGAATACGACATTGGTGAGGACAATAATTATGTCACAAAACGCGAACTATTTTATCACATAACTACGAACAAAGAAAAATGTACGGATTATGCGAACAACAACAATGAAAAATATATGCAAGGTACCATCTCGTACCATCCACAATGACGTCAACTTCTTTTTATTTCTGTTGATATTTCTTTTTTTTTTCTTTCTTCTTGTTTTTTTCTCCATAACACTCCATATTATGATTTACCCACAGATAAGTTCATTTAGATAACAATATTATTAATTAATTACTCAAAATTATAACTTAATTACGTACATTATAAAATATGAAATGTTCACATCATAAGAAGTAATAAAAAATTAATAAATGATTAATAAAAAAGGAAAATGATAAGGATAAATTTTTTTAAATGCCTTTCAAGTGAATGTATAAATCCACACAGGACATACAATATAGCAGTAGATTAAAGCAAATTATATTAGTGTTGATGTCGAACGTCGCGATGGCAGGCGCGGCCATCTCACCGCGCGCTCTCTGTGCGCTTTAGGACTGACCTTGTGGCATTCGGTACCTGGTCGTACCAGGCATCGTGTGTATACACCACTAAGTCTCGACAGCGATCCCACGAAGCGCATGGGGACTTATGAAAGACAAAATATACTCCTATGTATACCATATATACAATCATACATACTCTGTCCTCGCAATCTCACTTTATTCCTTTCTTTGGAATAATTGGATATAATTCGTTATAACTATCACATACACACTATCACCATGCCCACATATAATGACATAAAAAAAAAAAATAACCGCAACAAATTTGTCTCGATGACCTGAAGAAATAAATGCCCAACACTATTTTCATATTTCATCATACAAAACAATTTTTTTTTTCTTACTTTTTTTCTCTCCTTTATCTTTCACTTCAAATGATCGTAAATATTTTACGCAGCAAACAGGTGAATTCTTCGAAAATAATTTGTCACGATTAATCTTTTTGTATTCTTGTATTTTCTATTGTCGATATAGAAAGATCATCAGAAACATTTTGCAAAAAAGTGGAAGAAAAAAAAATGAAAAAGAAAAGAAAGAATAAAATTTTGAAATAAGTACCCAATAAATTGACGTATACAATGAACAATGCAGGGAATTTGGGGTCTGAATATATGAGCTTAGTGTATGTGTGTATGTGTTTGTATTTGTCTGAGGTATATACAAGTTAAATGGAAGGGAAAGGTCTAGGGAAGGTTGTGTAAAAATGTAAAACGTCTGTGTAAGAATAGCTTAGGAAATAATGTCAGGTAGTTGGAGGGCGCAGCCACTAAATTTCACAGAATGTCCCATAAGGGCAGGTTGAAAATAAATAGAGATGAAAAGAATTTTCATTTCTCATGTTATTTTCCATATCTTTTACGTTGTATTATAAACTGTGCAGAGAACAACATCATCAATATGCAGCTTCAGACATACCGTTATTATATATAAATATGTATACGTCACGATATATATAAATAATGAGCGGTAAAGCGTTAAATGTCGCGCGCAGTGGAGAATGAACAGATTTATATACATATACATAAAGTGTGTATCAAAAAATTATAAAATAATGTTAAATGGAGCAAGCCAGGATTGGCGAGGTGAGCGAACGATGTTGGGCCTTACAGACTTTCACAGATGCGTCGGCAAGACACCTCTAACCGCGTATACACACGCTATATATTGCTATTGAACAACACGGTGAACACGGTGAACGGTGGGGTACGAAAGGAAGTGAGGGATTGGCCAAGAAGAGGTAACTACACAGTGTTGGGATGTCGCTGGATGTCGCGGTGAATCCTGTGTTGTACCTCGTTGGTGGCGATTGCCATCGTACTCTTGCGCGCGAGTATACTACTTGCCAGTCGCCTAGTGACCGCGACTGGGTATGTTTCGTAAATGTGAATGGGCCATGGATTAAATTTCCCATTAAGTTGACCGATTTATTTTTTCATTTTTTTTTTAGTTTATGTGTTTTGTTATATTTTTGTTGTTTCTTATTTTTTTTTCTTCATCCCTCACGATGATAACATTATATTAATTATTTATAATCAACTGTAATTCCTTTTTTTGTTCGGTTGAAATATTAATTTTCTACTTGCTGGATTTTAATTGTTTCGTTTTGACAATTGCAATTGAAAATAACCAATTTTATGGTGATTCTGTAATTTTTTAAATTTTTTTTTCTGTGCAACAGTAGAAGTGTGTTGGTACTTGATAATACTTGTTTATAATATTGACAAGTATTTTTTATAACAGTTGAAATAATAAGACACAAATTTATATATAAAAATAATTGAAGAAAGGTGAATTTACTTCAATTTTAAGTTTCAACCAATTGTTGTTTTTAATATTGAAATAATATTATTGTTTTGTCATTGAATTTTTAAAAACAATACGTGTGTGCTTAAAGTGTATGTGCACCGGCCACAGGATGCCGGTAGCTGAAATGCTGCCGGTCCTCACGTCTGGCCTCCTCAATTTTCGAAGTCGCGGCGCGCGGTTTCGTCGCAGAACAACCCACGAAGGAGTTTTATTCTTCACAATCATCATCTTCACATTATTCCAAGTGCATATTACCAATGCACTCAAGACTTCCGGTATGCTAAATTTCAATTCACTATGAACATTTAATTATAAATTAAAGAAAAAAAAACACCAAGAAAATCTATGTCAATGTACATTTGCAACATGTAGTCATCACATTTAACCAATTCAACTTGAAGTGAGACACTAGAAATAATGAGCTCAGCATAAATCGACTCTTCAAATGCCATTATATACACACGCACACACACATATATATTTAATATGTAGATTTCATCGGATCTCACAGCAGGAGATGCCTTCCAGTCTGGAAGAATCGATTGTCCTGTCTGATGAATCCTATACATAAATAATTGCATTCGACACCATAAAATAACTAAATTTACGATTGCTACAGTGAAAAAAAAAATTTTTTTAAGACACTACCAACTAAACAATTCGTAAATCAATAATAAACTTTGAACAATCGTGACATTTAAAAAACATTGTAACACAACAACTCGTGGATTGTTGTAGTAGTAAAATAAAAATATGTATAGATAGAGAGTGGGAGAAAGAATGGGAGAGTGAGAGAGTATATAAATGTATATTTCATCGTCTGGATGAAAGAACTGGTTTTTACTTTGGATCCTTCTGTATGTTATCCATGCACGCGCACACATATATAAATATATATGTATATATTAAAACGTATATACTCTTACACATCCCCAATACAACGTCCACTTGACTTCGTCAGGTCTAAAACGGATAATATCTCAACACAGTCGTGTAACGATACAGCATAAATTTGTATTCATATATACATAAAATATATATTGTTCGATTCAAAAATTCTTATTTAATATTTATATTTATATATTTAATTTTTCTTTTCGGGCGATATTAGGTAAAAGCAGAGGTACATAATATATATATATATTGTATGTATATATGTTAGTACATGTGGATGCGGCGTGAGTTAAAAAACCGGTTCTGACGTGAATAGCCACAAAAAAATAAATCTAAATGAATCTAAAAGCACATCCTATCTTGCCGACAAATTGAAGATAAAAAAGAATTAGAAAAAAGAATAAAAGGCAAATTTGACAACTCATCATTTGACTTATTGAGATCTAAACGTATTTACATAAATGAATGACAATGTGTTCAGTTGGATAAATTTACCGCGTGAAATAATAAACTCATTTCTTCAAATATTATTATGTCTTTCGATATGAAGTGTAGAAGAATTTCTTTGTATTTGAACATGAACTTATGTGGATGATAACTCTGTCAACTTCAAGCTTTTATGACATTCACATTGGTATGTCACGTAAATATATGCCGGCATTTTTACCGCATGTTATTGTTGCATATTATTATCGATATATATGACAGTAAAGATAAACTGTTGCATTCCTTTTTATTCAAGGACACTTCAAATGTCACGTTCTCATATTCAATTCTTCCATCGTTTCATCAAATTATCTTCTGTGTTTCTTCTTTTCCCTCTTTCATTTCTCTTCATTATTTTTTCTTCTTCGCAATATTTAATTTTAATTGCAAAATCCAATGAGATAATAATGTAGATGCACATGTACACATACAAAGTAGGGTATTAGCGTTGCAAAGGCCAAGGCTTACGAGTATATATGCGTGGCGCCTTTATCATCCAGCGGTGTGACCGTGACACACCCGAGCGCAAAGCAATGACCCAACTCAACGCCAATTGACAGAATACACTCGACTTTGTCATTAAATTATAACACAATTTTATGGCAACGATATTGTCAATCAAATTCAACAAATTCCGTTAAAAAAATGTCCTCAGTCAGTCTGTAAATAAAAGAGAAAGATAACATTCAGTCAAACAATTAACATACAGGTAGGATAATAACTCAAGTGAAACAAAAAAGGAATTAATACGATAGATTAAATTCTATTTGACATCAGCTGGCAATAATTACACTGATGTTGATCGTAGACATACGGGTAAACATGTGTAGATGTATACATCATATGCACACAGCCATAAAGGCAAATGTCAGTTGGGTTATACCGAGCACAAAGTTGCGTGTGCCTGATCCTCTCGCTGTTCTTTCAATGATGCGTTGTCTATAGTACATGCAGACCTACATAATGGCACGTATATGTATATATGACACGTGCACCGGCAAAAAAGGCTTCATTTCAAGCCCACTGACCCAGCTATAGCTGATATCCGACACGCACAATGAATACTGTACAAAATACATGAACACATATCATTTAAGAATGAGATATGAATGATTAAATGTGAGAAAAAGAGAAGGTGAGGAAGCAAAAAAAGAAATATGAGAGTGAGAAAAGCGCCAGTGTGTTCATCAACACAGAGCAAAAGCAAAGATAAAAATCCTTTCATGTCAACTTTTATCGGTATGCCTTTGTCTTTTTTCTTGATGGCTTTCTTATTAGAAACACCATTCACTTATACACTTTATAGAAGACTTTTTTTTTTGTATGAAACACTATCGCAATTATATATACGTACATGTATGCCGCTATTCGATTAGTTATTCCAGGTGTCGTGTGCACGTGATGTCCAAATATAGAAATCCACCACTGTGAAAACATTCGACAGTGCTGACCAATGATTATTCCCTTTTCTTTTTTTTTTTTCATTTAAACGTCTTAATAGAGAAATGATAGAATTAAACGTTGAATAAGCGAATTTCTTCTTATTTTTTTGTATTTGGTAGAGCAACAATTTTTTTTCTCTTTCATTTCCTCTTTCCTTTTCGTTCATTTTTCTTTTTTGGAACCAGCGTTTATTGGACATTGCGACAAGTTGCACATGACGGGTGTACATACGCATACCCAGCAGTATTTACAGGTAAGCATATACGGTGGCACGCAGTCAGGAAGGTAGGCGGACCAAGCTCAGTTCATCGACCTCATATACTATATAGCGGCCGCGAGCGCATAGCGGGACTCTGATGGCACCGCAATGGTCCCCGTCGTCCAATCGAGCTTTGCTCTCCGGCTATATTAATTCCCAACGTCTATACCACGTATTATTATATATCGCATATATTAATTCATTTATTTCTTTTATTTCATTTTCGTACAGTCTTATATACTTGTACACTTATTGTCCAATCAAGAACTTCGTTGTTATGATGAACCTAAAATAATCGCACGTGTCAATTTACGTAAGAGGAACAGAAGGAAGATAAAGAAAACAATTTACTGAGATTCTTATTACAACCAGGGAAATTTAAAATTCACAAACATGGACATCATTTCGGTTCATCAGTGTATTTTAATATTGGATAATAATTGCATTGTTGTAATGAATGGTCAGTAACAGTTCAAGTGGATGTCAAATGTCAGTTAAATAAGATCGTCGTAATTTATAATATAATCATATGACATAGATATTTCGTAATGTACTTATATGCATTACGTGGGATGAAATATATAACAAAAAAATTTTAATGAAGGAAAACAGAACAAATTCTTGATATATTACGCATTGAATTTATTGGTCCTTGAAGCAACAGCTCTACCTTTGCATATATATATAAATTTATACGTCCTTTTTCTATACATACACAAGTTGAGCTCGTTCAACTCCAACAAGTATGCGATATAGGTAACACCTATATATATATAGTTACCAGGCGAACGCTCCCGTGGTACCAGGCCACGGGGCTGCACAGCCTGGCACGAACGCTGCACTTTGGAAGACGGAACATCCGTATTCTTTTTCTCACTCGCTCTCACTTTATTCACGATCTATTCATTGCGCTTGCAATCGCATCCTACTACCTACACCATGCGCACTGCGGTGCATCGCCGCTAGTCAAAAACGAAAAAGAGAAAAACAAACCGAAAAAAAAAAGTAAGAATGAGAATAATAGTCTGGCTCTTACTTTAATTCTTTCTTCCATTTCACTGCCTACACTTGTCGGTTCCATTTTATGTTTATGTATGGAAGTAATTTTCTTTTCTTTTTTTTTTCGGAATTGTATATAAGGAATGAATAGAAATATGAATATGTTATGTGAACGTAGAATTGTAGGAGCTGTGTATTTTTTTTTTGGAAGAATGTTGGAACAATTAACTTGGAAGTGTTAATTATAATTCATTGGGAGAATTTTTTGATTGTATAGACGAGAAATGGGAAAATAATTTTCTCGTTATCCCTTTGACTCATTAACATGTGTAGATGAGAAATTAATTATTTATTTTTAGATGTATTTGAATATTTTATGTATTGGATTGACATTCAATTAAGACTATTTACAACTGTATGCCAATCGCGATAACAAATAAATTTCTTCAACAATTTTTATTGTTGTAATGAAGTTTTGACAATAGTCGTTTGTAACAATACTTATTATCGCGTTAGTCATTCAAACATTTAAGAATAGTTTGTTAATTTGATGTTATGAGTTACAATTGTTATATAAAACAATCTTGGTATTGTGTTTTGAAGATTTTGGCATGTGATACATTGAATTGAATGAAATTTAACTTGAAGTATTT
Organism: Meteorus cinctellus; assembly: GCA_030523045.1. Taxonomy (NCBI): domain Eukaryota; kingdom Metazoa; phylum Arthropoda; class Insecta; order Hymenoptera; family Braconidae; genus Meteorus; species Meteorus cinctellus. The sequence goes on from JAPYZF010000110.1 coordinate 90,396, forward strand.
TCAAACATGAAAAGATTATCAATGAATACAACTATGAAATGCCGTTAGATTAAATTTAAATCTTGAAAAGTCTGTGGGAAATCTTATCAATCCTATAAATAATATTCTCTAACCACAATAAATCCAACTATATAAAATCCATAATGAAACAATTTCTCAAGAATAAATAGTGATATTCCATTAATTCGAGCCCCTTCATTCCGTCCTACATTCCTTCATTTTCAATTGCTTCTAAGAAAACTGTAATATACGATATCAGCACAGAGAATCTCTCGAACTTATTCGAAGAAAAACAAAAATCTGATTCATCATTCAACAATTATTTCCTATTTTTCAATAAATAAGTCGAGGTTAATTCCATGATCCATCAAAATGTAATAAACTATCAATTAGAATTTCCCTTATTACATATTAAAATATAATAAAAAGTAACTTAATATTTTCATAATCGATAAGATTATGAGTTATGAAATTATCAGTGTATTAAAGAAATGACACATTCGCCATTTTTATTCATCTACAATTCATTTATCATTCACTAACAGCAAAACCATCACACATGATAAATTACTGCTCCCCTACATACACAATGAAACATATTCATATAAAGAAGATGAAGCACGAAAGCAATCATCAATATATGTGTGCATATTATCGTAACAATGAGTTTATTTTGAACTTTTCACCTATCACGACGGTGGATTAGTTGTCTAGTATATATATTTATGTGTGTATGATGCTCGATTATCCTCACTCATCCAACATTCGCTATTCTATATATATATATATATGTTATATGTTTATGTACAGATGTTATTGCAAGTCTCGCATCCACCTGCGAGGTATCTGCATTCAGATGTCCTGAAGGAAAGTGCATTCCAGCGTTAGCCGTTTGTAACTATCAGAAAGATTGCGAGAATGGCGAGGATGAAAAGTCATGTCGTGAGTTTGCACTATACAATAACCTCACCTATGATAATCTATTATATTTATTTTGAATATTGTTCGCGTATTGTTCGTTGCAGGAAATTCGTGTGATAATTGAAGTTACGTGTTCTATAACTTGTCCGGATATATATTATGTTCTTCCGGCATGCAAAGACTATTAAGATATTATTATTTATTTATTTAATTTAATTTGTTTTCTTCTTTATTTTTTTCTCTTCCGATAGCGCCACCTGATTGTGAGCCCAATCAATTTCTGTGCAGTCAATACATATTTAATAAAACATACTGTATACCAAAATATCAACAATGCGACAGGACTGTGGACTGTACAGACGGCTCTGACGAGGCCTCTTGTCGTACGTATTATGACTACTAATATTCATGAATAAATTCAATTGCATGAAATAATTCTGTCGTCATTCTCGTTGTCATTATCTTTTGTTTTTTTTTCCATGTTTGTAGCTGAGGTAAAATGTGAAGTAGATGACTTCAGATGTGGTGGTTCCACTCCTGAAGTGTGTATACGAAAAGAAAAAAGATGCAATGGTTATCTCGATTGTAGAAATGGAAGGGACGAAGAAGATTGTCCGTTACTATTGAAACCATCATGTACATTAGATCAATTCAGATGTAATTCAACTCAACGTTGTATTGACGGGACTAAAAGTTGCAATTACAAGGATGACTGCGGAGATAACAGTGATGAAAAAGGCTGCGGTAAGTAGTAGTCAGTTCAGCTACTGCATATATCCAGTGATGTATATTATTCATTTCATTCTAGATGACTTCTCCGAACCCAATTTGTATTTCATTAACGTTTTTATCCATTCGAGAAATTTACAATGATAATCTCGGGTGACGTCTTGACAAAGATTGTCGTTATTCTCAAGTTCAGATTATTCTCATGTTCATTTCAATTCAACAGGCAACGATGATTCTTGTTGATACGTTGCGATAATTGTTTATTATACGATCCTAAAATCAATGAATTAAAATAGAACGAGAATCGAACTGAAAATAGGGAGTTGTAATCAGATTTTTTTCCAAAGATATATAAAAAAAGATCTGATCGGTACAGAAATAATGATATACATAAGAGTTCACTTGCATAACTGAGATGATTCATCATGAAAATATTTTTCTATATTCTCTTATGATTATCACATGTTTTCACAGACTTTCCGGCTTGCACGAGTGACCAAGTCCGCTGCGCAAATTCACTCTGTGTACCAAAGGGTTATCCATGCGACAGCTATGCCGGTTGTCAAGACGGATCGACTGATAAATCATGTAGAGTTACAATGTGTCCAGGTGATAAATTCATGTGTCCAAAGGGCGCTGCTGATAAACCTTTGTGTATTGAACGATCTCAACTTTGTGATGGCAAACAGGATTGCGATGATGGTGCAGACGAGGACATCGCATGCTGTATGTGTAATTTGTCACTGAAATAACAAGCAATAAATTAATTATTATTTCATTTAAATATTTGTCTGGTGGCATATCACTATTTAACTTAATTATCATATGTTTTATTTTTCTTTCTCTTTCGTTAACAGCTACGAGCATGTGCGCCAGTCTGAGTTGTCAATACAAGTGTCTGGCATCACCAACAGGTGGTATATGTTCGTGCCCCCAAGGTCGAGTGCTCGTCAATGGCACTGGAATATGTGTGGACAGAGATGAATGTTCAGAATGGGGATTTTGCGAACAACTCTGTGACAATACAGAAAACTCATACGTATGCCATTGTGTACCGGGTTACGTACTTCATGATCGACATAAATGTCATATAGACACAAAGCAACATTGGCAACCAGTCGAATTATTAATTTCACAGGAAAATGCACTCTGGCGTATGCACGCAAATGGCGAAAACCGTCGGTTAATTGTTAATACCACTGGTGCAAGTGGCATTGACTATTTATTCGAAGACAATTTATTGTTCTGGAGCGATACTAAAACGAAAAGAATTCATTCACAAGCATTAGAGCGAAGTACAATAACATCCCAACAAGTTGAGATTTCATTACCTGTACCATGGGCACCAGTTGCACTTGCGGTTGATTATGTTGGGAAAAAATTGTATGTTGTTGATTCATTAGTGCAAAAAATCGATGTATTTGAACTTGATGGTCGCTATCATGGGATTGTTCTTGGTTCGAATTTGACGAGTCCTGTTGACATAGCATTGGATCCGAGTGTTGGATTGATGTTCATTGCTGATGGCAAACAAATTGTACGAGCCAATATGGATGGTACTTCAGCAACTGCAATAATTACTGAGGCAGCATATAAAGTATCGGGTGTGACTGTCGATTTGATCACTAAACGTATTTATTGGTGCGATTATTTACTCGATTATATTGAAACAGCTGACTACAAAGGTGAAAAGCGAGTAATTGTTTTAAGAGGTTCACACGTACCCGCACCAATGCGTGTTGCTGTGTTTGAAAATCGTGTTTATTGGTCAGACAATACCAAACAAGCGGTGATGAGCGTTGATAAGAACGATGGTGATCATTCAATCCAGACAATATTCAATACACATGATGCTAAAGCTGTAAAAGTTTTGCATCCACTTGTACAAACAACTACGCGGAATATAAAAAATCCATGTGGTAATAATAATGGAGGATGTCATCATATGTGCATCGTTACTGCAATTGGGGGACGTGAGAATGGTCTGGGCTATCGATGTGCTTGTAATATTGGCTGGAAATTATTGCCTGATGTACGCAATTGCAATCATGTACAGGAATTTCTGATGTATTCACAGCAACGTTTCATCAAAGGTCGTGTATTAGATCCGGTAACAGAGGGTTTCAGTGATGCAATACTTCCAGTCGTGTCGAGACGAGCACGATTCGTAGGATTAGATTTTGATGCGCATGACAAATATATTTATTATAGCGATGTATTACAAGATGTTATACATCGTGTGCATCAAAATGGGACCCGTCCTGAGATTGTTTTGGCAAGCCAGAATGAGGGCGTTGAAGGTTTGGCCGTTGATTGGGCAGCTAAGAATCTTTATTATATTGATTCACGTAAAGGAACATTAAATGTTCTCAGTACGAGAAATATAACTTATCGCAGGACATTGTTGAAAAACTTAAAACGACCACGTGCAATTGTAATTCATCCAAATCGCGGATATATATTTTTCTCTGAGTGGGATCGGCCAGCGAATATAAGTCGTGCGCACGCTGATGGAAGTAATTTAGTTGTATTTAAAAATTTAACGCTTGGATGGCCGAACGGATTGGCAATTGATTTCAATGAGGATCGCTTGTATTGGTGCGATGCATTACTTGATCATGTTCAACATTCAGATCTCGATGGAAATGATGTTAAGACTCTGAGTCCACGATTAATCCGTCATCCATTTTCAATTGCAATCCACGAAGAATGGATGTATATCACGGATTGGAGATTGGACTCGATCATTCGTTTGCATAAAAAAACCGGCGAACAGGAAGCAATTCTTGTACGTGAACCAGCGACAAATCGTTTATATGGTGTCAAAGTATATAGTCCTGATATACAAAAAATAACCGATCATCCATGCACAATAAATAATGGTGGTTGTCAGAAGCTTTGTTTCGGAATACCGAAGAATGAAAGCGAGTATATAGAGTTCGGTAGAAGTCCACTGTTAAATCGAGTTTGCGGATGTCCTTATGGCGAACGCTTAGCATCAGATGAACAAACTTGTATATTAGATCCTGATTCAGAACCACCAGTAAAAGCATGCCAAAATCCATGGGACTTCACCTGTAAAAATCAAAGATGTGTACCACAATCATGGGTATGCGATGGTGATGATGACTGTCTTGATAACAGCGACGAAATGCAAAATTGCACAAAACCAACGTGCGGACTGAATGAATTCCAATGTCGTACAGGAAAATGTATACGCATGAGTTTCCGTTGTGATGGTAAAAATGATTGTGACGATTTGAGCGACGAGATGTCGTGTCCAAACATTACCTGTAGCGCCAACCAATTTACTTGCGATAATAACCGATGTATTCCATTGTCGTGGAAATGTGATTCGGAAGATGATTGTGGCGACAGTTCAGATGAAGATGAATCGTGTGCTGTTCGAACATGTTCATATTTCCAATTTACATGTCCGAGATCAGGTCATTGCATTCCACAATCTTGGGTTTGTGATGGTGATAACGATTGTTTCGACCGTCAAGATGAAATTGATTGTCCACCGGTGACATGTTCGTCTAGCCAATTCAGATGTGCAGATGGAAAATCATGTGTTCTTGAAGCATTCAAATGTGATGGTTTACCTGATTGTAATGACGGTAGTGATGAAATCGGTTGTCTATTGCTAGGACCCGATCAATGCAATCCTGATAAGCAATTCCAATGTGTCAGTTCGGGTAATTGTATACCAAAGAGTTGGTATTGCGATCGTACACCAGATTGCAATGACAAATCGGACGAACCTGAGACGTGCAATCAAAATCCAGCGACGGATGTTTGTGAAACGGGATATTTCAGATGTGTGTTACCAGTGAATCGCACATGCGTATTCAAGACTTATATATGCGATGGCAAAGATGATTGTGGTGATGGCTCCGACGAAGATCCACTGATTCATGCATGCAGTCCGCCACCGTTCAAATGTGATTCGGGACAATGGAAATGCCCGCAAGTAACAGATCGATGCATTAATATTACAAATGTATGTGATGGTAAACCAGATTGTCCCAATGGAGCCGATGAAGGTTTGGGCTGTGATTTAGCTGAGTGCACACATCAAGGTGGATTCTGCAGCAATGGATGTATACAAACGCCAATTGGAGCTCAATGCACATGTCCACTAGGTGAAGAATTACAAAATGATGGATTTACATGTCAAGATGTTGATGAGTGTGATCCACCTGGGCGGTGTTCACAAACATGTGTCAATGTAAAACGCAGTTATGTATGTCATTGTACTGAAGGATATACACTTGAACGTGACAATCATACTTGTAAAGCATTCAATCATAGCGCAGCATTCCTCATTATATCCAATCGGCATACTATTCTAGTGGCAGATTTGCAAGATCTGGCATTAGAACGTGTTCCAATAAATGTTGAAAATGTTGTGGCAACTGCAAGTAACATGCATACTGGTACGATATTTTGGTCAGATATGAAATTGAAGAAAATATCACGGTTGGAGAGGGGTGGTGAACCACAGGACGTTATATCCAACGGTCTGGATTTGGTTGAGGGATTGGCTTACGATTGGATCGGGAAAAACCTGTATTGGTTGGATTCGAAGCTGAATACGATTGAAGTAGCAAAAGAAACTGGTGAAAACCGTTTGGTTCTAGTTAAAGAAAATATAACACAACCACGTGGAATGTGTTTAGATCCGAGTCCAGATGCTCGATGGCTGTTTTGGACAGATTGGGGTGAGAATCCACGAATTGAAAGGATAGGAATGGATGGTACAGAACGTATGACTATCATCAGTACAAAAATATACTGGCCTAATGGTCTAGCACTCGATATCGCGAATGAGAGAGTCTACTTTGCTGACAGTAAACTTGATTTTATTGATACGTGCAAATACGATGGAACGCAGCGAATGCAAGTATTGGCCAGTTCGCATTATTTATTACATCCGCACTCATTGACACTCTTTGAAGACACAATGTATTGGACCGATCGACAATTAAATCGTGTACTGTCTGCTCATAAGTTCCACGGCAGTAATCAAACCGTTGTATCACACTTAATATCGCATCCGCTGTCAATTCACGTTCATCATCCAGTTCTCCAACAAATGTTCCCAAATCCATGTGAAAAGGCAACATGTGAACATCTTTGTCTGTTGTCGCCAAGCGATGAACGCGGCTATCAATGCAAATGTCTTGCTGGATATAAATTGCTATCGAGTGGAAGATGTATTGAAGATGAAACACCATACTTGATGGTGTTACGGGGATCACAAATTGTAGACGTGCCATTCATACCAAGTAATAACCAAACAGGATACATAACACCAGTGGTTGGTGTTGAAGGTGGACGAGTGATTGATTATGATCGAAGGGATCGCATTATTTATTGGCTCCAATCTGAAGACGGTGACAATGAAAATGGAACAATTTATTCGATACCATACAGGGGCGGTAATAAAACAGAATTTCCGAATCCAAGTGGTGATTCAGGAATTGTTGGATCACCATCGACATTCGCACTCGATTGGCTTGGAAGAAATATTTTTATTGGAAACAAATTCGCCGCTAATATTGAAGCTATAAAAATTGATGGGAAACCACGCTATCGAACGATTGTATTAGCAAATAATGGCAATAGAACATCAGTCGCAAAACCAAAGTCAATGTGCGTCGATCCTATAGAAGGCCATGTGTTTTGGATTGATGAGGGTGGTTACGGTGTGCCGGAAAAAATCGGTCGTGTCAATATGGATGGCACAGATTCACGCGTTCTTATTGATGATATTCACAATCTAGAAGCAATTACTATCGATATACCAACCAAAATGTTGTATTACAGTTCACAATATCCTACTTTCGTCAAGGCGATGTCAACAGAAGGTGGAAATGCTCGAATAATTCTATCAGCGGAGAACAATGTAAATTTACCGAAGGCATTGGCTGTGCATGACGCAAAATTATACTATCTCGATCCAACATATGACAAAATTGAACGTGTCGATTTAGCAACAAGCAATCCAAATCCTCTAACAATTGTTGATAATGATTCAACTTTAAAAACTCTTGTGATATATAAAAAGCGTGTGACGGGTTCACATCCGTGTTTGGAAAACAATGGTGGTTGTCAACAATTGTGTTTACCATCTGCGGGTGGAACAAGAGTTTGTGCATGCAGTATGGAGTACAAAATGATTGGTGGAACAAAGTGTGAGCCTTATACGAGATTTGCCGTTGTTACACAATTGGATGTTGCAAGAGGTTACAGTTTGGACGATGACAAAGAGGCAATGGTACCCATTGCTGGCGTGGGACATCATATTCTACATGTCGACGTTCATCACAGTGCTAATTGGATTTACTGGGTTGAATTCAATCGAGGCATTTGGAATGGAATATTCCGCATTCGTCCGAATGGAACTGAAATGACGCAAGTAATCAAATACGGAATTGGTTCAAATGGAATACGTGGTCTGACAATTGACTGGATCGCTGGTAATATATACTTCTCCAATGTATTCCCACATGATAATTACGTGGAAGTTGCTCGGCTCGATGGAAGTCACAGAAAAGTCCTTGTCAAAACAACCACCGATACACCGCGTGAACTTGCAGTTAATCCAATCAAAAGAATACTTTATTGGATTGATTATGGACAATATCCAAGAATTGGAAAATGTAACTTAGACGGTAGTAATTGGATGCCAATTGTCACCAAGGGTGTGAGTACACCACGCGATTTGACAATTGATCCAAGTACCCACGATGTCTATTGGGTGGATTCGAAGTTAGATATGATTCAAAAAGTGTCTTGGTCAGGTGGTAATCAACAAGTCATTCGCAGAAATCTTCCAAATCCAATGGGCGTAGCGATTTCTGGACCATATGTTTATTGGGTGGATCGTAACTTACAAACAGTGTTTCGTGCCAGTAAATCACCTGGTGAAGTAGCTCTCCCAACGAAAGTTCGGACAAATTTGCCAAAACTTCGTGACATTGTTATATTTGATCCGGATAATCAACCGATGAACAACACGAATCCTTGCGCGGAAAACCGGAATCCTTGTCAGCAGTTGTGTTTCGCATTACCAGATAGTGCTGAACCACATTGCGATTGTGTAACAGGAAAATTATCGAGCGATGGAAGGAGTTGCGAAAATGTCGATGAATATATCGTATTCGCGACAAGAACAGAGATACGAGCAATTAATCTCGATCGACAATCAACGAATGTGCCATTCAATCCAATCGGTAATCTAACAAATGTTGTTGGGATTGATTTTGATTATCAGGACAATAAATTATTATTCACACAAATAAGACCGTGGACCAAAATCGCATGGATATCAACAGACAATCCATCATCGTCTGAAGTCCATACATTAATTAGCAAAGGAATTAATCCAGAAGGTATATCATACGATTGGACACAGAAAAAAGTATATTGGACCGACTCATCAAATAATAGTATCTATGCAATGAATATCGACGGTTCAGACCTTGTTATGATCGCACGAGTAGATCGACCGAGGGCAATAGTCGTTGACCCATGCAATGGTTCATTGTATTTCACAGATTGGGGACGTTTCGGTACATCCGGAAAAATTTTTAGAACGACAATGGCGGGTTCACTTAAGAAAGCAATTATTGATAAAGATTTATCACAACCAAGTGGTTTGGCAATCGACTATGATGATCGTATGCTATATTGGACTGACGCTGTTAGAGAAAAAATTGAACGATCTGACCTAAATGGAATGAAACGTGAAGTACTCGTTAGCGCAACTATTTATCCATTCGCAATAACGGTATTCCGTGAACATATATACTGGACTGACTTGCAGCTCCGTGGTGTATATCGAGCGGAAAAATATACAGGCGCTGATAAGGTTGAAATGGTAAAACGTCTTGATGATTCACCCCGTGATCTTCATATATATTCTGCTGCAAAACAACAATGTAAAGTTAATCCTTGCAACATTAATAACGGTGGTTGTGAACAATCGTGCCACCCAGGTGTTGATGGTAAACCAGAATGTAAATGTAATGACAATAGCAGACTTGTGAATGAAAAACGAATGTGTGTGCCAAACAATGTCACTTGTGATGACAGTAAATTTGCATGCCGAAATGGTCGATGTATATCACGCATGTGGGCATGTGATGGCGATGACGATTGTAATGATGGCACAGATGAAGACACAAATTACTGCTCATATCATTCATGCAGTCCTAATGAATTTAGATGCAATAATGGCCGTTGTATCTTCAAGTCTTGGAAATGTGATCATGAGAATGATTGTCGCGATGGAAGTGATGAAGAAGGATGTGTTTATCCACCCTGCCCACCAGGAGAATTCACATGTGCCAATTATCGTTGCATACCACAAGCACAAGTGTGTAATGGAGTGAACGATTGCAAAGACAATGTTACTTCAGATGAAACACACGAACGTTGTCCTAGGAATAATACGTGTCGTTCAAATCATTTACAATGTAAAACAACGAACATCTGTGTGGAACCTTATTGGCTATGCGATGGTGATAATGATTGTGGTGATAACAGCGATGAGGATCCATTGCATTGTGCAGAACGCACTTGTCCCCAAAACAGTTTCAGATGCCCAAATCACCGGTGCATTCCAGCAACCTGGTATTGCGATGGTGATGATGATTGTTTAGATGGTAGCGATGAACCACCAGGATATTGTCAATCTGAGGGGCGTACATGTTTCGGTGATCTATTCACATGCGATAATGGCAATTGTATACCGAGAATTTATATTTGTGATGGGGACAATGATTGCTTGGATAATTCAGATGAGGACAAACGACATCAGTGTAATGATCGTAAATGTGACGAGGAAACGGAATTCACATGTGATGCTAACAAAATGTGGAATAGACCGCAATGTATACCAAAGAAATGGCTATGCGACGGTGATCCTGATTGTGTCGACGGCGCTGATGAAAATGAAACAATGCACCATTGCCCACCCGCACCACAATGTCCTGATAATCAATTTAGATGTGATAATGGAAGATGTTTGAACCGTGCGTGGTATTGTGATCACGATAATGATTGCGGTGATGGTAGTGATGAGGGCAAAAATTGTACGTCAAGATATCAAAAGTGTTCGGATCAAGATTTCGAATGTCATAACTTCAAATGTATCAGGAAACACTTCAGATGCAACGGCCAAGATGATTGTGGTGATTATTCTGACGAAGTAAATTGTCCATCGAATCAATATGGTCACCATAACAATTCATGTCCAAATCCGGCAGACTTCCAATGTAACAATGGTCTTTGTATCGATCAACAGTTGGTATGTAATAAAGAACCAGATTGTGCTGATGAGAGTGACGAACCAGCGCATTGCAATGTTGATGAATGTGCAAGAGTAGAGTTAAATCAATGTGGTCACAGATGCGTTGACACGCCAACGAGCTATTATTGCGAATGTAATCCGGGTTATAAATTATTAGCCGACGGTAAAGCATGTGCGGACATTGATGAATGTATTGAAAAGCCACAGGTATGTAGTCAACAGTGTGAAAATACACCCGGCAGTTATTATTGCAAATGCAATGAACGATATTATGAACGCGAAGCTGACGAACACACATGCAAACGGCGTGACAGAATAGAACCATGGATTATATTCACAAATAAATATTACGTACGCAATATGTCTACTGATGCAACACATTACAGCATTATGCACCAAGATCTGGTTAATGTCGTTGCACTTGACGCTGATTACTCAAATCAGACGTTGTATTTCTGTGACGTTACTGCTAAAACGATATTCCGAGCGCCTTTAACGGGTGGAGAACGTGAACCTGTTATTCGTCATGACAGTCTTGGCTTGGAAGGAATTGCAATAGATTGGGTAGCACGCAAACTTTATTGGCTAGATCGTCATGCAAAACATCTCGACGTGGCTGAATTAGATGGAACAAATAGGAAAACTCTGTTGAGCGGTATTTCAGACCCACGTGGAATCGCTGTCCATCCAGGCACTGGATATTTATACTATACATCTTGGCATTTGCAGGCGTATATTGGCAAAATGGGAATGGACGGTAGTAATCAAACAACTATTTTGAGCTGGGAGGATGATATTGCGTGGCCGAATGCTTTAACTATTGATTATTTCACCGATCGTATTTTCTGGGCTGATGCACATCTTGATTATATTGCATTTGCCGATCTCGATGGCCACAATCGTCGTGTCGTATTGTCTGGTGCATCAGTGCCACATGTATTTGCTATAACGGTATTCGACGATCATATATATTGGACGGATTGGAATCTAAAAGCAATAATGAAAGCGGATAAATTCTCCGGCGAAAATTTACAAGTATTGCGCAACACAACTCATCGTCCATACGATATTCATGCTTATCATCCATTAAGACAATTGCCATATAAGAATCCTTGTGCAGAAAACAATGGTAATTGTTCACATCTGTGTTTGATTGCACCACCGGCAAGTTCATATTTACTTGAGGGTTACGGTCAACCGGGAATAACATCATTCACATGCGCTTGTCCCAATCAATATTATTTGGATAAAGATCATAAAACATGTATCGCAAATTGTACAGAAGGTCAGCATCGTTGTGGAAAACCAGAGGAAAAATGTATTCCATGGTTTTGGAAATGCGATGGTGAAAAGGATTGCAAAGACGGAAGTGATGAAGGTCTGTGTCCCACGCGAGTATGTCCACCAGGTGTATTCCAATGTGCGAATCGTAATTGTACACAGAGCGTTGCGGTTTGTGACGGCAATGATGATTGCGGTGACAATAGTGATGAAGCAAATTGTGCACATGAATGTCCCGAGCTCGAATTCAAATGTAAATCAAATGGTAGATGCATCCATGCATCTTGGACGTGTGATGGCGATACTGATTGCAAAGATGGAAGTGATGAAGATCCAGCGCTATGCCATAATAGAGCTTGCAATACAGATACAGAATTCAGTTGTAAAAATGGTAAATGCATACCGAAATTGTGGATGTGCGACTTCGATAATGATTGTGGCGACGACAGTGATGAACCAGCTTATCTTTGTCGTCAAAGAAATTGCACTACAGGTTGGCAACGTTGTCCAGGTCCTGCTAATTATCGATGCATACCAAAATGGCTATTTTGTGATGGAAAAGACGATTGTCGCGATCAATCTGATGAGTTGCCGGAGAGCTGTCCAGTTTGCGATATTCAGAGTGAATTTAAGTGTGGCAATAATCGTTGCGTGCCAAAACAATGGCTGTGCGATTTTGCAGATGATTGTGGTGATGGTAGTGATGAGAATGAAGTATTGTGTAAGGACAAATATCGATCGTGCTCAGAATCTGAATTTCACTGTAACAATGGTAAATGTATTGCGTCACGTTGGCGTTGTGATAATGAAGATGATTGCGGTGATAACAGCGACGAAATTAACTGTCAAGTATTTAAGTGTAAGAATGATACATTCCAATGTGCAAGTGGCCATTGTATTGCTTCATTCTTGCATTGCGATGGTACTCGTGATTGCCGCGATGCCAGCGATGAAATTGGATGTCCACCACGTTACCCAGGAGGAAAATATTGTCCCGAATCACGCTTCCAATGTGATAACAAACTTTGCGTATCGAAAACTGATCTTTGCGATGGCAGTGACGACTGCGGTGATGCATCGGATGAAAGTCCTGTACGATGTGCCAATTTCACTTGCGATGTATTACGTAGATTCCAGTGTGCCAATCATCGATGCATCCCGCGTTATCAACTGTGTGATGGCATTGACAATTGTGGCGATGGATCGGACGAAAATAATTTGACCATGTGTGCAAAGAGATTCAGGCCGTGTGATCCTAACACTGAGTATCAATGTGCAAATAAAAAATGTATTGAACGCACTAGAATTTGTGATTTTTCGGATGATTGCGGTGATGAATCCGATGAATTGGGATGTCATTCATACAAGAGCTGTTCACCAGTCAACAAAGGTGGATGTGCACATTATTGTCAGAATATTACCGATGGTGGTTACATATGCGCTTGTTATCCAGGCTATATAATATCACGTGACAATAATAAACAATGTGAAGATATAAATGAGTGTAAGACAGCAGCTCATCAGTGCTCACAAATATGTACCAATGTCAAAGGTAGTTATTCATGTTCATGTCGCGATGGTTTCCATTTAACTGACAGTCATAGTGGTGTTTGTCGTGTAATCGAAGAGAACGCTGCAGAATTATTATTCGCTAATGGACCTGACATACGCGCGTATAATCCACACTTGAAAAACCAAATCCCAGTAATTACTGATGAAAAACGTGTGCGGGCTATTGATTTCGATCCAAGTAGTGAATTTATTTTCTGGATTGATTCACATGACAACACGATTAAACGATCTTATATGGTAAACGCGATGAAAGGTGAAGCTAAAATTGGTTTCGCGCAAGATCTTAACATCAAGAATGGCGATTCAAAATTGTTGAGTTTAGCAACTGATTGGATATCAAAAAATATTTATTGGACTGAAGTAGAATTCAATAGTGCACGGCCGAATGGCCGTATTATCGTGTCAAAATCAGATGGACGGTATCGCCGTTCTCTAGTTGCTCAAGGATTAGAAAATCCAACATCAGTTGCTGTTGATCCACATCTTGGTCGTATGTTCTGGACAGATGCTGGTAGTCAACCAAAAATTGAAACAGCCTGGATGGACGGTAGTAAAAGAAAGGTTCTTACAACTACAGAACTTGGAAAACCATCAGCAATTGTTGTTGATTACAATGCGGACCATACGATTTATTGGGCAGATAGTAAACTCAATACAATTGAATCAATGTCATATGATGGTACAAATCGTAAAGTAATATTACGAGGAGAAGTACTGGGACATCCGATATCACTGGATGTATTTGAAAATAATTTATATTGGTCTACAAAGGATACGGGTGATATTATTAAGCAGGATAAATTTGGTAGGGGTGTACCAGAAAATATGATTAAAGATCTTCAAACACCAGGTGGAATAAAACTCTACCATCCTTTGAAATATAATACAACGCTTCGTGATCCATGTCAGAGTTCCACGTGTACTCATTTGTGTGTTGCAATTCCATCAGACCATCGATGTCTTTGCCCTGATAGCGCTGGACCACGTCTACCACAATCTAGTGAACGAGTATGTGATGCGTCAATCGAAAGACCTAAACCCTTACCAAGAATTTGTCCATGTCAAAATGGTGGTCAATGTCAACAGTCTAATGATAATGAGCTCATTTGTGCCTGTCCTGAAAATCATAGAGGTGAACATTGTGAAATAAGTTTGGCGGCATCAAAGGCCGATAACTCTACTGCTGCCATTGTCATTCCTATTGTGGTGTGCATATTGGTCTTACTCGCAGCTGCTGCAATCATTTTTGTTCTGAAGAAACGTCCCTTGTGAGTAGAACTATCATTTTTTTTTCATCTAAAACTAAAACTGTGATTATTCATTCTGATGTTTCTTTTTTTCTTTCTGTTCTTTCATTCTTTCAGCAGTAAGCCTGGCGGACTTGGTGGCTTAACGGCGCAAAGTGTATCATTCAGACAAGGAAGTAATGTTGAATTTGGTAATCCAGCACATGAACGAATGGTATGTATTCGCAGAATACAAAATAAAAGCAATTTAAAACATGATAAATTATCAAACTAATCGAAATTGTTCGTGATTCCATTTTATTTAGGAACCGCTCGATGTGGAATATAATCTCGGTGAGGTCACTGATAAAAATCGTGACTTTAGCAATCCAATGTATGACGCAGTGAATTTAGAAACAACGAATGGAACAAGCGGTAGCTCAATATATGAAGTACCAGCTGAAGTGAAACCATCGAGTATACAACACAAAGAACCACCACAATTACATTTAAAGAGACGCGAATTAGATCCGTCATCAGTTGATTTGGGAAAAGACACACAACAATTAGTTGAAGAAGATAAATCTGAGTGCTAGTAGATTCTTTATGATTCCTTTAATGATGTATAAGAGAATAGGCAAGAAAAAAATAGACAACCAACTTCGGAGAGGGGAAACAGTTTCACACCCACATTCACTCTGCGAATAATTTGTAATAATTCTATCATCACTTCCAGCTAGGACCCCAATTATGTGATTTTTTTTTAACAAACACATGCACACATAAAAAAACACCTTTATATACGTTAAATAGCTGTAATAGGCGCGACATGATTGTGACATTATTGTTGGATGTGAGTTGTAAGTTTTGTAAATAATTATGTCTACAAAGAATTATTATTTTTTTTTTTTCATGTTATCCGTGTGTACTATATATAAAGAAAAGAGAGAAAGACGATACATTTTTATTTGTTGATGAATAATAAATTACGTTTCTCGTATTTGTGAAAATTACGCGAGATAAATATTTATAGAATATATTTTTATTTTTATTATTAATTATTTCTTTTCCATGAGAGAATTGATCAGGTATTTCTTATTCTATACCGGATTAAACACATGCGTATACGCGACTATTTATGTACAGCAAAATCAGTACACCACGCACATGTAAACATTCATTATAACAAATTCAGTCGCGTAATCTGATGGAAATGAAATCTCTACGCAATACCAACTATGTTATATGTTCCGAGCGGGTTATTTCACGTAAACTGGACTGAAAAACGAAAAAATGCGAAGAGTGGAACTATCATACAAGTGCAAGAACATTCATCCCTTGTTTTTCTAAAAGGCATGACCGCAGGCATTTTTGATTCCAATCAATACAATTGTGGATGTTATGTGAAAACCAATTGACTTATGATATAAATAAAGAGGAAATTTTTTTCTGAATAATATTTAACAACTAAGGAAATATGTTCGATCGACTTTGAGAGAAATGATTGTACCATAACACATG
This sequence comes from Meteorus cinctellus, assembly GCA_030523045.1. NCBI lineage: Eukaryota > Metazoa > Arthropoda > Insecta > Hymenoptera > Braconidae > Meteorus > Meteorus cinctellus. The sequence continues at coordinate 106,968 of JAPYZF010000110.1, forward strand.
TCTCGATTGTTCTCATTATAGATTTGAATGAAGGGAAAAACTCCCTGATATATTGCATACTTCTCGTAAGCTTGCGACTCATGGAAAAAACTATAAGAATTTATGAATAAGGCCTGAATAAATAAATAAATATATATATATAAATATCCATATAGACTACATATGTATAATGGAATTTATATCATGTTTGGTGGTCGTCCTAGACCTGGGCCGGTCTCCAGCGTCCAAATATTTCTATATATATATATTACATCAGTATTTTGTTTGTTCCATTTTTGTTTCAATTTTTTTTCTCTGTCCCTCCATCGAGATATCAGATCGTTAACTATTAAATAATATATAGTGCAACTTTGCAATTAATACCGTCCAACCAAGAAAAAAAATCGATATAACTTCCTAAGGAATAAAATAGTTGCGTATACAAAAATATTGCATACTTTTTTTTTTCATGTAGATGTAGTTCTGTAGTTAGATAATAATATTGTAATAATAAAGAATGAGACAAATTAACTTCGAAAAAAATTTATACATCTTGTTCTATTTTTTATGAAACAAATATCAAATTTATTTTTAACACACATTGATCAATTCATGTGTCGAATATGTTTAACATTTATCTTTGTACAATATTTATATCTATTCCTATGTTTCAACTAACACTATCAATCATACTGTATCAAATTGAAAAGGGCATCATTTTCTTTTTCCGACTCTCCTTGAGGTACAATCATTTGAATTCCGTTCTGATCACCAAGAACCTGTTCGATAAATATTGTCCGTTCTGAAACTGGTGTAACCTGTTGAAGAACCAACTCTGGTTCATCCAATTCATTGATAGATACCATTGGGAAGCTGATATCATCACTATCGTGATCATTGTCATGATTATGAGCATCTTCATTCATAAATGCATCAAGCTTCCAACGGATTTTGCCGCGTGCCCGTTCAGTATTATGGGTTTTCATATGTCGCCTTATATCATATTTACCAACAAATCTTGCTTCACATCGGTCACAACTGTACGGTCTATCATCCGTATGTTTCCACATATGTCTTCGTAAAGCAGCTCGAACAGTGAATGCAATTCCACATACAGTGCATATGAATGGCTTTTCACCCGTATGCAAAAAAGTATGGTCGCGCAATGTTGAGCGTTGATTAAATCTTTTCCCACAAAATCCACACGTGAAACTACGTGGATTTGAATGAATTTTAACATGATTCATCAGATTGCCCTGTTGTGTAAATGCTCGTCCACAAATGTCACATTTGAACGGCTTTTCGCCTGTATGTACTCGCATATGTGCTTGCAATGAACGATTATTCACGAATCTCTTGTTACAGATACAACATGGGAATTTCGGTAAACGAATACCTTGAGGATCTATATGTGTTATTAAATGACGTCTGTAATTTGGTTTAAGATTGAATGTTCTTGGACATTGACTGCACGTATATGGAGCCTCTTGTGCATGAGTTTTTACATGATTTTCTAAATCTTTTTTAACTTTGAAACGTTTTGCACATTTGAAACAACGATGTCGTGGAAAATCTGTATGACAAGCTATGTGCCGTTTTAAATATCGTTTCATTGCATACTTTTTTTCACATATAAAACAAGTGTACGGATTGGGACCAACGTGTGTTTTAACATGAGTACGAAGTTCTTTGTGACTATCACAATCTTTTTCACATAAAACGCAATAAAATGGACCAGTACTTGGTATATGATTATCAACCGTGTGAATTAATATACCCGTAAGGTCAGAATAATTTTGCATACATATGGTACACTGGTGCTGAACGGATCCATTTTCTAATTTAATTTCTTTTATTCGGACGACTGTGTCATTGATACTGCCAAGTATATTATCTTTCGGGTCAATATAATAATCAGAATCTCCATCAGAAGCACCATTTTTGATATCGGTTTTCTTGATATTTGTATCATTCTCATCCGCATCCTTGTGTTCTTCAATTGTTTTTGTCTTTGCTTCAGAACATTCAATCTTTTCAAGAGATAGCTCGACTATTTCTTCAATTTTCAAACCATTCCTAGTATTCAGCTCATCCTCTTCTTGTTTAATTTTCGTTTTTTCTGACGTTAATTTTTTCACAATCTGACAAGATTTTTCGTCAATCATTCTTTCTTTAGATTCGATTTCAGTATCATTATGAGACTCTCTCTCTTGTTTAAATTCAATGTGTTTCGAATTAATATTTTCATCAATTCGACAAGTCTGTTTGTCAATTGTTTCATTGTCTAAAATACTGCCTTTAATATTAGGCGAAACGCAAAGGAACATATATTCCATTGATGTCGAATCGATATCATCGTTGTATTTATTTGATATTTCACTGTGAGCTATACTGATAGACCTCGATTCAACGCAATCGAACTCTGACGGAGACTCAGTTGAAAATCTACCATTTTGTACTTTAATAATTTCATTATTACTCTTACCGAATCGTTCAATCGTCACATCATCCAATGACCTGTTAATCTCGTCCGATGTATAATTCATATGGTTGAAGACATCGTTCAAGTGGCTATCCATATAATCACTAGCTGTTTCAATGCTACCGAAATATTTTACTCGACTTTCATCGTCGATAAACTTTTCATCAGTCAAATCATTGTACAATGCGTCCTGTAAAGACGAAATATAAATATCATAAAAAAATCGTACTCTAAATTACAGCAGTCTTTCCAGTAGAACGGAAAACGTTGTATAAAATATTTACATTCGATGAACGGATCATAGAAAATTTCGAAAACATTTTTCGCAATTTCTTCTCCGATTCTTGAACTTGAAGTTTAAAATTGTAAAATGCATCGGTCCGATAGGCACATTTAGGACACAGAACATTGGGCATCCCATCATTTACATGGATCTACAAATAATAACAAATACAGGTTATGTATACGAAAACAATAAAACAAAATAATATTCTATCAACATATTAATGTTGAGAAATTAATTACTTGAATGGATGCGATATCTGCAAGTTTATCTGGAAATTTTTTATCATTCAAGACATCGCTATACATCGATAAAAGAAGTCCACCAATTTTCATACAACCACGACAAATTTGCGAAAATGCTGCTTCACCATTCATTATTCCTATTTCATTTGAGATAATGTTTTTCAATATACATAAATACAACTTATGATGACATGAAATTCAAATCCACCGCTCGCAGGTACACAAGTTTGTTACTTTCCTGTTGAGTGGAAAAAATCAACGTGGGGTTTGATTGAAGTTTGCGAGATCAACAAAGAGAAAATTTGGATCAATTTGGGAACTGAATCAGTGGGCTGATTTGCTTTAGTATTGGAGATATTTGTTGCGCACAAGCATAGCCAACCTCAAAATGTTTTATCTGCAAATTTGTAGATGATTTCAATTGTTCGCAGTTGGCAATGCCGATACTGAACTCGAAGATTCAAGTTGATGAGAAATTGGCGGGAAAGATTGATATTGCTGTCACCAATGGAGGATTTTGTATATTTCTATATTATGATGGTAAATACAAGGCCTTACACTCAAATGTAAAGGTGAGTGCTAAGTACTGAAGAAAAAGAAATATTGAAACGAAATATGTGAATGCCCTGTCGATTCTCGAACTATAATATCTGAAAAATGTGCCCTACAGCACGATAGTATCACACGTAACCTCAAAAATGTATGGCTGACTACAGAGACAAATGACCGACTGTAGATAATATGAGATTATCGATCATATTTAAGGCGCCATTTTGAGTCAACAAGTAACCGAATCTCAACAAATTCATTGTTGGTTCTGTTGTTTATTTTTCTATTCTCACATCCAATTATTCGTTTATCTATTTGCTCATTTATTCATGCAGTTACAGATTTATATCTTTTATGAGTTTGCATCTCGGAAATAACAACTCCTTAAGTCAAGGAGGCGAACAATGATGCAACGGATGAGTCGAGAGATATTCTTTCGATGCAAAGAAGCAAACTCATTAATTATCGCTTCTGATATAACAATCCACATCGTCGCATTATTATTTTTTTCCATCTTGGCGGAGAGTAGAGATACGATGAAGAATGAAATGCTGGAAGCGAGCGAGAAAGATGCGAAGATTCGAGAATAAAAACGTAAGAAATGGAATGAGAATGGTGATGCAATTATACTCGTTGCATTGATAATTGGCTCCCCGTGTCATTCACTTACTGACTTCATTGGGTGAGTAACTGCTTTCTCGAATAGTTTCGATGTCTGAACCTTTCGTTATATGATATTAATATTTCGCAAAATTCATTGAGGAAATATCTAATAATTTCAGCGAATAAATTGACTGGAACTTGACTCACCAGTGAATCTTCCTTCAGATAAATTGATTCGCAAATATATCTCCATGTGCTCGAATCATTCTAAAAAATTTCCAATACTTTAGTTAAACTCTTATACCAACATCGTTCGATATGTGTCAAATATTATTGCTACTCAAAGTTCTTCCTATATTTCTGAAAACTATCATAAACAAGCCATAAGAAATCTTGTTTTTCTACCAATATTTATGTTACTCGGCGGGAAAGAAAAGTTTTTATTTTACGAATTGATACAGAGGAAATGGCAAATACGATTTGAATGATAGTTTCCTATATCAATTCTGTCGAGTTTCAATTTCGTACTTTCGACATAGAGAATGAGGAAAATTTTCGATGTTTTAATTGGTTTGTTGGTTCCTGGCCTATCTGCTTGTGACACCAATTATTTCCTGCATTGTGGTAACTCATGCCAAACTCTGCTTAAAATGACGAGCACAGACTTAAAATTTATTAGATATGAATTAAAGTTTTCCATTTAGTGCCATTTATAACATGAATTATGTCAAAATGTGTGCACTACAATTCTGTCACTATGAAGTCACTTTCCATACCCTCAAGCTGTTTCAAATATTGATCCCATACTCTGATTAAAAACTCGCATTGGAAACGATTTGTTTGATATAGTTAAAATCCAACATAAGTAGCATCTGGAGTATTGAATAGCATCTGGGAGCATCAAAAAGTATTAATTTCAAATAGTTTCAAATCCTACTCTGTAGTCAGAGCATTCTAAAAAATAAAACACTCGAAAGTGATTAAAAGTGTCTACAATAACTTCAAAGATCAAAGGTACAGATTGGGATTGAAATTTTCGGAAGCACTCGAATTCACAGTCTGTAAAAGGAACTAATTGAAGTCGCATTCGAAAATGTCGGAGCCTCAAAAAGTCATATATAACAACCCAATTATTTCATCCCTCAATCGTCAATGATTAGAAAATCGCAACTTGCTTGAACAGATGGATGAAATACAATTCCAATTATATTCTCAATACTTTTCCCTTTAACTAGCTCTGAGTCGTCCTTTTCATACTTTTGCTGCTACATTCCCGTTAATAATATTACTAATTCATAATAAATGGCAAAAAATATTTAGAACACTATAAATATCAATAGGTCCAGGATTAAATAATCAGCCGTATTTGTCGAGTCCAAACTTTAAATGGTATGATAATACTTCGTTATGAATAATAATATTATTGCAAGTATTCTCATGTGAAAACAGTCAATATTTTATGAGCGTCGGAAAATAGTCCAGAGTATAATAATAGTTTGAAAACCTCAAGCAGAACTTTGAATACAGTGATGTTCAAACTGTATTCCACTTTATGATAAGATGTGATAAGTACCCCAATCCGGCACTTACATACTTGGAAGTCTCTCCAAACTCCAGCGCCATATGTTGATGGCGCTGTGGAATAGAAAAGAACATTGAGCACTGGGTGACTATCAAAAGAACTATTTCCATCGTGGCGCCTTAGGACAAATTTGTTTATTTGTCTGACACAATTTCCCAACGCTTTCATTAAATAACTACAGAACCATTATTCAATTCATGTCATTTGATTTCAGTTTGTTAATAAAAACACAACGGAACGGATTAATACCGTGAGCTTTACATGTTGAAACTTGGATTCAAATGGGGAAAACAGTAAGAGGAAGCAGTTTTCCAGTGGCCTATAGACCAATTGTCAAAATGAAAATACCTCTTTCAATATCATGCAAACATGATGGTCAAGGGATTGTTGGGTGGACCAAAGTACCAGGCTGCATAGCGCCGGCGTAACAATTGAAGAAGCCTGGGATCGGGCAAAATCAGGGTTTTGCATTTGCGCAAACTCGTTCGTTTTCATATATAACAAGCAGTCGCACGGTGAGCGGCTTCAGTTTGCCCTATCGCTAACTCTGTGTCGGGTGGCATATATTTGTACCCATATACACATTGAAAAAAAAAAACACTTTAATATTTTACTACCCTCTGCCCGGTTTCACCTAAAAGTCTCTGCTCCTCGCGCTTGAAACAAACAACCAACGAAAATGAAAAAATTCAACGACACTTCATACTCTCTTCAATCGCTGAATTAACAATCATAAATGTTGATACTTCAAATACATTCGGTTCCTTTTGCTAAATTTAAAAGTCATATAATTTCACGCACACCGCTCGTAAGAGAAAAAATACAATTTATAGATGATTGAATAAATAAAAAACACTCAACATGACATTTTAAATAAACAGATTAACTCAGTTAATCAATCTTATCATCGATGGCTCTGTCTTGGAAAAATTAATGAATCTCAGTGTACGTATTTTATATATCTTTTATATACATTTTTGATATACGTAAAAATTTTCTGCTCAATATATCAGACTTTCTGGATGAAAAATAAAAAAATACCTCATTCACATCATTTCAATTGTGAAAATGAAATATCGAAGTATCAAATCCATCATGATACTTGCCAGATATTAAATTTTTGGCATTTGTAAAACATCTTCACAGATTTTCGATGGCGAAGCATCGAGAGCGCCAGGCATCGATGAGCGCGATAATATCACCGACGATTGTACTCTGGATGTGGCTGGGCTTGTGCGTGCTCTCGTTTACAGACTGTTACAAGAACGTGGAGAGATACAGTGCACCGGACACATCAAAGCTCATTCGCATAGACGGTGACAGTATATTTGGCGGGATTTTCCCAATGCACGAGCAGGTAATAAGAAATTCACCCAAATTATTAATAAGCTAATTAGTCAATCATTTGATTAACTAATTAACCAGCTAATTAAAAGAATTATCAGTTAATCAAGCAATTAATTAGTCTATTATCTATTCAACAAACGAATCGATATTTTTAATTGCTCGTCGGTGTCAACGAATAAGTGAAGCAAAAAAGATTGATGAAAAATAATGGAAAGTAAAAGAGAACAAAAATATCGACAGATTGCTGGATCGAGTGGCGAATTGCCGTGCGGTGCGGTGAAAGAAGAGAAAGGGGTGCAAAGATTGGAAGCAATGCTATTTGCTATCGATGAAATCAACAGAGATGACGAATTGTTGCCAAACACTACACTTGGTGCATTAATTCTCGATTCATGCAGTAGCGACACATATGCATTAGATCAAAGCATGGAATTTGTTCGATCATATATGAATCAGGTGAAAATTAAACAGATAGTAATTACACTCATGTATTTTATAATCAAAATTTCTCTGCCATTAATAAATATGAGAGAATTAAAATTTAATCTACAATATCTCTAGTGATGAAAAATGTATCAGAAAGTTGCAAAATGATTCTGCAGTTATGGGAAATTAGATATAAATTATTAACATCTGATATGAGCCGAATATTTTTCAGTTATATTCGCGCAGCATCGAGGTCCATACGATCGATATTGTAGGGTTGTATATATGCATTTATAGGGATATCTACACATGTATATCTCTCTCACTAATGTTTCTATGTTATATAGAATTAGATAAATTGTATCAGCGCGCACCCCTTACACACTTGCGCAAGCTTCAATTATTTTCAACACAATAGAATGTGTATCTAAAGATATATTTCTTTTATCATTCTTCATTTTTCTTTCACCTTTTTTTTTCATTCACATTTTATGTTCTTTCTTTTTTTTCTCCCAGGATATGTCAGAATATCGATGCGAGAATGGGAAAGCTCCCCTTTATGTGCCACATAAATCAGTCACTGGAGTTATTGGTGCATCATTCAGTGTTGTATCAATAATGGTTGCCAATATCTTGAGATTATTTAAGGTGAGTGGAAAAGTTGGATGATTTACGAGCATGACGAATTCTTACGTTTATCTAAAAATGTTACCATTGTTATTAATATTATTATTATTATTGTTGGCATCATTATTATTCTTTTTTCGCTTTTAACAATCACCTGCTTCGATTCTATTTGTACGCGATCAAGTCTATTATTATGTTACGATAATTTGCGTTTTTATTCTGCTTAGTTCTTTTCCCAATTTACTTCATTCTTCTTTATATGCACAGATTATATTACAGTAGACACAATTATTATACGCTGGGCTTTTCTTTCATCTTCAATATTTTTCACACAGTTATTGCTAGTAATTTATTGAACTGCAAATTAATAATTTCATAATATCGTTATTTTTGTTTCACTTTTGTAATGAAGATAAGAAAAAAAATTGGCATTTCTATTTTTATTCAGATACCACAACTGAGTTATGCGTCAACAAGCACAGAACTGTCAGATAAAAATCGTTTCGAGTATTTCAGTAGAGTTGTCCCACCTGATAATTTCCAAGCACAAGCGATGGTAGAAGTGGTACAACAACTCGGTTGGAAATATGTTTCCACAGTTGCAGTTGAGGGTGATTACGGTGAAAAAGTGAGGAAATAAATATAAATGATAAATTTATTTTTAAATTTCAACTCCACTTGCTATCTATTTTAACTTTGTTCATTCATTCATTTATTCATTTATTTATTTACTCTTTACTAGATTATTCAATGTATGTATTGATTTATTTATTTATATTTTCATTTAGGGAATCGCTAGTTTTATTACTTTGTCGTCCGAGAATCATATATGTATTGCCGTTAGCGAGAAAATATTAAGAAATTCGAGACCTGAAGATTTTGATCGTATTGTTGAACGTCTTGGAACGAAACACAATGCGAGGGGAGTGATTTTATTTGTTGATGAAGACAATGTCCGGTAATATATCATAGTCATATATATACAGTTAGCAAATTGATTGACGATATTATCGAGGCAATGAAACTTTTTATTGAATAATTTGAGTTCTTTTTTTTTCCTCTCAATTTATTCTAGTAAATTGCTACAAGCAACTGTTCGAGCAAATCGCACGGGATATTTTATGTGGATTGGCAGTGACTCTTGGGGCGCAAAAGTTTATCCTGTGCGAGATCAAGAATTCGCTGCAGAGGGAGCAATAACTATATTACCATTCCGTACTTCATTGAGCGGTACACCTCAGCATAAGAACTTATATTTACATTTAATTAATGAAATTTCCAACTACGAGATTTCAATAAGTTATAGTGAACTAACGTAAATTAACATTTAATGAAATTATTACCCCTTTTATTGAATTATTTTAGACTTTGATGAATATTATAAAAGTTTACGACCAAGAGTAGGGGACGAATGCAATGGACAGACGGAAAAAAATATTCCTCATCTGAATAAAACTGGGAAAATAGTTAATTGCAGAAATGTCTGGTTTCGTGAGTTTTGGTCGCAGCATCATAAATGCAATTTTGTCGAGACGAGCGAAGTGACTAATTCGAATATTTGCACGGGTGATGAAGAACTTATTGAATACGACCAAGAGGGACTTGTGCCATTCGTCGGTAAGCTTTATCAAAGGTCAAATCTAATTTAAAGAGCTTGCAAATAGGATAAATTTATATACTTGGTTCTTTTTCGAATCATACGTAATTATTTTTTGCTTCCAAACTGCTACCGTATTCATTCATCACACATTCAATTATTGAGGGAAAGTTCGTTAGAAGTATTGAATGAATCTGGTATTTGATTTCCGCACAGTGATGTTGAAAATTACATGTAGTTTACAATTGATAAAATATATGGAGCATCAATTCCCCTCTATATAACAAGAATGAAACATTCTAAGTTTTTTTATTCATCGCCGGCATAAATCGGATGATGAAAGGACATGAAAATATTGAGAAAAGTTGAGTTACGATTTCTGCAAGAATAAAATCGGTTTATTTTTACGATAGAAAATGTGAAAACTAATTTTATTTCCGAACAAAAATTTAGTTTCAATTGAATGACGGTCGATAATGACTTACCAGAGAACTCCCTAAAAAAGAAAAAGGGAATTGATTGAATAGTTTTTTTTTTATCTTTCCTTCCAATTGAAAAAGAAGTGATATAATGATAATCGGGTTTAAAGTTTAAAGTACGAACTTTATCCCAACGTATATACTCCTGCAGCTCTAACTACATAAATATGTCGGATTTTGCTGTAAAACTTCCCAACTATATCCATCGATAATACTCCTATCAATTTAAACCGAAAAAGAAAGAATATGAATAAGCAATCACAAGAGAACAGATTACACTAAAAAAAACTTCATTGTCTACGGCATTTTGTTTTATACTATGCATATAATAACTTTAGTCCATAAATATCACGAGAATTTATGTTTGAACGTTAAAAATAAATACGTACATGGTAGAATTAATCATACAAAATATTATATTCTCGGGTATCTCACGTCGTCTTTTTATTAGCACAATCTTCATCGTAATTGGTACCATTATAGAAAGGAAGAAAAAAAATCACAATATTCCACTTTCAATGCTTGAATTTCTCAAGTTTTACCATCAAGTCCTGAATTTTCTTTGAATAAGGCAAAATTAATGATTCACAAATTTGTTTCATGCATTATTTGTATTAATTTATTAATGAAAAATATGTATTAATACAGTTGATGCAGTCTACGCTATGGCACACGCTCTCCATAATATTATCGACGACGAATGTGTAAAGAGTCGAGAAACGGAACATTATCTATGCGACAAATTGGCTCCCGCACCCTCCGGCCAACATCTTCTCCACTACATTCGAAATGTTACATTCATCGGTAGTATCATACATATAAAAAATATATAACTGTACACACATTGACATCGATCGCATTTCATTATCTCCCAATTACTGTAATTCCAATATAATATTTATAACAGGTCGTCAGGGTACGGAAATACGTTTTAATGATGACGGAGATGCCTTTGGATATTATAATATATATCAATATCAACGACACGATGAAAATCGCTTTGATTACGTGCTAATTGGCTCATGGAAAAAAATGTGAGTATACAGTAACAAGAAAATTAATAAATCAGTTCAGCCGTGTTTAATTGAGTTAAATAGTTTGGATTCAAGTGAGGGAATTATGAAGAAGAAAAATATGAACTTTCAATGACAACTGTTACAGACTAACTTTAGATATAAACATGACGCGGTGGAGCAGCGGTCCGGGCGAAGCAAATATACCTCACAGTACATGCAGTGATAATTGTCCTGTGGGACATGTCCGTAATTTCCAAGTAAGTCATCATTCCACAACTCAATTTATATAACTAATAGCAAATTTACTAGATATTATTCACGAGTGAGCTCTTCATCTATTCCCACTATAATTTTGGATTCAAATGAACAATTATTGCAATTTATTATTTATTTATGAAGGATGCATGTTGCTGGAGTTGTATGCGCTGTCCAGAGAACGCCTACGTGCACAATGATTCATGTCGTAGTTGTGATCCGGGCTGGGCACCTGACGATTCACGATGCATAAAAATTACAGCTGAAGTAATTCCATGGCAAAGTCCATGGGCGATTGTTCCATTGAGTTTTGCCAGTACAGGAATAATGATTGCAATTTTTACAATTATTGTATTCGTACGGTGAGTCTAATCATTTGATATAGACGCATGAAAAATGTTTTCTTTTATCATGAAATTCATCCTAATTGGGGACTTTATTGTGGTGCAGATATAATAGGACGCCAGTTATTATGGCATCGGGTCGTGAATTGTGCTATGTCTTACTTATTGGAATATTATCATGTTACGGAATGACCTTTGTTATTTTGAGCAGACCAACAAGTTGGAATTGTACTTATTTGCGTATTGGTCTTGGACTTTGTTTGAGTATTTGTTACAGTGCAATATTGACAAAAACTAATCGTATCTCAAGAATATTTAATCAGGGAAAGAAATGTATTAAACGACCGTCGTACACGTCGCCCAAATCTCAAGTTGCGATCGCGCTTGGTAAGTGTGCATTTATATTGATAGTATAATAAGGCTAATATCTAATGTATGGGGTTCATGTTTCAAGGTATTACTGCAATTCAACTTGTGGGTACAATTGTTTGGCTTGTGATAGAGCCACCGGATATTAAAGAAATTTATCCGAGTCCATTGACTGCAGTTCTCACGTGTCGGGTGTCAACATTTTCCCTCATGATGTCACTCGTTTATAACATGGTGCTCATACTTTTATGTACATTGTATGCATTTAAGACTCGTAAAATGCCAGCGAATTTCAATGAAGCCAAGTATATCGGATTCACCATGTACTCAACGTGCATCGTTTGGCTTGCTTTTATCCCAATATATTTCAGCACCAATAACGATTATACGGTATTATTTTTTTCCCTCTTTATCGTACAGAATCACTGCAAGAATTTAGTAAGTCTTCATCACTCAATGAAATTTATTTGCAATATTTTACAGATTCAAATTGGCAGCATGTGTATGTGCATTAACATTTCAGCGACTGTAGCATTAGGGTGTTTGTTTACTCCAAAAGTTTATTTAGTGCTATTTCAACCGGAGAAAAATGTTCGACCTGGGCACTCAACGGGTGCTGGGGGCGGCGGTGCTGCTGGCAATTTTCCCGTAAGAGTTGTTCAAAGTGTTGACAGTGGTCAACCAGTCAATCGATCTGCGGCATATAGCATGCGATTTATTGCAACAAGGAGTCAAACAATGCAAAGCGTTACTTCATGCTCAAGAAGCAGCCCCGTACGACAAAATAGCCAAACACCAGACGATACAAGTGGAAAAGCAATTAATGGTAGTGAAACTCCAGCTAGTCCTTCTTGTGAAGAAACTTTCTTTAGTTAGGTCAATATAGAGTGAGAATGGGGGGAAAAAAACACGTCACCGAATAGACGTCGGTAAAAAAAAAGTGCAATTGGCAGGGATAATCAATCAATTATTTAATCGTAAGGGTCAACGTTGCGCTTAAAAAAAATATCGACGCTCCATTTATTATTATAGCTTTTAAAGTATTTTAAGGGATCCGTCCACCCTTAATTTTATTCCAAGATGACATCATATAGCCGTGGGAATGAGATGAAAAATGTCTATAATACCTATACATATACAATATGTATGTTCGAAAATCCTCCCGTTTTTTTTTTTGTAATGTGATATATTTATCACATATCTATTACGATGAATTGTCTTCCATGGCACCATAAAATTAATATTTTATTGGTATTTCCTTTATTTTAGTCGAAAGAAAATAACAAAACTCTATCATACCAACAATTATTATATGATATAAGTTTGTAATTCTGAAAAATCGTATTAGTATTGTGCAAAATTTAAGAAGAATCAAACCAGATTAATAGCGCGAACATATATCAATAACTCATAAAGTTATTTTTTAATCATATGCTCCTTCTTTCAATAAAAATCTACATCAGAGCCATTTTGCGATAATAAAATCAACTACAACAAAATAGACGAGGTATAACCATGCAGACTGCAATTTTCTACGTGAATTTTTTATTGCGGAAAAAAATTTCTCCAAAACGTATCAATTCATCATCAATTTTAGCATCAATTTGTCATCATGAATTTACTCTGGTGAAAATGTTTCGCACACGTAAAAAAGAAGAGAAATCAATCGCACACCACATCCAAACCGACATGAAACAATTTCGAGTCTATATAATGTATCTGATGAGCTGGTCAACATATTTTGCTGTACTTTATATCCATTGAATTCAACTCCCCACCATTGCTCACATAAAATATGAACATATTGATATTTTCGTCCTTTTTTATCATCTGCCACAACAAGCAGTATTATTATATTTATGTATACCAATAATTTTATGATATAATATATGTTATGAAGATAGAAAACTGTGAACATTGCGAGATAAATTTTACTTGTTAACGTATTGTTATCAATTTTTATATGTACATATTTGATAAGATGAATGTTTGTAAGTAGTTTGTTGAAACTCTATGTATGTAAATGCTAAATCAAAGTGAAAAACGTCAAGTAGTGAATATAATGGCAAAGAAAATCAATTAAATCATAAACATGAATGATCTACTGTGCATTGAGATTCCATTTCATCATACCAATAGACGAAATGACGAGAAAAAAACATACGCATCGAAATACAATGTAATATCAAAGGAAAAAAAAGAAGAACAGAGTGCAATCCAAAATTTTCATTTTTTTTTTCGTTCGGAAGATCTGCCATTTCACACAATCTACATGAACAATTAACCAATAGGGACACTATGTGAATCAATGGTCAATGTTCTCTGTTCATATGAACATTTTTGATAAGAAAATATATGTGTATATAAATATATGGTATATATCTATACATGTGTTGATAGTACAGGCACATGTGGACTAATCACGTCTTTCATTGATGCAACCTATTTCGGCAGAAAATTGTATACAATTGGATCACATAAACTAATTAACATTGAATGAGAATACTTATTTGACGAAGATGAACTCTATGACAGAATACAGCACGTTGGAATACGAATAGCTCAATCAATATCAGCAACAAATAACGCGAATGCACAACGTATGCTGTGAAATTTCGACAAGCGAAAAATCAAATTGGGAAAATATCGCGGAAAAACAATTATTTAGATGTTCTTGTCGTTTTTTTATTCGTCAATGTCGATAATTGAATATTGACTAATATTACTAGCATAGTGCTGCCAATGATGTAGGGATTCCTCGATATATGCAAATATTGCCTGAACAATATAAGAAATAAATCTATAGCTTACTATATCGTGTGCGTTGACGATCTTGATGACCACAATATTCCGTAATTATAAGTTTGCATAGAAACATGTGGAACACTATTATTAAAAAGCATATACTGATCCAGAAGAATGTTGGAAGACCACCGAATTGATGTCCATGTTTATGTAACGCCATAACATGATGATCATGTGCGGGCGCTATCAAAAGGGAAATAAATTACCAATTATTAATATTCCAATCGTAAGAGAGATAACAAGAATAATCAACAACAAAAATCAATACCTTCTTCGACTTCATGAACGTGGAGAGCATTGCGAAGATCTTGCATATGCTGATAATCCGAAGTAATATACAGAATGGCTGTCAGTGGTTTAGTTAATTTCACTGGAAAACTTGTATAAGTTTGACTGAGTGGAACTGGTTGATCTAAACAACCAGCGTCACAACCATAATAATCACTGTCGCTTTGATCCAATGCAACGTTTAATATTGCACGATTGTCTTCACCAACAATTACGGAAATGTTGACGTGCGTAACATTTCCATAACTAATGCGTCTGCGAATGCGAAATTAAATCACACAAATGAGTTACAAAGAAGAACTGAATATATCACGACAACAATTATATACTAACACATATTTACCTGAATAAGTAATTACGATGCAAATATTGTGGATCGATGTTGAATTCCAAATGCTGATTACTAAATCGTAATCCACCGAGACTCAAAACAATCGCTTGTTGCACAGCTAATGGACCGCCAGTTATTAAACGATAACAGCCTTGTTTTTCTAATGTTATAAGCCAGGCTTCTACAATCGTATTAACACCGTCGATTGATGATGTATCTTTCCATAATCTTGGAGCATCTCTACAATATCAATAAAAGGATGAATAGAATTCTCTCAAGTATAACTACAATCTCGAGTATAAAATTAATAATAGAAAATTATGTACAATGTGTGATGGCCACGATAGCATCCTTCATTGTTCGATGTAGACTTCTCAACGTCAGGAATACCTCGAGGTATTTGCGATAAGACATAATAAATTGTTGAATTTATTTTATCACCATTGAGAACGTCTTGAGCTTTAGATTGACTGATACTAAAACCAGAATGCCAATAACTCTGCCAAAGATTTACATGTTGCTCTCTTATCCCTTGTTGTTGCTGTACACTTATTGCTTTTTTCAATGCCTAATAAATGAAATTGTATAAATCGAATGCGCCAATAAAACTACGTTATCAATATCCAATTCAAGTATTTAATCATTGTACTCACTTTTAAAGCATTTCGTTCGGTGTTTTTCCGTTCATTCGCGAATTGCGACAAACTCAAAGGTGCATTGCTGTATGATATACTAGTTAAAAATTGCAATTTAGTTGTACTCCGCGGTTTTATTACAACTGACTTAGGAGGCATTGCATATACTATCGTTACTGCAATTATCTGATTGAAGTCAGGGATCTGTACATATCCTGACGTAACACTATATTTATAACTAGTACCTTCAATCTGAATACTGTAAAACCCCATAGCAACAATAATTAATAATATTCATTCAAATTGATGTAGTTCAATTATTAATGGAGACTAATAATCAATCTTACTTGACTGGTTTGGTGTCAGTCCAATATGTATTCGTCGGCATTTGCAACGACACTTTCTGCGACAATGACGATGGATTTGTAATACTTATTTCCTGTACAAATATTCCATCCATCATTTGATGTGCATAATACTGATTAGCTACATAATATCCATCTTTAACACACTGATAACGATAGACAATTCCATCAGTGAAGTGCATAACAGATGCTTCACGTTGCTCATCATTTTCAGGTAAAACACCAATCAAAGGATCCCACTGGGCATCCAAAGATAAGGTTCGTGATTGTTTAAGATACAATCGTCCATTGAACGGAATAGTCTGTACAGCAAATACTCCATTTCCCACATAAGGCAAATATTTATTTGTCACTTCACCCTCCGATGCATCATTGTATTCAATTATTGTTGCATCATATGAACTAGTAGCATCATGAAAGTTAGCCAATCTTTCATTCATACATTCATCCTCGAACGCTGTAATTAATGAAATATGAATAATAATATAAATATAATCCTGATTAGAAAGTAGCATTTGAAACGATTTGCAATGAATCTTCTATGAATGATATTAAATGCTACTGATATTGGGTTATGACTATAAAAAAAATTCTTAGTTAACTATTTTCTAAATTACAGTAAATAAATGAATATTCTCACCTTCAATAGTAACTCGGCTGTTTGAAAACAACCATTGTGCAAATGATGGCCCAAAATACAACAGAAAACCACAAAGAAAAAACAGTAAAATCCAAATTTTACGGTTCGAATAATGACCATCAATCAGTCGCCTGAATCGTTTGCCAAACTCGGACATTCCACCATTTCTTGACATATTGTATTTGTTACAAAGCCATTACATACGTTATCACTTCACTGAAACTCGCGGCTTTCTACAAGTTGACATGCAACTATAAGATTGCAATATTATAAATACATTAATAAGTAATTTATATGGCAGGTTTTAAGTTGATCGAATCATATTTATCGTCGGAATCTGATGATGAAGACGATCAGACACAAAAATCAACGACAATTCCAAGTGAATCATTTATATTAAATGATAACCAATGCAGCGAACCAGAAAGGTATGCAAATTGGAAGCCAAGTTGAAGTTAATGTTTATAGGTTATGTATTCACACTTCCACGTCTTCAATGATAATATTTAAATTCAGAAAGCAACTGCTGCCCCTGCCAGAGTGTTTCGCATCATGTGTGAATAAAAAACATGATGGAGATGAAATTGCATCGATGCCAAATGATAATGATGCTGATAAGCATCAAGGGCGCATAAGATCATTCAAACATGAGCGCGGGAATTGGGTGACATTGGTTTATATTGAATGTGCGTAATTTTATTTTAATATTATTCATATTTGTATTGATAAATTATAAATATAAACACTCACACGTAAAATTTCACCTGAAGTTCTCTGGATTTTTGAATAACGAAAAATTGTTACAGATTCGCCGAGTGAATTGTTAACAAAATGGATGGCATCAACAATTGAAACGTTACCAATTAAAGGTGATTTAATCATCGACGAATCCCATATAAGTTTGACACGGACATTAATTTTGAAATTTCACTGGATCGAATCCTTTGCGGAGAGTTTGAAAAAGATATGTCGTAGTTTTGATAAATTTGCGTTGGATTTGATGAATGTCAAACTGTATTGCAATGAAGAGAGGACAAGGACATTTATTGGGATCGAATGCCAGTGTCTTGATCAAAATTTCGAATATTTTACGAAATCGTTGGATAAATTATTGGGCGAATATGAATTGCCATCTTTCTATGAAGTGAGATAATGGATAATTCTCAATGTTTAGCTTTACTCACATCATGAATTGATTTATTATTTTTTTTCAGGATGCTTCGTATCACATCAGTTTTTTTTGGACACTTGGTGATAAGGAAATTGAACTGGAACCATTCATACCATTACTCAACGACAGTTTTCACAGTGTTTTAAGCCAAGACATAAAATATAATTCAATTCTCGTATCTGAATTACATTGTAAAATAGGAAATAAAATATACATATTTCCTTTGAAGTAAAATCATTATATATTTTTATAAAAATAGTTTATCATATATAAATAAAAACAAAATATTTTCAATATTCACACTATCGGTTCGAACACAATGATACCAAATGGCATTTGATAATGTCGGGCATATCCTCGCCACAAATTTTCCCAAAATGTACTAATATCAGATTGCATTGTGGTTTTCATTGTACACACTGATGGATTATCAATAACTAATTGACTTCGCGGTATCTCTGTAATTTTAGAACAACCCATTGTGTCAATGAGCGTTAATGTGGGTTTGCGCTCCAGTATCGCTTCCAGAGCAACCTGAGTCACGTTTGGATTATCACCCGCCACTAGTTGTGATAAGTTATGGCATTTTGACAATAAATTTATCATATCAGTATCACTTATATTACAACCAGTTAATTCCAAAGTTTCTAATGTTAAGAAAGCGATTGGAGTCGGTTCAACGAGAATGATTGATTTATAATTAGTGTTTGATAAATTCAAATTAATCAATTGCTTTTGTAACAAGCCATCTATTCCGTTATCGTCTAAAACATTCCACGCTATATCCAAATGATCAATGTTTGTGCTCGACGATAATGGCACTGATGAAATTCGCGTCAGCTGACAGCAACGTAAATTTAGAATATGTAGATAACGTAACACTGTAAGTAGCTCACGAAGTTTGCTTTGACTCTCGATACCGAGAGGATTATAGCTCAAGTCTAAAACTCTCAACTGTGATGGAAAATTATCAATTTGCAACAGACAATTAGAATCAATATCACAACCTTGTAAATATAATTCTTGAAGATGCAACAGATGTATTAGAGCACAGTTTAGTATTTTTCCGGAATTATATAGTGAGCACCCAGATAAATTAAGAATTTTTAGATTTTTTTCATACTCCAAGCTCTTCAACAATGGGCCAATGTTGGGGATTTCATCGTCACTCTTGAGTCGAAATATCTCAGCATGTTCACAGGCTTTTAAAGCTTTTATTATACACTCATCCTCATTATCTAAATCTGGAAAAGAGTTGCAAGTTATTCATAATATGTTCAGATATTTCGGATTTATATTAACAAATTTCTACATACCTTTATTACACCCAGCAGATATAATTTTATATCTTTCGGTGATTGGGGGTATTTCTAAGTCAATGAGCCGCGCATATAATTGAAAATTATCACTTTGATTGGCGTACAATAAATTCAAAAAATTCTCAGGTAACAGTACTTCGCCATTGATTGTAGAGAGAGTTACTTTCGGTTTGCAGCCGGTGTCTCGTTGAAATTGCTCATCAATTTCATTTGTCAGTCTTCGATATATTTCAGTGTTGTCACCAGACAGTTTGAGGTTGATGTTCAAAATTTTGTCTTCAAGCATTATTTTAAAGTGTGTCGACTCAGAATTCGAAGTCCTACGTTGTCCATCATTCACACTATTGGCAAATGAAAAAATTGTTGGCGATGGTGTTCGCGACGAAACGTTTTTAGAGAAGCCAGATATTTGTAGCAAGGAAGCTTGTCGCAATTGCGATTTCTTCGGTTTATTGAATAATTCAAAACTTTCACTATCATTCGATGAATTTTCTTCACAAGGTAATGGAGTTGGTGATTTTTGTAATTTACCATCACTGTATCTTTTTAGCCGTTTGATCATCCTTTCATTTTCCGGTGTTATAGTAGTTGACGACGATGAACGGAATGATTTTCTTTTTCCTGACAAGTTTTCAAAATTATCTGCACTCGATCGTCGTAACGTATTCGAAGTATCAAGTATTCCCATGTCATCTTCAAGCCAATCACCAATGAGTTGTTGTTCACTGTCAATAAGCGGTGCGACATTCTTATTTGAACTAGATTGTTTGGTTTTCGTAGAGATTAGATTTTTTCCTCTACCTTTCAATCGTTCTATTGTACGCTTATAATCTACACCAGCAGATATTTTCTCTTTGCTTGATAGCTCATCGTCATCAATCGTTATTGTTGTCTGACTGGGACGGCCGTAAATATCATCTTCTTCATCATCGATTAATGATGGTTTATTGGAGGGCATGATGGGTGATTTATGTTGTTTTGAAGGTAGAATCATTCGCAATCTGTCTCTTGTTAATTTATATGTCTCTTCATCTTCATTAGTCCATTCAATTGATTCTTTGCGACGCTGTTCCTCTAATCGATATCGCCAACGTTCTAAACAGTCTAGCACAGACTCACTGGCTTTCGTTTTTAATCTAATATCTGCACCATGCTCAATTAGTAAATTAATCATTGAACAGTGACCACACGACGCAGCGTCATGCAATGGTGTAATATTACCGCATTGAGTTCCACCAGGATCATTAACATTTGCGCCAGCGTTAATTAGTAATTTCGCTATTTCCAAATGACCATAATTAGCAGCCTCATGAAGTGGAGTCCAGCCACAGTTGTCGCGTACATTGACAGGATGTCCGGCAGACAGAAGATTTTCTACCTCTTCAATATTATTATTTATACACGCAACATGAAGTTTTGTTTCACCTTTTTCATTTCGTTTAACAACTAACTTGTCATTTCTATTACGTGAACGTGTTCCTTTAGACTTTTCATTTTTATTCTGCAATTCTCTTTCAACGTCTGACAATTCATCTAAATCTATATCTATTGATGCTGCAACTGCTTGGCTAGATTCTCTTGAGGACTCATCGTCAACTACCCTTGTCATTTTCAGTGCATCAATCTTGTTATCTAATTCTTCAGCTTCATTCGAGGCACCGCTTTCAAAAAAATACTCTCTCATTTCTTTCATGACTGTAATTTGTAAAGATTGGTCGTTACACTGGACGGCATTCGCTAGTGCTTTTGAATAAAGATCTCGAACTTCCCAATCGGGCGATTCTTCAGTGCAAGTCAGAAGATCAGCGAGAAACAATGCAGAACGGCACATTTCACGATTATCATTGGCACAAAGTTCTAATTCGCGACGAGCATAAACTAATGCCTCATTATAGCGTTTCTCATCTTTCAATGTTTGTGCTAAACTTACAAGAGCTGCGCTAATTTTTGTTGAATGACTAACTGGATCCTTTTCAGCACATTTTAACATACCGTGGTAATAGTCAACAGCTTTTTCATAACAACCAACATCTACTGCAGCATCCCCCATCATTTCATATAATTTCATTCTCCGTTCATTATTTTCTTCTGTGATTAAATCGCGCTCACCATTATCAATCGATGCGACAATTTTTAATAACCTTGCGACACTGTCAGCCAGCGATGGTGCTTTTTTATTTACATACATCATAACAAGGATTTTACGAGCATCTGACCATCGTCCCATTTTAGCCAATAATTCAACCTCACTGATTCGACCGGTTGCTATATCCACAGAATCATCAGTTACTCGTGTAGATAGATTATAATGTCTCAAAGCTTCATTATAATTTTGCTGACGTTCGTACAAAGCACCCAGAGCTAAGTGTGTCCTGTGAAGATCTTGATTCAACCTATGTTTTTCACATAATTCGGCAGCTCTTTCAATCAAATCGATAGCTTGTTCCGGTGATTTTTGAGCATCCAAAACTAAACCTAAATTCAGTAATAATCGTGCACGCATCATCATTATTTCCACTCGAGCTAAATTTGTATGTTCCAGCTTATCACAGAGTTTCAAGCTCTTGGTATACGCTTTTTTCGCAGCTGCCAATGCCTCAGTTCTCTCAACCGACGACTCTTCATAAGCTTCACCCAAACAGAAATGTGTCCGACCTAATGTAGCAAAGGCCCGTTGCTGTTCCACCAAATCATCAAGTTCTTTAGCACCTTCCAAATATTTTATCTGATGCGTCAATGCTTCTTTATAATTGCCAGAATTAGTATGAATTTCACCGATCATTCTGTGTGCCACAGCCCAATTCAATTTATCATTAAGAATTTCACATACATTCAATTGCTCAGTGTATTCATCAAGCGCATCATCAAATTTGCCTGATTGGAAATATAAATCTCCAAGATCTTTAACAATATTACTCAACTGCCGCATATTCCCATCTTTTTTCGCACGTTGTTTCCTCTTCCGAAGCTCTAGAATGGAGAAAATGTGATCAGTGGACAATGGAATTATTTTTTCTCACAAATAATGAACAAATATACAAAAAAACTGACTTTCTTCCTCCATTGTAATGACTAGACGTACATAACCTTAATTTATCATTAAACTAAGAACAAAAACTCAACAAAAACAATTGTTATAATCATTAAACAGCAACAAAATACTCCACACACAAATTGGGTACATTATTCGTACACACACGTACTTTTGCACACACACAAACACCTATCACTTTTTTTTTCTTTGAAATGTCTTTTGCGCATGCGCCAACGTATTGTTCAAATTTCTCATTAACGAGAAGTGAATAAAAATAAGCAATAAGTGAATTGTGACTAATATCCAGATCAACTAAGACAGCTACAAATATTTTTTTACTTTATAAGATATTTGTAGAATATATTCATGACCAATTAATGTTTCCCAAGAGATTTTCGTTGCTTGCTATCAATTTACCGCCATTCGGTTTGAATAAAACGGTGTTTCCAACGTAGTTGGTACATCAAGAACCAATCGCATTTCTAGAAGTTTAAAAATTCGCCTTTATTGCATATATATCTAATCATACAGTGCTGGACATACCGCTACCCTATCGCGGTGGAGTTATCGCGAACCCACACAATACCAACTTTGAAACGAACATAACCTCACACTTTTGTGATATTCATGATATTGGTTATTGGAATGTTTTGGTGAGGTTTGTCGGCTCTTTCAGGATTGATATATTGCAGCGGGACATCAATTAAAATGGTGTATCAGTTTATTGGTCGTAGAACCGATTTTAAAGGGAAATCTCTATGGGAAATATTAGGTAATCTCAAGGATGG
This sequence comes from Meteorus cinctellus, assembly GCA_030523045.1. Lineage (NCBI taxonomy): Eukaryota > Metazoa > Arthropoda > Insecta > Hymenoptera > Braconidae > Meteorus > Meteorus cinctellus. The sequence continues at coordinate 130,527 of JAPYZF010000110.1, forward strand.
CGGTGTAGGCAGAATTGTTATTCGAAATAGATTTCAACGATATCCAGAGCCATGTTTCTTGAAGATTATGAAAGTTTGTGCACTTCCAAATCCCGTTCAAGAACCCTTCAAACTCAATGCATATAACAGGATCGTGAGTAAATGAGTAACCGATGAAATTGACATTTTGGCTTGAATAAATAATCTAATTTGCTTACGCACAGGAAATGAGACTAGTACGTGTACTTGTGGAGAGAACATTTCGCGGACAAAAGTATAACACTCTTGTTCAAATGGAGGGTGCAACATATAAAACGGATTATCAATTAGTACCGAAAGACGAGGAGCACAAATATCTTAATTGTCAAAAAACGAAAGACCAACTGACATATTCGAAGACTATGGAGTTTCCACCAGTGCTCAGTGAAATTATTAAAAGGAATATGAAGGCGAAAGGACTAGAAGTTACCGAAGAACCGCAACTGGAAATTATCTACAACACAACAGGACATAAATTCATGCGTGTTGCTGAAGAAGGAGAAAAGCCGGATGTTACTCTAACAATGGGACTAGGCGAACCAGCGAATCCAGAGCTCTATGCGAATGTCAAGCCAATATAAGATTAAATAGGTTTGTGCACAATCATGTACAGTTAATCGATAATTAATCTTGAAAGAAAATATATAAATGATGAAGTTTTTGATAAATACTCATTCAGTGTACATTCTTTGCTATCAAGTTTTAGTACAGAATTTTGCTAATAATTTATAGCGATCGCACACATTGAGTTCCTGCAATTCCTTTGCTCTGAGAACAATTGCAGTTATGCTGCCATCACTCGATTGAACAGATACAGTCTCATCCTTGGGTTTTTCAGCAGCGAGTGCCTAGAATAGTTAATTGCTGACTGATGGTTTTTTTCATGGGAGATATATTTTCAAAATAAGATGTGAACCTTCCAGAATTGTCGCAATTCTTGAACATCATCGCGTTTTCGTACAATCCATCCACGTACATATCTCTGAATATATTCAGCCGCTTGTTCTCTAGTCCATAGCCACGATTTGGGATAAAATGGTCTAGGACTGGAGGGAGTTTAACAGATTAATCAATGATTTATATTTGTATAGCAATGTAAAGTCATTTATGTACTGTTCTTTTAGCCAAAGTTTGAATGGCGGAATATCAAATAGTTGTAAGGAAGTTGCACTCCGTTCAGGATGTTGCGGATTTTCATTCCAGAGATGCTGTGCCACATAGTCCAAGCCATTGAATAGACACTTATGGTTCTAAGAAATTGGCAATTGAGTTAGAACACACTTATGTATTATATGCATCATGAATATGAGTTCGAACACCTCAATTGCATTCCATCGAGACGCCTCAATGAGCATTCGTTCCATGATCGGCAATAGAATTGGAAATATTTTTTCATTTAAATATTTCACAGGACTATCATTGCGATCTAATTCTGTTTCAGATTTCGATGCTCTATTCTCTTCTTGCCATTCATACAATGGCGCTAATCTGTCTTTCGATTCCTGTAGAATAGTTTCCCACAAAGATAACTTTTTTGTTGGCTCAATCTCTAAATCCTCAGAACAATAGTCAGATTGTTCAAATTTACTCTCATTTTCTTCTGACAATTCGTAATAAAATTCGTCGCTTGATTCAGTATTGTCATACCCGCACGGACATAATTTATTTGTGCATTCCGTCACGGGATATCGAAATAATTTTGTCGACAATGCGGAACTCGAGTACATCATTGAAATAAAACTTCGTTGAAAATTGGGAAAAAGTATAGAATCAATTCTTTTGTTTTTTTTTTTCTGTTATAACGTACGAACCCTTCACTCTGATGGCTCAAAAATTAATGATAATATGTCTTTCACGTGACAGATATTTTTTAAATATTAATATACTTAAATCGAAGTATTTTTAAATGTCTGCGAGAAGGTGTGCGACCAACTGTGCTAGAGCCCGGGAGCGACGGCGACGAGGTAATCTCTTTTCTGCATTAGTTAGTGACTTAATAGGAAAATCAATCGAAAATTCAAGTATAAATGATTAGGTTAATTGGAATTGTGAATAGCGCTCGAAAAATCTCAAAATGCACAGAGTCATCATCGAAGTGGAGGTTGGAGACCAGCCGTGACTTCAGATCACGAGTTTGAAATATCCGACGCAACCGAATATCAAAGTTTACCAGGAAGGAGTTCCAGTCGTGAAAATCGACAATTTAGAGAATACAAGCAGCATGTAGAGACTCCAACACAAACATCAGACGGATCATTAAACGGATCGTCCATATGTCTGAGCGGCCGTGAGTACTCTTATCATCCAATTGATACCTGAAAAAAATATTATAATCGTTACGAACCGACGCCCGAATCATGCCGAGAAAGTTTACATTGTTCTAACGATCCAGAAACGAGTTCAAGATCAGCAGTGAGTGAACATCAAATTCATCGTCGAACAAAACGTGAAGTACGTCATCGAGCTGGTTGTCGTAATGCAGAATGTTCGCCTCGGAAATCCCACGTTTCATTACGAAGGAAGCAGAGAAGCGACTCGGAAGGTTCCTACAGCGAATCAGAAACTCAAAGTGGACAATCACAATCTGAATCACTTCTGTGTCCAGAATTATGCGAGCGTGATCCTCTTCGATTACCAAGTCCAAAAACAACTTGTAATTCTTCATGTCGAAAACAGGCGTGGTTAGGTAAGAATAAATGAGTATTTTCAACATCTTTAGTTCGAATTTTCTTAAATTTAATTATATAACGATAACAATTCCAGATAAACAGAGAGAAAAACGTCAAGCTCAAGTTGATAGATATATTCTCAACAAGGGACTAAATTATTTTGATGATCTATGTCGCTGTTCACTTAAATGTCTTATGACACAAATTTGCATGGATCCATTTGTAAAAAAAACTGCTGCATCCGCGGCGTTCTTCTTCCTCGGCATAAAACTCTGCTGTGAACTTGACGCCTGGTATATCCCATTTTGATTGCAGAACTATATAATATCAGATGAATGTCAATTGAAATGCACTTTTAAATTATTAATTCGACGAACATCAACTTATTAACGAATTTAATACTAAAAATAAAATTCACAGCAGCTTCTGATTCTATTTTTAAATCATGATAAAATTGCATAGCAAATATATACCGAGAAATGCATAGTGAATAAAATTAGAATTTTGCATTTCTCTGTTTATAAACGATTTTTATAGTACACAACAGGGCAGCGACGGCTAAGAGAATGAATGCCGATAGTATGTATGGAATAACCATATAATTGATGTTCTTTAAACGTCGCTCTTCTGGTTCACTAGATGCAATAACTCTAAATGAAATGTCATCAAGCCAATTGATCGTTTGATTGCGCGAGTTGTTAATACTTCTTGCTTTTCTTACATGCCCATTAGGACAATTTAGTATGCAATCATTTCCGTCCAAGCAACCCGTTATTTTTACATTCATCATCATTTCGTCAGTTTCCTTCATATTGTCAAACATAAATGCCTCAAAGATAAGATAACTTTCCAACGGTGTGACGCGATATTGTTCACGAGAACAAATTTCATGGACATCTGGATTCAAACAACCATTCGAATCAAGAATCCACATGCTATTCATAATTTTTTTTTGTCGATTATTTTCTACGTAGTGGACAGTCACATCACTTATTCTTGAATATCTCCAACCTGAAATTATTATTTGAATTATATCGAATATATCAAACGTTCATAGAATCCAATAGTTTTATATAAATTTAATTAAATATTAATGGAAAATAGGACGCAACCGCTTACCATCACCTTCACGGATTGCTGCTCTCAAAAGAATTTCTTCACCAAGTATAACGGCTCCACCTGGTTGAATTTTAACATCAAATACATGATCAGAACCAAGTGTTTTTCGATATAAACCTACTTCGGTCTCGAATGCGTTTTTGTGACCACCTGTTGCCACTCGTGGTGCCATTCTCGCCGATCTGGATCAATGAAAACATTAATGAACGGAAAATTTCATTAATTATATTGAGAAGGAAGATTATGAAATATTGAATAATCAATTAGTCAATCCATACGTGTCGAGAGTCTTCATATTAATTCGCTTCACATGTGAAGTTGTTTTCTCTTGAGTCCGACATCGGAGCAATACTTTGACATCTTCTTTAACTCTCAAACCAGAGATTGCCGGAAATCGAAGATTTAAACAGTAAAATTTTCCAGCTTCTGTTGAACAATCATGTACTCCACAATTCCAAAACAATTCATTTCTCAAATCAACTCGATATTCATCATTAATTTTCAAAACTTTACAGACATCACTCGTGGCACCTTCAATGATTGGATGACCGGATTGTTTTGGTGGTAGAACAACTGCACGAAAGAAAATATCATCTTCAATGTTTCTGCAAGACATGGAATTAATCCGAACATGGCTCGAAGTATCTATCTCATCTCTCTGGAGTTTCGTAGCAGTGATAGTCGTCGCTGATGTTTGTTTGGGTACTGGAGGATTATATCGATATCCATCACGTTGAAATGGTGCTCTCAGTAACTCAATACTTGGTGAAACAACAATGGTAGGTGTTGTCAAAGGTCGAAATATTGCACTTCTCACACGATTGTCAATAACTTCCGGCAAAACAAAGTCCGGTTCTTCGGATGGAAGATACAGATGACGGGCAACAATTCTACTCCCATTTCCACGCTTTGGTATGTTATCCTTCAATGAATCCTGCTGATTATCATGCTCCTGAACAACCTGTTCGACTTTAACTCCAATCCAAATACATGATATTATCAATACAATTTGATATACTCGAACAGATGCTGACAAATTCATTTTCCGATTGCCCGTAAAGTCGAAAAAAAAAAACACCAGAAAGAGATTATTAATTATATTCCTTGGAGCATTTACGCTCAATGACTGAGTCAATAATCGAATGTCGAATGGTTTTTAAAGTCTCTCCTCATTATTGTTGTCTCTCACATGTAATTTTCTCTCTCTTTCATATTTCAATAGCCCGCCTGGGTCCTCAGTGTGCTGACATTGTTCTCTCTTTGATCGAAGACATGAATAAAAGGAAAAAAAGAATACCAACGTTGGCCATTATTAACCAACCCCGTTTCGTGATTTGGGCAACGATCAAGTACTTAGCATAAAACATCACACGTATCCTCAATTTAAAACTCCATTAGCAACACCTGATAAGCAATATCTTGTTCTCTCGCTTCCACTCATCTGCTCTCTCCCTATATCTCTATCTCTCTGGCTTTTATCCGTTCCTCCTCTTCGTAAGCGCTTCATCAATCATCGACATGGTTCAATAATCAATTTGTGGGTCAAAGGGACTTTTTTGTCGCTTCACTACTCGTGCATCATACTGACCTAGTCATAAATTTGCGTCGCTTTTTCGTAAATTTAGTCGCGTTTTTTTTTCTTGTACGTGGCTTTTGTGTTTACTATTGTTTGAATATGTCACAATATTGAATGAATACATTATAATATTTCATGGTCTGTGTATACGGTGAATTGAACGTTGAGTAGTGCAGTATGTCAAATAACTGCGACAATAATTTGATACTTTTGTGGATATTTTAATTTGATTTGTTTTCATCCATTTTTTTTTTATATATATTATGCTTGCTAACCATTTGACGGTTACTGTTCATGACATTATCCGAATATTTCATGCGATCATGGACAACTTAGTTGATACAAGCGCAAGGACACAAACACAGATACAAATAAAAATGTACATATGGGTTAATGATATCCAGACGACAATTCTGCCTCGTAAAATCCAACGGAATTTTTTTCCGCTATCGTAAATGGTGCATAAAAATTATTTTTCTTCATTGGATATTAATAATTTTTTAATGAATACTCTTCATAACGAACATGAAGGTAGTTGAGAATTTTTTTAATCGGGAAATCCTCACTCTTCCGCCTTGCCTTGCATACTGATCATATTCGTTCCCTGAACCATTACGTCTTTTTTCACAAAAGAATAGAAAAAGACACATTGTACTCAGGTGTATATAAATATGGGTAGATAAATGTATAAAACAAAACATATGTGATGCCTCGTTGGTCCAGGAAGTAGAAAATGGATTTTAAGTTTCATATTATACATCACTGCAAAAGGCATATGAGGAATTCATCCTCGTTAACGTTAAACGTCTGACGCGGGTCGTTTCCTACTTTATTAACGATCTAAAGCTTATTCAATTTTATTTTGTTTCAATGTAACTTACAACAGAATCTTATATGGTGATGTTTTATTCCGGGATTATTATGAATGCATAATTAATTTGGATAATTTCTCTTTATTTTTCTATTTTATGCACATGAAGAAATATAATGTAATCAATAATTGTTATAAGAGATTCAGAAATGCACAAGTGTCTCGCACCTTGTACATGCTTGCGCAATTTGTTACCGCTATATGATTATTATACAACAAGTAAGAGTGTTATCTTCTGAAGAGGAAAGAAAAAAATAAACAATGCTACAGTCATCCATTTGCATTTGTTAAAAATATTAAATTTGTTCACTTCAATTTAGAAATTGTATATCTATGCCTGGATCACAATTTGGGTCGTCGCATTCAGTGGGCCATCGTGATATGAAACTTATATATAGTCCAAAGTATACATATTTATATCATCCTCTTAGCACATCACTTACATGCATAAATATATTTTTTTGTATATTTATATATGATAAGCGAACTCATTCACCACTTGGTGAATTATTTATTATCGAAAATTCGTACACATAAGCTTACAGTATATCAACTTTCTGCATAATGCATCAAGCATTTCGTTGATGGTGATCCTTTCCCTCATCTCAAGTGTAATATTCACGTACTAATTTTTACTTCTTATTTCTTTTTGCTTTCAGCTCAATCTATATCCGTGTGAAAGCTGTTGATGGACAATATGAAAATAAATAAGTACATACTTATTGACAATGATAAATTTGACATGAATTATTGAAAGGAAAAGAAAAGAGATGAAGAGAATAAGAAGAGCATTTAAGAGGGGCCATGGCCCGTGACAAATATGACTCGAGACGTTGGTCAACACGCGTCAGCATAACGGACAATTATCTCCTTAATCTTTTGCGCGGCGTGCGCGCGTGGTATTATGATAAAAAGTGTATTCGGAAATGATTTTATTCATACATATGCATATAAAGGCCTGAGAGAAATGTGTAAACTCAACATGACGAGGTAGAAATTGAAAGACAATGAAAAAAGCTTCCTCTTTGATATTGTTACGAAAATGGAGATACACAAAATTTTGACAACTTATCTAAACGCCATGGGCAAGAAGAAAAAAGTGAGCGCATTGAGACGCGCTCCCCTGCGTAGTTGGAACGCCCTGAAGAATCGACGCCTCGTCCCTCCAACTATCTAACAGTAAAGTTGTTCACCAGTCAAAGTCACCAGCCATGACCGCAGGTGCGGAAACGTGTCGATAGTTGCATTCAAAATGTTTTTTTCCTCCTCCATTTTTACTCATCATTATGAGTATCATTAGCAATCATATTGTAATGATTGCAGACGAATGATGGAAGATGTGAATGCGCTTCAACCGAGCATATATGCATATTTTTTTTTCTAACGATGCAGAGGAGGAGGTCATTGATCCAAGAATGTGATGGTCAATGGAATCGGAGAAACAGTTGAAAAAAATTCTTACGCCCCGTTTTGCAATCGAATATATTGAACGCTGTTGCTAATATACATTCGCATTTTTCTCTTAGTCAAAATGAAAATTGGCCTAACAAAAGACTGGTTTAAATACGAGCATTGACTTCTGCGAAACATTATCGTACGTCAACATATTCATGAATGATCACTTGGAAACAATGTGTATCGATAATAACGGAAACAACAATCATTTGCTGATGTCCCAACGCGTCATCCGTTGGAGGCGCGTGACATATACGATTTGGCGATAAAATGCAACGCTCGCTCGTTCGCGCATTATCAGTCATAGTGACAAGTACAGTAAGTAATAAAACGAAACAATTTTATTTTACCTAACAGTCAGATATGGAAGCATTCGTCATTGAAACAGCTGCGGTATTTTTAACTATATGTCTTAAACCATCACTCAACCATTCCCCAATTATATTTTTTTCCTCCTTTTTCTTCTTCGATTGTATAGACAACTGTCTAATAATTATTTCAAATTCTTCGGTCATCGAGTCTTCATCGATGTTTCCAACCTTGAATTAACTTGGATATGTAATAATATAATTCAAGATCTTTGAAGCGAATCAGTGACAAGATACCGGTGCGCTTTAACACAATTTTATCGATGACGACTATTAACCAAATTGAATGAGAGGAATAAAAACCAGTTTTTTTTGCCTAAATTCAGTTATTTCTGTGTACGTTAACTGAAGACTTGCTGGCGTTGGGAATAACGACATTGACCCACAATTGTCCAAAGTCGGTGGCCGAAGTCAGTAACCCCTTAACTCATTCGCCTCTTATACATATCTAAAATCGCCATAACGTTTCGCGACTGGCTGATTCTACCGCCCCTTGGACCGTAATACCGTGAGGTAGACGGGAAATAATTCACGTACCGCCATTCTATATTCATCTAGCGATTGTTATTCACTTCTTACATTATTTCTCAGCATTTATTTTAACATAAAAATAAAGACAAGTATGAGTTGCTCATCATGAGGATGTTAACTGGGCTTTAGAACATGTAGGCATTTGATAATAACGTGTCAGGTCTGTTGGGACTTATATGAGACTTGTCCAGAAGACAACGATGATGAGCGGGCTGGAGAATGCGTATAGAGTATGCGAGCCTCAAAGTCATGATGGTTGTTAGTAGACGCACTGGCCATGCATTAACAGTACTCCACCATGGATGGGCCAGTGATTCCTTGCCTGCCTGCTTTCCTTCTCTTCTACTTTTGCTCCTCCTGTGGTTCTTCATCACCGCCTCATGGCTCACTCCAAACAGTTTGCGGGGGGTTTCTTCGCTGTTTCAAACCTTCAGAACGTTCAGTCCATCGGGAACCTTCGTCAAAATTACATCAGTCACCGAGATTAGATCGTTATCAATTGTTGAATTTTTCTCTGTTGTTTTTTTTAATACAGATAGTGTGAAACTGTTTGCAAAGGAATAGTTCAGTTTATTTTTTTTGTGATCATGTGGCAGATTTTGGTCGCAGGATTTTGCGTGGTTTGTGTTTTTGTATTTATAAGTGTCCCCATAAATTTGTATGAAAATTTAGAGAGGAAATAGCATATGGGTTTTCTTTATTTTTCTTCCACATTCTTTTGTAGCATTTTTTTTTCTTTCAACAATGTAGTAATAATCATGCACGTTCTCAGTTTAGTTCCGGTGCAAATGGTACATGCGTGACTTGTAGATACACGTGCGAAGCGAAAGAGTGAACGAGGAAGATTGGTCATATTTATATATTAACATTGTGAATATTGCAAGCCGCACACGCGATTCAAAATCGCGATTACTACACGCCACGTGCCTGATGCGCATTGTTAACTCACCACATATTCTTTATAAAACACATGGATAACTGTTATCTAATTTATATTGAGTTTTAGATGATAAAAAAGTAATTATGATTCAATCATCAGGTCGCTGCGACGTTTGCACAAGATTACGAAGTATCAGATATTCAATGCAGTGCAACATCTGTCGTCCCAGATTTGCTCACTGCCAAAATTAAACGTCCATTAGGCTTCAAAGGATCACCATTATTTGCTGATGATCGAGCGGCTGATCCACTAACTGATATTCATTGTCAAATTCGACCAGTGACAAATCATCCAGATGAAGATAATTATTTCTTAAAAGTCACTGATTTTACACGCTGTGGTATACTCAAGAGAAATGTATGCAAAAATATTCACTTCATACGAATATTCATGTGCTCAATATACCATTTTTCAATTTTAGTCTTATTTATTTTACTTATTGATTTTCAGGGTTTTATACATTTGCGAATATGGTTCCCCACGTTCTCTGGTGTGGTAATGTTGTCCGATCAAGAACTGATTCTCATGTGCAGGCCACCAGAGCCAACATTAGTTCGTCACAAAGCTGCAGGATTCGCTGGGACATTGTAAATTAGCATCAAATTATAATAAAAATTATCGCTGAAATTTTCCATCATAATTATCGAAGATTTAATCATTTATACAGTCCTCATGGTGCAAGAGTATCGGGTGTAGTTGAAGAGACACCAGGACGTTTGGAATATGAAGTGGCACTTTATCGTGAAGCCACTGGAAATTCATCGGATACATCATTGAGCTCGGAAGCTGTTGATCAAGCTGTACCAATTGGTACAAAACTCCAGCTACGTGCGCGAATAAGTGCTGAAAGTGCTTGGGGTTACATTAAATTATTAGAGGTGACAGTGAGTCCTGATCCTGATCAACCACATGCTCCTGGTAGCGTCATACTAGTCAAGGACGGCTGTAGAAATCGTGATTTTGCATCAATCATCCCACATCAACCAGCGCGATATCGCGAAAGGAAAAATGAAGTGTTTCTCGACTTTGAAGCTTTTCTCTTGAGCTCGATGAGAGAACGATCAACTCTTTGGATTCATTCACAAATAAAAGCTTGTATGGAACCACATGACTGCCAACCAGTAAGTCTATATTTTAATCTGTCATGAATAATCTATTGACGGGAAAAAGAATAATTTATTCACAGTGGATATAATGTTTTCTGAATTCTAATAATTCATTAAAATGTTTCAAGGATTTCTGCTTGGATCTTTTTGAGCCGTCTGGACATGGAAAACGTAAACGCAGAACAGCCGGAACAGTTGAAAAAACTTCGAACCCCACTCTGCCAAGAATGGAACATTTGGTAAAGAAATATAATGACTCAACGCAATTCACTAAAATCAAAGAAAATATTGAATACACTGTCATGATGCCAAACGGTAAGAATGAATATAACGCTATCATTCTGACGATAGTTCAGCAGTTACCGGTGAGAATATATGAATCATTTTGTGTTTTAATTTCCTTCATACAGATCTTTATGACAAAGTGGCGTTGGGTTTGGAGGGGAGCTGTGGAAATTTCCTGTACGTAGCAACTGGCCTTGGCGTGTTGCTCGTATTCTCAGCATTTATCATGTGTTATCTCGCATCACGACTTCACAGTTTAGCTACAAATGTTCCTCAAAATAAAACCATCGATGAATTAATCAGGCAACGTGCGCGGAAGTATTGTGAACCAGCGCCGGGTTACACTGGTCGTTCAACGATGCAATAGAAAAGTATTATAGATTATGAATAGTTTTACATTAACTGATATAATTGCAAATTATCGTCCTCAATGTTTTTTTTTTTCGTAATGTTTTTTGTATGATTATTAATTCATATCTTATACATAGTAAGTATTTCTCAATATTTATATATTGAGAGATGAGCAGAGCTATGATGGGACCTGAGGGCAAAGTGAACGAATAATGCATAGCACGTTCGACGAAAACGATACTTTCATTAATATTTGTAGAGTTCGAATAATTTCATTTACCTTTTTTCTTTTTTCTACTTTTCGGAATGGGTTGGAGCGAAATAGAATTGGTTGGTTGTAGGCCTTACCCACTTTGTATATATACGCACACGAGAAGACTTGACTAATTGTGGCATTAGAAAAATTGTTGTAACACCTATTGTTGACGATACTCACGATTGCATTTAAACGTTGCGTGTTTTATGGGGGGAAAAAAAATTTAATACCAATATTTTCTTTAATACGTGAGGATCGTTGAAGGTACGCAAATTATTAAGTTGTAGTGAGTAAAATGATATTTATACATGTAATAATTTGATATATGTTCGGTTTGACTGATATTATTTATTAAAAACAAGAAAATAGAACAATATATGTTGAGCATTCTTATATTCGGTACAAGAATAACACAAAACTCGTATGAAATGACCTTTTCTCTGTCTTTGGTTTAGCTTTATACAGTTACTTAGCATTTTAAAACATGCTGTATGAAGAATTTCAATTATGTAACAGAATTCAATATAATTATTTTGCTTCCTTATTTGTAACGGGCGTTCAGCCAAACTGATATTGTTATCCTTTCCAACGTAGTAAAGTGTTTTGTCAGTATAGAACTTTTCTTGTCATTTTTTATATTTTACTTTTATTTTTCGTCCCACAGTGATATTTGCTGGCATCAACATCGTCTCCATGTGATATCAATTAACTTTGATGATGTTTTGATAATTTTCCGTCATTTTCTTCTTCTACCGGATGATTTACATCCAATTGTTTGTATTTTCATTCTCGTTTTATTTTTAACTGTTATGGTACACTTAATATACAATTTAATATTATTGAAGTCTTTTTTTTATCCCCCACATGATGATAAAGCAATAAATAAACAATTTCACGTGACACCGCATTCTTCACACATCAATTGTATATAATTTAATTAAAATTGAAATACCATTCCCACAGGTGGGAAATTTCAGATGAAGAAAAAAAAAAAGAATGATTAATGTCCTTTTCTAATTTCATTTCGATATCTTCTGCATTTGCGCTTTAACCATGGCCTCATGAGCAGCGAGCTCTTTTTTTTCCTTCTTAAGATTTCTATCCTCGAATTCCAACCTGTAATTCAAACGCTGACATAAACACGTAATATAATTGTGCTACATAAAATGAGCGATAAGAAAAAAAAATGAAAAAATAAAGATCAAAGTAATGAACGACAAAAAGGAGTGGACAATATTAATATGTGGAGCAGCGGTTTGATTGTTTATTTCGTTATGTATAGCTGACGAATATTATTTCTTATGAATGAAGAAAAATTAGAAAGCTTTGATTACAAGAATATAAGACGTTTATTTGGAGATCGTGCAGTATATGGATACAAAATGAGCTTGGGGAACGTCAACGATATGTCATTATCGTTTGTTCAAGCTTATAATAATCGAATAAAGCTCTTCCGACCTATAAGAGGACGTGGGGAAAACAAAATGACGCATACAAAATAGTTTGAAAATAAAAAATAAATATTTGTGGTATCGCTGTGCAGTGAAAGAACATAAAAATGTCACTCAACCTTTCTAACATATGGAAATATGCATTCAGTAATAGAGTCAGCATATTAACTCTACACTTTCGGGGCATCAGCGATACTGCTAAAAAAATGCAAGAATAAAACTTTAAGTTTGACAACTGCCAAAACAGAACAATATGAAAACATGAAAATTTTTTTCTTGCATCTCTCAAGACTGATGAATAATAAAACAACAATAAACATTTATCTTACCTGTGTAAAATAATTCTCTCGACAATTTTTTCTGTCGTCATATCGTTCCCACTGTTCAATAATTTGAATTTGTTTTGTCTTTTAGGCTCAGCATATGGATCAGCGCCACCCTCACACAACATTATCGACGTTTGTCCGTGACACACGATTGAAACATTAAAATGCTCCATCAAGTCTTTCGTTACTTCATATGGCGCACCAATCACAACTTCGTTTACATACTGAACACAAATACCGAATGAATTCATAACCATTGTGACATTCTTTGTATTTCAAATGGAAATGAATTTACTTCTTTTATTTATTATCTTACCTTGCATGCAAGCACACTCAATACTCGTTCATGAAGATTCATAATAGGATGATTACCACATTTGTATCGATTCACCGCGGGATCCGTATGTAATCCCACAATTAAATAATCCCCTTCTTTCTTAGCAACTTCCAAAAAATCCAAATGTCCAACATGAAATAGATCAAATGCGCCAGCGACATAAACAATTTTATCACCCGGCTGCGGACTTTTACCGTCGCTAAACTGAATTATTTTTTGCGTTGTTGGTAAAAATTGCGAACATCCAGTCCATGGACTTCGTGCCGATTTATCCTGACCCATGCTCTTGCTTGGCTCTCTGTCCACGCTATATTCACTGTCACCTTGTTTGAAATGTTGCCGTGTCATTAATAACATCCGACCAACCAAATCGGTTGTAGAAACACCCGCTGTTCTCTGAACTTCTCTGTAAAATCAATAACATTCCATTTGAAATACACGAGTTATTTAACTAGAATCATCAATTTCACTCATTCAAGTTATTCAAGTATATTTTTATAGTTTTTCAACATACCTATACCGACCCGCAGCTTTTACAAGATGATACGTATCAACACCATCCGCTGTCATTGTAATATCATCGCCATGTACGCAGAAATCACAATTGTATTTATCCAAGGTCTCTAACGTCGTAACATAAGGTGCACCTTCCACAACTTCATCCACCCATTTAATTCCTTTGACCATTTTGTACCTGTGTTTAACGATCAAGTAATCAAATAATATGATAAGGAATAAATTATTTATAAAGGTCAACCAATCGTCATCGAAAAATACACGTCCGTTCATACATTAGTTACTCAATTCTGTTTACCTAGATTGATTGTAATACTTTACACTCAATATATTATCATCAATATTATCATTCCATTGGTATTGAATTTACACTGTCATATTTCATGAGAATATTTATCACAATTGTAATGCAAAGCCAACAGTATTTAATAATACACGAGACATTTTATTATTGTTTATGCATTATCGATTGTCTCCAATTGATTTTCCGACAACAATAAAACTTGGAGCGTCACATCAGTTGTGGGCAAATTGAACCAACTTATATATCAGACGAATCATGTTCAATATTTTAATAACTACTTAATCAATGGAATAGAGTTGATAATTCAAGAGCATCTCATGTATAACTTGTGTCATACTTCAACATTTACCTACTCATATATGCAATGAATTTGCAACAGTTAAAGTTCTACGAGTATTGATTCGGTATATCGTGCTTTTGCTGCACAAGTTCTCACATCTATATTTCATCATATGTTGAGTGAATAAGGTCAAGGATCTAGGTCCTATCATTATTAAAAAATTTCTTTTATAATATTATCTCATTGTACTATAAGGAATTTCAACGAAAACCGTAACAATGTTATAAAGTGATGAATAGTCTGGGTAAGAATGGAAAAAAAAAAGTGTCGGGGAAAGAAAAGACTTCAATTGTATTATAATTCGAAACGTTATATCCTTCACACGTTTCACTTTTTTTTTCCTTCATTCTTTTAAAGTTCAAATTAAATTGTCATATACCGCTCTTCCTGTGTGAACACCGGTGGCCCTTTATGCTTTGATATCTCTTCATCCGTATGAACACCAACAACCAAATAATCACCCAGAGCTTTGGCTTGTCGTAGTGAATTGGCATGGCCAAAGTGTACCATATCATAGCTGGAAGAGAACCAAGAAAAATGTAGAAAGAGAAATGAAACAATGAATTAACTAATACACCACAAGAATTTATTCAAAAAAATTCCGCGTGCTGATGAATTTTTCCTTTCTGTTCTTATTTATGATTTACAAATATTAGTTGGAATTTGTATTGGAATTTGTACGAAAAATATAATTGAATTAATAGAATTAAAGGATTTTACCATCCATCACACCAAACTCGTACTTCCTTCCGGGTTTCAGTCATTGTAGCAAAAATAGGAGTTGTTTTATTTCTAAATATTTAATCTCTGTCAAAGAAATGTTGAAACGATGATTTTGTTTGTACTGTGCAACTATGCCAAACATGCAATGCAAAAACAATACTCTACCACCAACTCACGACGGAGAACTGATGGGTAAAGTCATCAGTGTGGACGGGCGCCGCCGCCAGCGTCACACAGACACATGAATATTATCATATATATATGGACATACGAGATACAGATTTATGTGTATTGTTGAGTTGTCATGCGCACGTTGGTGTGCGCGCTACATCGCACATTTTTCGAATCACCTCACCACCCACACTGGCTTTTGATTACGATGTATTCAGATATAGTAATTATGACGTGACAATTCAGCAATTTTAAAGACGAGAGAATTCTAAAGATATCCTTGTTTTTTTCTAAAATTGATAATTGTATCTACTTACTCAATTTTTAAACACATATATTAATAATCTATAGAATTTTCCGAAGGAATTATCTTCATGTGTCATAGATAAATGTTTGGAACTATATTTTTTGATTGCTCTTTTGTTATTATTTTATCGTCCAGACGTGAGAACACGTTCTAGATATTTCTGTACTTTTTATAAGCTTTAGATTATGAGAGTTGATTCTGTATGCTTGAGACATTGCTTTCAAGGCCAGCGAGTTTTTATGAAAAGCAGATTTATTATTAAATGCTAGAACAATGTTCGACGATTTTATTTTTGTGTGTTTGTTGGAACAATTTTCTTGTCGATGTTGGCATATGAGACGTTGTAATATTTGCAAAGGAATTTGTTACTTCGTTTATTGTTTTAGTCGATTTGCTATTGCTGATTATCAGACATGAACCATAATATGTTGATATTTTTGAGGGGAGATATTATGTACATGACCCTGACCACATCGGATGATTTTCGATACGAATTTGGCCAATGAACTAACGAGTATCTCTGTCCCTTTCCATTTAGCCCCTTCCCCAGAATTTCATTGATAATATGTGTTATCGAAACTTTCTCGAGCTTATCGACACTGATCAATTAACTGAATGAAGAATACAAAGAAGAAAAAAATAGGGAAATTTATTTACAGAATGAATCATTGGAACAATTTATCAATGCAATAATTACATTTTTTGTTTATTATTACGTAAAATTCCAGATACATAATTATCAGTAGATTCTACTCAACTATCAAGATATTCCAATGATATTAGTTATTATCAATTCTATTTGTATATCTATGTATTATGATTCAGTTATACAATGATTATTTTAACTAGTAGCAAATATAAAGAACTTTACCATTTTTGTAATAATTATTTTCCTTAGTTTCATTATAATTAAAATTTTGCGACATATTATTTGTATATATATCTCTTTTTCTTTCCATTCGTCTGAGAATCATCAGATGACAGCAAAAAGTCGCAACATACATCCTCCTCTTTTTCTGCGAGTACGAAGGTTAATTGTAACACGACACATTACACCTATTCTCTTTAGATTTGATTATTTTTCTAGTACTGCTTCAATTTGTGATATATATCTTTAAAAAGATCTGTTACATCACGTCAATAACCATTTCGTTGCGTGTATGAAGATGACGTCCCGCTATTACCATATGATGAATTTCCATTTTGACTGTAGCCGCTTGTTCCCGTACTACCGCTGCCATAATTACTTGATGGATATGGTTTTGAACTGTAGCCGCTACTACTCATACTGCCCCCTGAAATTTGCATGTGTAACCATTGATATTAAAATAAGCAAAGAAAAAACATATTCAATTCTAATGAATTCTTAAGAATTAAGTTTTGGTATCTATTTCAAACAAAAGTTCACCAGTGTTTCCGCTCCATTTTCCACGATCGCCACCACCGCTGCCACTGTTACGGTCATATCGACCGCGGTCGCCAGAATCACGACTGCTACCACCACGAGATCCGATACCTCTTGAACCACCACGTCCGCTGCTACCACGCATTCCACCACTGGTACCATTACGTCCTCCGAAGCGGCCACCTATAATGGAATAATAATTAAAACTAGATGCAGACATTCATGAGTGTTTAGGAACGTTAAGAGGGTGATGAAAAAATTAGACTTACGTTTGTAGACACCTGGATTTCTCGAAAGTTCATATAGTTTTGGATTGACAACTTGTTTTGCTTCTTCCAATACTTGAATTAAATCGTTGGCTTTGTGTGCATTGCCGGGTGTAAAGAATGCATAAGCTGTGCCGGTGCGTTGTGAGCGCCCGGTACGTCCAATTCGATGAACGTAATCTTCAGAGTTTGATGGATAGTCCAGATTTATAACAAACTTCACATCCTCCACATCTTAATGAGCAATTTGAGAAGACAGAAAAAAATCAAATACAAGAATTATGCTTTGAACTTGTATCTTTGTGGTACCATCAACTCGAGAGAAGAAAAAAGAAGGAAACGATGGAGAATGCATTGATTCAACTGAATCCGTTCAATAATATGGCAAAAGAATATTTAATAATGATAACTCAGTGATGATGATGATGAAATGATTGATGGATGGAATTAAAATTTTTAATTAACGATAGTTGAAGGCAACAGAATTTCCTTTTTGAAAAAACTAATTTTCTATTAACATGATGATGCACAAGTATGAACACGAGTGAATCGACCACAAAGAGCAAGTGTATATCAATTACCTGTTTCATGTTAAGGTTGGAATGTAAGACATTTTTTAATTTTTGTTTTCGAAATGTAGAGGAATCAGAGCTCAGATGGTTGTCACTGAAGTCTCGCACGAGAATATATTGCGAGCTCCAGATTAATTTTCTTCTAATATACTTAGAAATTTTCACACACTCCTCTCCTGTACCAAAGTATGGATATTTTTCCTGTCTATTATCTTTCATTGGACTTACAATAATTCACTGTCCCGTTACATTATAATTATTATTATATTGGTTTCATCGTACTTGCGTTGTGATCGGAGTTGCAATGTCATGAATTTCCTTGACGACTTCTTGAGGATGGTAACATTTTTTTTGTTATCTAATCAAACCGAAATATTAGTATGCTTGTTCGTATTTTGTGTGCACTCAATTGTCGCCAATGGTTTTCATGAGCATTGCAGAAGACATTGGTTGGTCGTTGGGACGTTTTTGCTATAAAAAAAACGACCGGATTATAAATGATTGCAAATCACAGTTTGCTCATACGTGCGATGGTCGTTTGGTTTGTTCATATATCATTTACCCTAACACATTACAGCTTCCATACTTTGGACCGTCGCAGGTATAGATAGTGGAGAGAGTGTGGTTTATTCGAGTGGCACGGCTTGCAAACCCGAGGCACAGCGTTTAAACTTTAGCTTGTTGTGAGAGAGGGCAGGCGACCAGCAGTCACTCAGACCCCCATTCAATTATATATTCCAAAGCAAGAGAATGTCTTGCCAGAGTTGTTATCATTGATAAAACTCCGTCGCATGTGCCTCTGAAAACACATAGAACAGCACGTTACTACCAGACTGACAAGACTTGTCCTCGTTGCTTTAAACGTCGAAATCAAATTCGATAAAGAGAAACATCCTGACTAGACAATAAAACCTTACCTCACAACGTTCCATCGCACCTGAAAAATTTATTCGAATATTTTTCCAGTCATTTTCCCAATTATTCTTATTAACGCGATTGTTTCGTGATGAATTTGGCTTTAATTACCAACTGACATTCACATTTGTTATCACTGATCAAAAGCTGGAAATATATTCAATTCTCCTGTTCTAAAAATAATTCACTGTCACCGCTATTTGTTTGCAATATTGATGAACAATTATGAGCAAATGATGCGATGACAATTTTTTTCATTCATTCGCGCTCATGTTTCTCTTGGAACAAGTGTTAACCAATGTATGAATTATTTAGTAATGAAATATATGTAATTGTGAGCACCAGCGTCAATCAGTCTGGCATATGCCGTCATCCGTGGCCACATTTAAGAATCGACTGTTCAAAAATGAAGAATGTAAAAAAAACCGGTAGTAACCATCGCAGCCTGACCCTTACATCTTATTTAATTCGCGTAGAAGAATATTTTTTCTTACCTAGACCACGTGCTGCAACATCAGTCGCCACTAAAATAGATGATCGACTATTTCGGAATTCTACAATTAGACAATATTCAAATATTGCTTTAAAAACAATGAATTGAATCACTTAATGTAAATCGAACGCAAGAGCAACTCACGATTGAGGACGTGATCTCTTTCTTGTTGACTTTTATCACCATGAATGCCAATTGCTTGCCATCCATTTCTATTCACTGCGCGTGTAATATCATCAACTTTTCTTTTGGTTTCAACGAAAATGATCGTTTTATTTTCGGGTTCATTAGAAATTTCTTCCAGTAATTTCATCAGTTTACTTTCTTTTTCGTATTCCTCGCAAACATCAACAATTTGGAGAATATTGTGATTGGCTGCAAGTTGCAACGAGCCCACGTTGATTTGAATATAATCAGTCAAGAATTCTTCCGCCAAATTTCGAACCTCTTTCGGCCATGTCGCTGACCACATGAGAGTTTGTCTATCTGGTCTTATTTGTTCCACAATTTTACGTATTTGTGGTTCAAAACCCATGTCCAACATTCTGTCTGCTTCGTCAAGTACTAAATAAGTGCAACGACGTAGATTTGTTGTGCCACGTTCCAAGAAATCAATCAAACGACCAGGTGTAGCAATACAAATTTCCACACCGCGTTCTAGATCACGCGCTTGTGGACCTTTTGGGGCACCACCAAAAATACATGTATTACGGACTTGTGATGATACACCAAAATCTGCAGCGACTTGTTGAATTTGTTGTGCGAGCTCTCGTGTGGGTGCAAGAACCAATGCAATAGGACCATCCCCACGATTCAAACGTGGCTGATTATTGATGTGTACAATTGCTGGAAGAATATAGGCAAGAGTTTTGCCTGATCCTGTTTGTGCAATCCCAACCATATCACGACCTGACAAAGCAATTGGCCAACCCTGTGCTTGTATTGCCGTTGGTGCATTGAAACCCTGTCGCCGGAGTTCAGTCAAAATATAATCCGGGAATCCACCATCCTCAAAAAAAACATTCGGGGCTGGTACTATTGTTCCTTTTACAGTGATCTCCTTAGATGAACGATAAGCCTCAGCTGCATGAGGATTCCGTGACAAGTTATTAGGAGTCGGATGATAAAAATCTTTACTGAACGGTTCTAGAGAACTCAAATCCCATCGTGGCTTCCGCAAACGTTCCCCTGGTTGGCGATTCTTGAATGAATTACTATTACCAAACCCACCACCATTATCACGTCCACCGCTGCTAGAACCATAACGCGATCCAGCATCACGACTTCCAAAGCGAGTTCCACTCATTGGGCCACCACCACCGCGCATTCCACTACTTCCACTCATGCGTCTGTCGTTGCGGTCACGATCACGGAATGCCCTACATCAATCAATATAAATATAAACCATCATAACAATTATACAAAAAACAAAAACAGAAAGCAAATAAAAAATAGGAACATGACGATTAACAAAATCCAACATATTCCATCTGGAATATTCACCATCAATGTCTGGTTTTTACACACTATTGAGAATTACAACAGATGCTCATGTAAGAACAACGAATAATAGATAAAGATTTAATATACTTACATATTTTTATGTAATTTATTGGATTTGGGCTCGGATCAAGTTATTTTTACACCTTTCGCACTTCTATCAATAATATTCGATGTTCTCAAGATGCGTCACTGTCGTCAGCAGATTCCGTTACATATACATGTATATGTTATGCTGTGTTGATTGTTGTGAGTTTTCAATGTTTAATGGCGGCTAGCCATGAGAGGAAAAATAGTCCTTTCCAATATTTGTTAATTACCTCTGAACGTGTTTGTGTTGTTAATGCAACGCTGAAATTGATTGGATAGAAATATGAAATGATGAATTTTCGAATTTTGAGGTTGAGAAATCCAACAACGATTGATTGTTGTGTTTTTATATATCTGTGAGAAGAGAAAAATGGGTGCGACTTTTGTGTGTATAGGTTCGTGGTACGGTTGGGGATGTGTAATCAAGTACGGTAATTGAAAAAAAATTGGCGCGGAATTTGAATCGGGAAATGACGCCATGTTCTGGAAGGAATTGCGGTAGATGAAGAACGCGATAAATTCTGGAAGTTTCTCGAGTTGTAGTTTGGGGTGGGAAAATTGAAATTTCTGGAAGTTTCTGGAGCTGCAGTTTTGGATGGGAAAGATGAGGAATTCAGAAATTCTGAGATTATTTCCAGATAATTTTAAGTTCACTTTATTGCAGTTTGGTTTATGTTATTCAAGGGAAACTTATGGAATTGAAAATGTGATACGGGGGATTAGACAATTTCGAATGTTCTTGACAAAGAGAAGACTTCTCTCTGTTTCGTGGAATTTTTCGGTATACTTTGAGATTTTTGAAGGTTATTATTGAGTATTAGTTGGCGTTGCATATTCAATCGTTGCTCTCCAATAAAAGAACGAGTAATTCAATGTTTTTTTATTGATTGTGATTCTTAATATTCATATAATAAATCAAGTTTCACTGAGTTTAAGTATAAGTCGCGGGATCACAGAAACTTTTAATTCGTAGTTAGAGAATACACACAAATTAACAACAGATTTTGATCCTTGAGAGAAATTAGAAAATATTTTTCTAACTTTGTTTTGCTTTTGTTCGTGTCTTCAAATTATAGAAATCCGCTATTTATAAAATTATTATTTAGTAGGAAATATTATCAATGGGATAAATGACACACTGCAGAATGATGAAGATTGTGCAAAAATGCTATAGAAAATAGGAAATAAAGAAATGTTTACATTCATACCGACGTACATATTTAAAACCAGATCGTTGTTGATGCTATTAGAGTACCATTTTCAGCTAATTCACGTTCTTCTGACAAATTAGAAAGGAATATATTCCATTTCCATGGATTTTTCAGTATCCATTGCGTAAGAGCTCTAATACATTCCACTCGATCTGATTCTGTGTATGTTCGTGAGTTAATAATGATTGGCAGATGAAAAATCGTGTCGAAATCCTCCGTCGCTGCAACGATAGGCCGTGTTGTTTTGTCCATAACTCCGCTGTGTACTGTAACCGTATCCAGAATTTTGGCCAACGGGTGGCTTTGTAGAATAACCATTATAAATTGATCCTGAATGAGAATTTATACCAGACTGATAGGACATCCCTCCACGACTGTTGTTGCTACTGCGAGTTCTGCCGCCGCCACCAGTGCTGCTACCGCTGCCACTGCGACTGTCATGATTATTAACAGGTCTTCTGGTTTCATTTCGATCTGTCGGTCTTGAAGTTGAAGCTCCATACCTCTTGCCACCTATAAGTTTTATGATTCATAAAAACGTTAAAAAATATCACTACTTCTGATAAATTCAATAATATAATTAGCGATACCTCTAGCACCAAAGTTTCCAGCTTTCGCAAGTTCGGCCATTTCACTTAATCGTGGATTAATATTTTGACCTGCTTCACGCAATACTTCTATCAAATCTTCAGCGTGTTTCATATTATGAGTTGTGAAGAAAGCATACGCCGTCCCTGTTTGACGTCGTCGGCCCGTGCGACCAATACGATGGATATAATCTTCTGACGACGATGGATAGTCAAAATTTATTACATACTTCACATCATCGACATCTAAGGCGAAAATTAATGAATGATTATCAATCAGTTCGGTTTAAAAAAGTAATTGACAGAAAAATTATAGTTTACCCAAACCACGAGCTGCCACATCAGTTGCCACAAGAATAGGCGCCCTACCGCTGCGGAATTCTTGTAGAACATGATCACGTTCTTGTTGATTTTTATCCCCGTGAATACTCAGAGCTTGCCATCCATCTCGTCTGATATTTCTCGTAATATCGTCAACTTTACGTTTCGTTTCCACAAATATAATAGTTTTATTCTCTTTTTCCGTCCCAATTTCTTGCAATAATCTTTGTAATTTGATATCTTTCTCAAATTCTTGACACACATCAACAATTTGAATGATATTATGATTAGCCGACAATGTTAATGATCCAATGTTTAATTGTGTATAGTTAGACAAGAAATCTTCAGCTAACGCCCGAACTTCTTTCGGCCATGTCGCGGACCACATGAGAATTTGACGATCTGGGCGTATTTGTTCAATAATTTTACGTATTTGTGGTTCAAATCCCATGTCTAACATTCTGTCAGCTTCATCCAAAACCAAATAAGTACACCGACATAAGTTAGTCGTACCACGTTCCAAAAAATCTATTAGTCTTCCGGGCGTTGCGATACATATTTCTACACCACGTTCGAGATCGTTCGTTTGTGGACCTTTTGGCGCGCCGCCGAATATGCATGTATTTCGTACAGATACTGCTTCGCAAAAACAATTAGCAACTTCTTGAATTTGTTGAGCTAATTCGCGAGTCGGTGCGAGAATCAAAGCTATGGGTCCATCACCGGGATTAAGACGCGGTTGATGTATTATATGAACAATGGCTGGCAGAATATACTGGAAATTCATTGGAATTGGTACCACAACTCAAAAATAATGAATCAATCAATTATGAAAGCTTCTTCCTACTCACTCCTAATGTTTTGCCTGATCCAGTTTGAGCAATTGCGACCAGGTCTCGTCCGCTGAGTGCTATTGGCCAACCTTGTGCTTGAATCGCGGTTGGATGTGTGTAACCCTGTTTCCGTATCCCTTCCATTACGTACGGCGGAAAATTACCTTCCTCAAAACTTTGAATTGGATTCGGTATATTTTCACCTTTTAAAGTTATCTCCGAAGCTTGGCGAAATTTATTTATCTCTTCGGGTGATCTATTTACACAAAAAAGTTTGATACATAATCAATTTATGTGTAAAATTACTTTCTCGTTGCACTATGTGGTAATATTAAATATCTATGCTTTATTATTTAACTGAAGAACGTGACCTGTTTCGAACTAATGGATGTTCAACATAAAAATCCTTCTTCAACGGTTCCAATGATCTGACATCCCAATTGACTTTTTTTAAGGCACTACCAGGTTGTTTGCCTTTTATTCCGCCACTTGGGTTTCCGCCACCACGACCACTATATCGACTGCTATTATTCCCATAATTATTTTCATATCCACCACGTCCATTCCTATTATTTCCTCCTGCATGACCTCTGCCTTGATCTCTATCACGGTAATACCTATTACAAATACAAAAAAAAAATGAAAAATAAAAGTCGGTCATAAAATGATGAAAAATTAGATGGCGAAATAATTATCTCTTCAATTCACATGGAAGATTACGATGAATTGTGCACTGGATAAAATCTAGTATTGCACTGTGTCATAGATGGATAGGTCACGTCTGTATTGTTCACGTATAATAGTCACACCAATATAAAAAAATGGCCGTTTATTTGTCCGATGAAAAAAAAGTGAAAGACAATCGATGGTAGTAAAATATCACTTTATATGTAAAATCACTATCAAACCTCAAATATTTATCACATTCGTTAGAATTATTAATAATTAATACTCACATTATTTAACACGGATATAATTATATCCACCTAGTAACCAATTCTCGTCGATAGAACGAAACGTCGTGACGATATCCAATCAATGACAACGCATCGATGGACGTCTATGAAAATAAACAATTAATAAGTTAAATAATGATAATATATATACATGTATATATGTATTGAAACAAATGATTCAATAATTATGTCATGGATAGCGGATAAAAATGATGTAAATCGAATGTAAAAGACGAACTTACAGAATGAATTACGGTGGCCAATTGTATTTGGACGTCGCCGGCACTCCCGCCAGCTTCAACCTACGACAAGTGAGCTTCCGAAAGTAGTCCCTGGCAAACTGTTACTATGGGAACGGCGTAGGAATACCGAAATCCATATTTTGTTTGTGATAATATATATATGAAGGAACAGTAGAGGGAGATGAAAGCGTGTGGTAAACCAATCACAACATACAGAATTGTATTGGCTGAGAAAACCAGAAAAAAAAACATCAACGATGGTGTTACAACCTTGAGTGAGCTTGCGCATTTATGTTTGTATGATTGTGCACGCATGCGTGTGCAATTTTAAGATTTTCCCGCGCATTGTAGCTGAAATAGAAATATCGCATCGTAAAATGCAATATTACCGTTATTTATTATGGGAAATCACGAAATTCAATGTCCATTTCTGGATTTTTTAATTATAGAGAGTATTTTTATTGATAATAGGATGATTATTCATGTTTTGGCATTCTATAACCTCGAACAGTTGTCTCACAAGATGGCGACGCAGTTAATCGAGATCGATTGTGCTGTCCTCTCTATTTTTTTTCGTCTCTTCATATGAATACATAGAAAGCGTGTTGTTGTTTTTATATTATTTTGTTTTGATGCTTGTCATTGTTATGATAAAAGTTTTTATAAAATAATCTTAAAGAATTGCATTTGTTAATAATTGTTGGTTACATTGGATTAGGGATGTCGTCACCATCAGTAAGTAAAACAGAATTGCATGACAATTTGGAAAATTGATGATATTTTGGGTAGTGTTGAAACATAACCTGAATTTTGACTAATTGTTTATGTGTATTTATAGGCTTGTGATACACTTCGTGTCCTTCATTTGCCACCTTATCTGAGTGATGAGAAACGGAATGAATTATTCAGTAAATATGGCGCAACAAATACTAAAACTATTAGGAAATCCGAAAAATATACAGCGACATTTGTTAAATTTCCATCGAAAGAGATGGCAACGAAGGCTTTTTTACAATTGCACCAGTTGGAGGTGAAAGGTCATTATTTGTCGATAGAATTTGCAAAAAAATCATTGAGCGATTTGACAGAGGGTGGGATAAGCAAATCAGAAGCTGCGAAAGATAGTGGGAAAGCAGACACAGCTAATGCAGCGCATTTTCAAGCATTTATCAAGAAGTTGAATGCTTGGACTTCGAATTTCGCTTTTTCACAACCACCACCACCAAATTTGACGTATAAGTATCCGTTGCCGACGCGAAATACTCTGTTGAGAATTGCTATACAACTCGTAAGAGAGCCAGCATTCTACACACAGGTAAAATTTTTTCAAGATTATATTCATACGATGGATTTCATTCCTATACGTCACTTTTCATTGCTGCTTTGTTGTATTTGCTGTAGGTATTGCATTTAATGAATAAAATGAATTTGCCGCCACCATTCGAAGAACTTGAAGCAGAATTTCCAACTTTGAAGGAAGTGTATGATGTAGAGAAATATCGAGATATTTTCGGTAGAATGAATAAAGATCAGGGAGAATCACAAAGTGATCATAATATATCCAACGATGGAGTTGATATGGGCGAAGACGGCGATGTAGATGGTGAAGAATCAGAAATGGAATCAGACGAGGATGATATTTCGAAACCAAAAGAAATCATTCCGGTCAAAAGGAAATTACCACAGTCGAAAAAACGAATAAAAATTCCGAAGTTTGTTAATCCAATGAAACTTTCAACTTGTTCAACATCTGGGCAAAAAGTAATCCGACCTGAAGACATGTTTGAGTCGATACAACGTGAAGAAACAAAAAATTTGAAAATCGAGTTGAAAACTGTTAGAAATTTGGGACAAATTGATGATGATCCTACTGAAAAAAATGAATCTGCGTTAGGCGAAGGTGGTTTTGGTTTGATGTTCCCGACGAAAAAAGATAAGGATGAAACAGAAGATGTTGAAAAACTTGAACCGTCAGATAAATCCACAGATTGTATAACCTCTGAAGAATTAGCTGCTAATAGAATATCAGCAAATGGTTTGTATTCTATTTACATAACATTCATTTATCTATCACTTTCTGATACTTAAGATATCAATTTAAATCATTTTCCCATTTCTTATAGACCAACGTGTGCTGACAGTATTCAAAAACTACCATCCAGGCAAGCCGTCCTGTCGTTTATACATAAAAAATTTAGCGAAACAAGTAGACATAAACGACTTGCATTTCATCTATCGTCGTTATATTGTCCCGAGTTTAGAAAACTCCGAATCACAATATGATGTTCGCTTAATGCAGGACGGACGAATGAAAGGTCAAGCATTTGTAACGTTCCAAAATATGGGTCAAGCCCAACTTGCTCTCAACGATACCAATGGCTATATCTTAAAAGACAAACCACTGGTTGTGCAATTTGCAAAAGCAGCAAAAACATAAACACCACAAACAAAATCCCTTCGTCCCAATCCATTTTCAACTAGAACTCCCTCGTGTAAATATTGTAAATAACTCAATTCTCTTCAGGAATAATTCTCAACAATTCAAACAGAACATAAAAATAATTGCCGCGGGAAAGTGATCAAAATGACAATTCATTTTCCATATACATTTATACATACATAAAAAAAATAATGAAATCATTCGTGACCATCGAACCATGAAATTTAATGATTTAAGTTGTGCTACATTTTTTCCCTCACTTATTATTTATGACATAGGCGAAAATCCCAATTTCTACAATGAAACATTGGACATTGCAAAGGAAATTTTGATTCTCGTAGTGAGCATGTCATAGCCGCGTCAGCGGGGGTATGCGCCCGCCTGGCAGCTCGTAGTACCCAAATCAACATGTAGAGGGACATTGTGTGGCACTCATACGGTTTAGCCACTGTCCAACGTCTATTCGTGTCATCGCGGATTGTCCATGTGTAGTTGAAAACGGCAGCGGTGTGTTTTCGCGGTGTTTCCACTTAGTAATTTACAGTCTCACATTTTAATTCTCCGTCATCGTCACCCGACTGTTGTAGCCCTCGTGGCAATACCAACATCCGTATGTTACCAATTTTTCATTATTACATCTGGGTCAATTAAGAATAAGAAAAGAAAGTAACAAAAATATATACATAAATAATAATAAAAAATAAAAACCCGTTTCAAGCATGGACGCGAGTCTTTTTGTTCAACACTTTCAATACGCGATTCCCGTTGGCATCGTCCTAGTATGTGCTGTCCTTGTTTTTGTGTTCGGCTTCAAAAATGCTGAACAACCACCGTTTGCACAGCTCTCTGCTGTTTCTGATGTCGATCGTAACAAAGCAAACAAGAGACGCACCAAAGCTAAGGAGAAGGTTTGTTGAAATTACAATTCATTGTATTAATAAATATTTCATATATCTTATCATGACGTGTATGTGTATATTTATTTGTTGGTTTATTTATGTTCAAGGTGTTTCTTTGATTGAAATAGAAGAATTATTTGTATGGTACCATATGGTTGCGTGTAATCGAATATAATGTGTGATGACGACAGCTGGGCTGTCCAAGTTTTATACAGTAGCTTCAGCGCACTTTGTTTTTTTTTATTTCCCATTCTGTTCTTAATGAACTGTGACGTAACGCGCATGCGGTGGTGGGTTTATGCCCGCATGATATTTACATTTGTTTAGATTTTTTTTTTTTTTTACCATGGTGAATGATTGAAGCCACTGTTCATTCGTTAATTCGGTTAAGTGGTATGATTGGGTTGATTTCATGAATTGATGAGTGAAGAGCAATTAATTTGGTTCAGTTTATATTTATTTATCGGTGTTTTTCTCCTTTTGTTTCTTTTTCATATGGATCTGCAGCGACCTGCTAACAGTCAGGTAGTCACGGAAAAAGCTAGTCCAGTTAAAAAAGCTTCACCGGTGAAAACTGAGAGTGCAAAGAAAACTACGGGTAAAAATGATGAGGTTGATGGTAAACTCAAGGAAAGAAAGCAGGAAGAGAATACACCAGCTGTTGCCAAAAAAGATAAGAGTCAAGTAACAGCTAAAGTTGGAAAGGAGAATAAGGTTGAACAAGTGAAGAATAAGAAGAACGCGAAGAATTTGATTCTTGAGAAACCAGTTGATTTTGACGAGGGTATGTGTGGTTTATATTGGGTTTGCCCATTGTTTTGGAGTGTTGTTTTGTTGATATGTTGCTGATGTTGAATTTTTTGAAACAATTATTAGGTGACTGGGAACAAGCTTATTCGCGAAAGGATAAGAAGAAGAAGAAGGAAGAAGAGACACCGAAAAAAACTAAGAAATCTAAGAAGAATGATTTTATCAATGAAGTTACCAAAGATAAGGATCAAGACAAAAGTGAAATTAAAGATAAGATTGCTAAGGAAACTGAAAATAAGGAGTTGAAGGAAAAGCAGAAAGATGTAATTTTGGAACCAGTTAGTACTGAACCAGAACCTGAACCTCAGATTGTTCAATCTGGACCGGAGGAAGGAGTGAAACAGGTGAATGTTGATACTAACATAAACATCTTGTTTGCGCATTGTGCAATCGCATGATTATTTGTAATTCGATAACAATTGTTTATTCTGTTCGTTCAAAAGGTTGATAAAGCGGAAAAACCAGGGAAAGAAGAGAAGAAAAGCGCGAAATTGAAGAAAGCGAAGAAAACTAATGATACTGAAAATACCCCGGCACAAAATGCAGCTCATATTGAAAAGAAATCTGCAGAGAAAATGCCGGAGAAAAAAGTAGAGGAGGTTATCAAGAAAAAGACTGAAATACTTGAGACGCCAAAGGTTGAGGAAGTTGCCGAAAAGAGTGCTGCAGTTTTCGATGAATTGGGCGGTAAAGATATTAAAATTATAATTAATGCCTCGATATTATCATGCATTTAAGTTTGTCAAAGACAATTCTAATCTCATAAATTTATTTCTTGTTGTGTACGCAGATGTTTGGACTGAGGCCAAAACACAGAAGAAAAACAAGAAGAAACTACGTAAGGATAATTGAAAGAATGAATAATATATCGGACAAAGTATTGTCGGGAAAAGAGCAGAGAGCACATTTCGGTAAGAAGAAATGAAGTAGAGTTTTTATTAAGAGATGCAATGAAAAAAAAAGGAGGAAACAGAAGTGTTTGACGAATTTGTCATGCGATGTTATTGCGCCTCAGTGCAGAGCATGCGATCGATTCAGTTCTCATTTCAATGCTGGTGTAATATTCTCTTTCAACGTATGTGAAATAATAGAAAGGGGTTGAGAATTATCAATCCAGTCAAGTTTGTATTATGACACCAACGTTCGTGTGATCCTGAAATCAATAGATTGTTTTTGAATACCAAGTTTGGGTGGTTTCAAACCAACAAAATAATCCATAAATCCAATTCTTTCTTCAGCTAAGAAGAAAGACGCCAAAATTATGAATTATTCACTCACATCACAAAAGGCATATACCTTAACATCATTCAGCGCTAGCGAATTGGTCATTAAACAAAAAATAAAATAATAATGATAAAAACAAATAATAATTATGATGATAATGATAGAGACGACAATGATATTAATAAACACAGCTGCATTAAAAATGTGACAAATATTCCGGTATTGTTGAGCTTTTTGATTCGAATTGAAACGAAAAAAAAAAATAGGTTTCAGTACAATTGTCGCATTCGTACACAGTCAGGCGGCTTCATATATAACAAAAACACATAACAAAAAAAAGGAAACAAAAAGAAAAAAAAATTATAATAATAGGTGTTATCTTTATTGCCAATAAATTCAATGTATTTTAGTATAATTCAACTATTCCTATACGATCCATCATGTCGCGTCTAAAGGTTGAATTGCCAACCGTTCGCCAGGGCCAAAAAAGAAATGAATATGAAAAAATTCCATTAGTTTTTGAGATCGGCACAGTGCTGCCGTCATCCGTATTTTATAGAGAGAGGTGAAAAAACGAATGGTAGATGAATAGATAACGTAAACACAATGATTACTATTTTATGAAGAGAATAAAACGAGAATAAGAAGTTGGTTCATAGCATTCAATGACTATCATGATATAGTTACATAAATTTTATCAATTGCACTTTTCGTCATTTACTGATGAATCAAACGATAATATTTTATTGCAGTCATGACGTATCATTCAATAACAAAAAAAAAGACAATTCATTGTGTGAATAGATATGAAGGCAGTGCAAAAATGTGATAAGTGTACTCGATACCTGAACTCCGCTTGGATGGCACGTATTGTTCATCGTTTTTTCTTGAATTCATTATTGTATCATTCTCGTTCGTTCACAAGGGCGTTCATCCAATCATTGAGAATCAAGGATGTCCTAGTTCTTCATTGTTTGTTGAATATTGAAAATATTGATTGTCCTGTCATTAAGACAAAATAAATTCTTATCCTATTCTGTTTAACGTTGCCGAAATAATTGATTGAAAGGACTTGTTATTATTTTTTGTTTGCTGCGGCACCATGTTATTCAGTAGTTATCATGAATACACTATTATCCATCGAATCATTATCGGTTTTACTTATCGTTTATACTACGTAATTGTTTATGCAATAACAAAAAAGAAAATTAACCAGAAGAGATAATGAAAGAAATAATTGTGAGGGGCGGTGTAATGGAAGGAAAGTTTGAATATATATACAGATCCGAAAATATATTTATATTCCTAAATTTTTTTTCATTCACTTGCTATCCATTGCAATGTACTTAAAACGTCAGAAGAAATAAGAAAATGGAACAATAATCGATGGATAATGAAAGAGAGAGCAAAAACTGATTATATTTTTCATTTGCAGCTTAAAAATTTATTTGGGATTCAGAATATTTTTGTAAGAACTATTCAAATCAACGATTAAACAAAAATTAAGAAACAAAAATAATTGAATAATAGTGAGAACGAGAATACAATTTTTCTCTTCAATGATGTTCGTCGCTATTGAATATAAAAAGATAGCATTGTACATTGTTAGAAAACATACAACATATTTTGAATAATAACATTTGTAAATAATTTTAATTGTAATCGGCATAATTATCTAATGAAATAATTGATGATCATCAACTAAACATCTAGTTAGTTTCGATTATGTATAACAGATTATACCTCTTGACTATAATTTGTTTACATATATATTATGTCCACAATAATGAAGGTTTCTGTCTCGACGCTTTTTCTCCAAATTGATCAATATCGGTGAAATTTGAAAGCCGACTTTGTGATTCATTTCTGGCGTAATGGGCGAAAAAGAGATGAGGCAAAATAACAAGAATAATAAACAAGGGTGAGAAAGTCAAGATTAATATCAAACAAATACGTGCTCCGTGGCCAATTTACCCATCTTATTTAAGATAAATATTGAGATGATGAATATTAATCCACTATGTTAACTTGAGGTCGGGTGATAATTTCATTGTCATAATAGACACAAAAAAAAAGCAACAAATGATGAATGTACTAGTAACATTTAACATTGTTATTGTAATTCTATGAATATTATATTTGTATATATGGCAATTATATATACGGAATATTTTATTGGGGTATAATAAGTGTTAGTTTTTTTTTTTTCTTGAAATAGTGAATTCTGTGGATGAGAAATTGCAAGAAATAAATATAGGAAATAATTTAATCACGATATTTTCATTTTACATTTCGTTGTTGTTATTCTTTCACTGTGAATTTAGAGGGGCAATTACACTGGGCAGAAATGGAAAAGAAAGGTGGGACGGAAGAGATTTTGCGAATGACAATAAAGCATAATAGGATGAAAGGAATAAATTTCATTATATATTTTGGCAGCATTTAACTTGGCGTAGGTCATATGCCATGATTGATCACGTGTAAGATAATATCGTTAGGCAACTTGTACATAAATAATTACTCATATAATCGATTCAATGAATTATGGAGACATTTCAGTAGTCGCATTTTTATTCTAAGATCATAAGCATGACTTCTATTAAATAAAGGGAAGAGGATTACATTATGTATATTATTTTACATATAATTTTTATTTCCAATTTTAATTCATTAGTCGTTGACAATATGTTTTCTTTTTGTATATTTACTGCATTTTCTTTTGAATTTTTTCATCTTCACTGTGTCTTGTTCGCTTATTGTTTCATTCTTTGTATCAACTAGTGCGTTTACGTTATTTTTTTTCGGTTTCTTCACTCTTGATCTCGTTACCATTTTAGTATTTCGTTTAGCTGAGACAGTTACTTTAACTCTCACACCTTTTTTTTTCTTCTTTTTTCTCTTACTCTTATTCATGTTTGCAATTATTGCCGCTGTATCTTCCGACACTTTGACCTTTTGTTGAGTCGCTGTTACAGTTACTCTAATGAAAGAATCATAAAGGATATCACCGCATGATTCGCCAAAGCAGAACTCTTCACCGCATTCTCCACAAATTTTAACGCTACTCTCTATTATTCCTGCACGATTTTTGCTGCGTCTAATTGGACTAGTAGAGACACGTCGACGTTCTCTTGCTAATGTTTTTATTTCAAGTTTGCCCATTTCAACCTGCAAAATATTCGTTTAGCAATAGAATCTTATGAAGAGAATTGATCGGATGACTTTCCTTAAATGTATATTTACCAAACGTGAAAACATTTCTTCATCTTGCTTGAGTTTTGGCCGCAATGGTGTCAACATTCTCCAATCAATTGCAACTTGTTGAAGTTCTTGGAGATTGAGGCTTCTCATATCGGGTGGAATCGGATCGCCATATCCCCATTCACGTTCCATCGATTTCAATTCTTTTTTTGTTGTCCTCCATGAGAAATCCTTGTCGCGTACTTTGATGTCTTCTTTTTTTATCTAATCGCATACATCAAGAAAATATTGAATTTGGCTTTGGCTGATGTGTTAGAGTGCTATACTGAATCAATTTCAAGGTAAGAAAATTTACCTTTTCTGGCTTGATCTTATACTCTGGACAACGTTCTCGAAGACGTCGAAATTCTTCTTGTGAGTTGCATGTCGCTTTGCTTAAGTCTGGGATAAGATTGCCGTCTCGTTTGTCGTCCTTCAGTAAATCATCCAGTTGAAAAGCCATTAGGATAAATTAGCTCTGTAATTCGAGAAACGCGATAGATTTTGTTTTTTTTCCTTTTTGTATTTCTTATTGTCGATAATTATTATTTTTTCGTTTCAAAGTTCTCTCGAGTCCCTCACAATGATTTTATATAAACTTTATATTTATTCCGCCTATATGAGTTTCTACCACTCAACGAAATTGATTAATAAAAAACGCTGAAGATTAATTTTGTTCGTGATGATTCAAGATGATAATTTAATTTCTGTTAGTAAAATTCGGTGGTTGGTGACACCAAACAACGTGATGAATCCCATTCACGTCGCTTTGACAACAGTCCCTGTGGGTTCCAATCAAATATATCAATATTCCATCCTACAATCCAATAAGAATAGTTTTCAATTGAGAAAATATTTACGTTCTTCAATGACACGAGTTGAGAGATTATGTTTTGTCCATCCCAAGCATTTGAATTTTCTCTCGATTCCATCATCTGCATACTCTCATCATTCGAATTGCTGGAATTTTCGTTGGATGGCACATTGTTCATCGTACTGGTGTTGATACCAATATTTATTCGTCCATGTTCATCGATACGTAACGGCACAACGGAATTCAAACTTTCCATTGACATATCGGCATCGTAACTGTCCAATTTCGATTTTCGATGAAGTGCATGACGGATTTTTGTTTTAACAGCATTTGACATCCGACGGTCAGGCGATGGTGATCTAAAATTTGAATAATGATTTGCATTAAACGACATTTATAAATCAGATCATCTACTGAGGTCAGTTCTGTCGATCCAATGAGAAACACTTCGTTATTGATGTATTATTCATCAGTTGCCAAAAATTGGATTAATAATTACCTGGATCTTTCATCACTTGATTCAACACGTCGTCTCCTCAATCTCAATCGCTTCTGATAATGTGGATCCTTCTCGCTCTGAGTCCTGTATCGCGTCCCAGGCCTGGACAAAGCTTTAATCAATTTTGAAATACACATTATCCATTTCAGGATAATAATTTTTTATTAATGCTCAGAATATAGTCATTGAGTTTAGTCTACAACTTTCTATCACTTACCTATTAGCATTCCATCGTGGTCTTGTCTCCAATTTTTGACGTGGCTGAGATTTAGACCTGCTCATATTCTTTTCCTCAGCTAATGTATTCGTTGATCTATGATAAATCAAATAATTGTAATAAACATTCCCATAATTCTTATCTATACCAAAAATTATTTTATTACTTTTCAATATCTCGTTCGTTGTTATGCTCTTTTCGTTCTTTCACCATTTCTCTCGAATTCATATTTTGACTTTCATTCTCACCATCTGTTTGTGTACCAAAATCACGACCTGATGCTGTTCGATATTTGCTCGGTGTCAACAATCTATTTTCAATAATTGTTGGGGAACATGAAGACCCACTTGCATTTTTATCCAATCCTAAATTACCGAGATTTCTCAACAAAGCATTAATACTGTTTGGATTAATAACATTCGAATCATTTTCTCGTTTTAGCGTTGGATTGTTGACAACAAGATTCAACAATTGTAAATTATTTCCATTTAAAAAATTTGAATCATCAATTTTTCCTGTTAATACAATCGCCACTTCTTTATTAATTGGCAATCTCATTAAATTATTGTTTGCTTTCAAACTTCCATGAATATCTTTTTCATTATTGTCATCATTGATTTTGAATGAATTTGATTCATTATCTTCATTGATATTCAATTGATGTATTTGTTCTGACTCAATTGTTTCTTTATCAGTCTTTAATTGTGCGTTTTGATAAACATTAACATTACCATTAATAGATTCATTAATTTCCATAGAACAATTGTCATTCTTAACCGCTTGATTGAGTATTTCTGGTTCTCCTATGGCATTCACATCAATATAATCATCACGATGACGACGTTGACGTTTTTTCTCTTTAGCATCTCGTTCAGCTGTTTGAAGAATTTCTCTCATAGCTTCTTCTTTTTTTAATTTCGCTTGTTCTTTTTCCTTCAACCTTTGTTGCTCTTCTTCAAATCTATATTCATCACCACCCACGACCCGGACCCAATGCATAAAATTAGAAGAATGCTGATCATAAATTTTAATTATCTTTATTAATTACCTCGCCTTTTCTCTGTCACGTTCCCATTTTATTCTCTCTTCTTCTTCACGTTCCTCACGCAGCTTTTTCTCCCTTTCTTCTTTACGCTTTCTATCTCTCTCCTCCAGCTGCTGCTTTATTGCACTCTGAAGCTCAAGAGCTTTTTGACGACGTGTTTCACGCTCATGGAGAATTTGCGCGTCAACGGGAATATTTTGACCACGTAGATAAGTCTTAGAGTCTGAATTTGTTGAGCTTGTTGTTGAACTGTCTGGACTGCTCACACTGTCGTGAGTGATGACCAATACCTTTAATGAGAAACGAATAAAATTGAGGAATCAAAATTGAATATTAATTCCACAGTGATATAAATTTATTCATGTTGAATATTGAATTGTATATTTTTATCGAGATTGAATGCATAAATTTGAATTGATCTGTGTGGTGAAATGAAATGCAAATTAACTTGATTCTCTCCAATCACTCCCCGAGGAATATGAGATGAATCAATTGTTTCATTATTCCTTTTCGGAGTTTCTTACTAAGTATTGATAAATTTTTTTAACGTTTCAAGATTAAAGTTGGCAGAATTGATATATTGCAATTAACACAGTATGATTATGGCATACGACAATTCAATTCATATATCTATGTCGGAATTATCGATTAGATGGATACAGAAATAGCTCAACTGGCCATTGAACCCGAACACATTTTGGTCTTAGTGAAAAGGGTAATCGTTGGGTTGAATCCAGATCTTGAGACAAATATTTTCGGAAAATATCCTGGAATGAATTGACTGAAATTGAATAGTCTGATGACATAAAATGAATTTTAGAAATGAATTGTGTTCATAGAAATCTAAAAATAATTCATAAACAAAAGGAATAATTCAGGCTGTGTTTAACTAGTTCAGTTTTTTTACAAAAGAACTTGCAAGAAATATCCATCGAAGGAGAAAAATTGAATGGGGATTTGACGAGGAAATTGAAAATATTTTGTTAGGTTTCATTCTCGATATTTTTACAACAAAAGAATTGGAAACCAATTGCACAAGCCATTCAATGTATTACTGAACCGGTTTGTAACCTGAATATTGGAAATTATAACAGTCATGATTGGATGAAGAAAAATTGAGAAAAATATTGTTGTAACCAAAAGTCTCATTCATAATAATTGTTTCTGTTCATATTCTGTACACATGACAATGTCAATCATTGTTAAATTAACAAAAGTAAACTTGGAAAACTTTCACATTCCCATAAATTCAATTTTCAATTGATTAATATCAACTTAGCAATGCATTTTTCAGTTCAATTGACAGAAATCTTTTTATAAAACTATTGAATATAAATCCAGCGCTTGAACTGTCTTTGAAGTAATATATTTCATCGAATAGTTGAATTATTTATTTCACAACGACATGTTGAGAATAAATTGAAGAATGATTTATACTTTTCCTTTTTTTTCTGAATATATATTTATCTACATTCACCACACATTTGAAATATATTTTTTACATAAACTTTTTCTCAGTGCGGTTCTTTTGAATGATCCAGTGAATACTCAAGAGAGAATACATAAGCATACCTGACTCGAGTGATCCAATCGTGAGAGACCTCTTTCAAGCCAAGAAGGCGGTGGAGGATCAGTGTTAGCATTTTCCGGTCCCCAGATACTTCCCCATCTTGGCCTATTCAATTCACCAAGACGAGTGTTTGAAAACCTCCTGGATGATGGCAAAGAAGTATCTGGTGTGTCACAGTAGGGATTCTGCCAAGTTCTTTCGGACATAGCAGTAGATTGTACTTTTTCAAGTGGAAGTGGCTCTTGAAGAACGTAAATAATAAAAAGATACAAAAATTTAATTGACAGAATTAAACCACTTTGTGATTTATTATCAGTGAATGATTATTCAGATTTACAAACTTTTTGTTTCACTTGATGCCGCAGGCACTTCAATGGAATCACTGGCGTAACCGGAAGTTTCACCCTCACGTTCTTCGTATGTATTATATGAGTGAGTACCTTGTTCTGTTTCACGATGAGAATTCTTTTGAACTCTTGGGTGATTTGTGTAACGTGACCCTTCTACTTCCAGACTTGGTAACTCCTTTGACAATATAAGAGAAATAGATTTGTATATATATATTAAGGAGGGGGGGATTAATGTGGGTGGATTGCATGACCCGGAAAATGAATCCTATGTTTTAACAGTATTGATATCAATCTACTTTGTAGTCATTACATTGTGCTCACTTCATTGAGAATTTTTTTTTATTAATAGCTCTATGCAATAGCCTGATTCTAGAAAGATTATGAACTAATAACATTTCATTATTCCATTACCTGGAACTTTTATAGGTAAATGAATCTAAATGCAAATAATTTTCCACTATTCACTGTTTATGCATAAGCGAAAATATTATTTATGTGAAAATGAAGAAAAAAAATGGTTGATAAAGATAATTTCTTTTATTACTTCATAACATTTTTAGAATTCAACTTTGTGCGTTTTTCTGTCAGTCTTTTTTCTTCCCGGACTTGGCGTTTTATTATTCAGATTGAAAAAAAGCCATTGGGTGCAATTGGATTTATTAAACTTCAACCTTATTTAGTATTTTTTTGTTTAACACAGTTACGTAAAATTAAATACAGCGAGATATTCGGGCAATCATTCTAAAATACATCTGGGTCAAAAAGTGGTTTCGTGCTGGTATACAGAATGGTACAATTTCATTCCAATGTGCGTGTTGTAGAATTTTCTCATATTCTGCTTCTTGGTAACGACCTGAATGTGAATGGATATAGATAGGGTATAACCCATGCATAACACAACTGCCGAGATATAAGAAAATTTCTGGGGCTTTTGTGGAGGGTCGTTGAACCAAACATTAACGTTAATCGATCTTTCGAAGTGTGTCGTGGTGGTAGGGTGGTTTCTTGATATAAAGGCACAAAAGATGATTGTGTTTTTTATGTGTTTGGTGAAATATGTTACCTGGGACAAGTGGGTTTGATGATGATGATGATGCTGATGTTCTTTGGTATAAATTGGTGGCAAGCTGGGACTACGTTTTCGTATAAGCTCTGGCAATTCTCGACGATTGTTTATATTGATCATACTACCGCTGTTATCTGAAGTCAAATTTAAACTTTGAAGACTTGTTGAAACATTTGTATCGAGACTTTTCAAACTTGCTGCACTGCTATACTGTTGTCCACATGCACGCAGTGGTTTTCGATTAATATTCTGTTCTCTTGAAGACACTTTTGTGCTGTCAGTTGTAGAACATTCATTTTGGATTATCAAACAAAAATTTATCAACCATTTTTAAATGAAATATTTAAATCATTTCATTCAATTCAAGATAAACTTCAATTGAATTTGTTATACCGTATTGTGGAATGGACTGATGAGGCAGTTCTTGATATTTCCCACTCGCCATTGAGTCTTGCCATCTCTTCTACAGTGAATCAACATTTTTTTCAATACAATTTAATAAATTAATATATCCAAGTGAATTGTAAATGTTCAATTGGCATAACGAACCAAAAAATAATTTTATTCTTTGTACATTCTGGCAATTTATTGATATTTCAAATAATAATGTCAAATAAAAATGACATGATATAAACATACCTCTCTCCTTCGCCCACTGCAGTCGTTTCTGCTCCACGAGTGACATTCTCCCCATCATTATTATTTTTTTTATCTTTCAACCCGGCCCCTCCCAACGCAAAGACAGCTAATTATCTTTCATGTCAACGATATAACATTGAGGGACTCGAGATAGAAGAATATAAAGAGAAAATTCCATCGTAGATATATACAGGCGAGTGAAACGTCAAGAAAAAAAGAAAAAACTTAAAAAAAAAAGTTACGTCGTAGAAATAATTGAATAATCGTTTTCCATCTAATAATCAAAAGTCACTCAATTTTTTTTTCCTCTTCATGTCAACCAGATAAATATCAATTAAAAATCCAATCAAACTAAACGTTTCACTGTCCTGCGATTAAAATTATTTACCTAAACATACAAAAATGCGAAAAAAAAACATTTTTAATATAATTGTAAATGTCCAATAGAGAAAAACTTTTTGTATTTTTATTTAAAAATTCACTGAATAAAGATAAAATAATAAAAAGTAATGTCAAGCTATCACATATCGTTTGGACGTTGTGTTGCTCACCGCATGTTCACCAGGGATCTATATCCACATACAAACTCAACCCCAGGAACCCCTTAGCCGTCGAACTGACGGGGTTTTTCGATCGTTAGGTTTCCATAGGAACAATCGTTGAATATCAACCTCGTCCACCATCGTCATTGGTGCGCGGTTGGTGCGGGCCATTTGAGCTTATGTCAGGGTCGATATACAATGAATACACCTGTAAAAACACATTCATATATATATATATATATGTAAAATCATATGAATATTGCTGGATCGATTGAATAGATGCGCGCATTCACACATGGGATAATGACCCAGGCTAACTTGTCATGGTCATACCTTCACTCTGTTAATGTACGTTTGCATGTAGAGAAGTATTTCCTGCGATGGAATAAAATCACAGACATCTGTGACATGCATCTATTGGTGAAGGACAATCACCCCTTGACCACACATGTGTTTTATGTTATATATATATATATATACATATTACTCTTTTTTCATTATTTTATCCGGATAGGAAAGAGCTGGGGTTGATATATCTTTTTTATTTCTGGGAATTCTATTTATAGATGAGGAGAGTAATAGATTTTTTCTGTCTGCAGTACATTTCCTGTGCATTTTTAGTTAATTGAGAGTGTTAATTTTTATTGGATAATTGAAGTGGAAAATTGTGTTATTTTCTTCAGAAGTTTTGGTCGTAAGATTAATTTTTATTTTATTTGTTTAGTTATTTTTTTATTTAATTTATTTGTAAATCAATGGAAATTTTGTTGCTTTATTGGGTGAGTGTGTGAGAATGTAGAGATTTAATAAATAGTTGAACGATTTGTTTTCTTGCAGGAAATCAAAGAATTATTTTTCATCTTAAGTATCACATCTTGTTCAATATTGTCCAATCAATTATCGAATTCTTCTGCTTTATATAAATTTACATTGAACTAATTTGAATTTCATCAACAAAAAATCCGGCAATGACTTGTAAGCTCTCAATTTACTCTCACAGTTCCTACAACTTCCTCAATTTTCCCTTTTCATTAATCAATTTCATATCCACTCTCTTCCAATCCATTAATTATAATTGCTTTTCCTCCCAATTTAAACGGCTATTTTTTTTCTTCATTACTAAATGTCCATCTTCAGATTAATTCATCATTTGTGGTAGAATGTGAGGAATTAATTGATATAGCTGATGAGTACTATCAATTTTAATTGAATTGTATCAAATTAAATTAATTTTCGTATTATTTCAGCTTCTATGCAAAATGAAAATGTGTGGGTGTAACTTTTCAGGATATTCCGACGCGACCTCTTTTGTCATATTGTATTGGCAGTGTGTCTTGTCTCGTTATATTTTCACCTCAGGCCATTCATTAGCTTCATGTATATATCTGTAGATGTAAACATTGATATATACAAACATGCCCCGGGTATTTTGGAGCTGCATATGCTAGCAGTGGGGATTCAATAATTATATATATACATATATATATAACATATTTATACATATAGATATATGTTGAGAAAGAGAAGGGAAAGAGAAAGCGTCGGCGGCGCAAAGCATCGCACCACCCTCTCGTCGCACGCGTGCGGGTTCGCAGCAGTCTCCTCTCCTCTGCGGTAGCCAGTGAGCGGTAAAGCATTGACCCGATGTGATTATAGTTTCTTACGTTGTGTCTTGAGAGAGGAAAAAAAAAATAAGACAACATAAAACGAAGAGGGAAAAGAAAAAAGTGTCAACAAACTTTTATTTCATTTATTTTTTCATTCAAATTATCCTGCATAATCCTTTTTTTTTTATTTCATCAGCTTGTTTCATATATGAAATAACGTTCACCGATTTTTAATGTTTATTGTCAGTGAAATTGGGGTTGAGAAGAGGAAAACTTTTCTACAGGACAAATTAGAAGTAAAATTGTAGTCGAACGAGAGTGAATGTTTTTATTGCAATTTGGAGGAGGGAAAAAAGGTTGAGATGACAATTTATTCGTATAAAGTGGATTGAGGACTAGTAAGAATATTAAAAAATTTAATTAAATAATTTATTACTTTGTATTATGTATATATATATATATATATATATATATATATGTATATTTGTATGAGGGTGGAGAAAAAGTTAATTAAGTGAAATAATTTTTCGAATGAGAATTTTGACGTGATTTTGCAAACGTCTTTCTTTTATTTTTTTTCCACCTTCTTCATTATTTCACATTGTTTTTTATTGTTCTACCTTTCTTTGTGGAACTTTATTTCTCCCTCTTGAGTTATGGTCTCCTTTTATTATCGCTAAGCAGAGACCGATGCTATGGGGGGGTTGGAACACAGGGTGTTTTTATCGCAATTATATATAACAGTGCAGATGCCGTAAAAATAAATATCTACTGAGGTAGAGAACAAAACCTGAGGAAGAAAGGAAAAAATATGAATGGAAGAAAAAAAATATTGTTCACGTTAGAGAGTGAAAAAGTAGTGAAATTTATTGGACTAAAAATTTCGTGAATGCGACTGCGTCGTGACATTGTAGAAACTTGTTGATCTTTCATTCAACTGTTGTTTCTATTTTTGCGTATTCATGTGGATGGGAATAAAAAAAAATAATTAATGAAGAGTGAAATTTCATTTGAGGGTTTTTAATGTCGTGTGGTAGATCATTAAAAAAATTTTCATTATGATAATTGATTCATAAATGTTAGTTTTATTTTTTGGTTTATTTTTTGCTGCAGATCAGCATAAAATAATAATTTTAATGATAAAATCAAGGGATGCACAGGATAAGATGTTACACAGCGATAAATGTCGACACAGATGAATTACATTGATTAAATGTTTATTCGGACAACTTTCATGCGCACATAACGTAGTTAGACAGTGCGCAATCCCCTATTGTGAATAAAAGATAAACTTATGCCAACAGGTATAAATTGTTGCTTGTGAGTGAACGGAAGTCTTTCATTCTATGCACACATGTG
Organism: Meteorus cinctellus; assembly: GCA_030523045.1. Classification (NCBI taxonomy): domain Eukaryota; kingdom Metazoa; phylum Arthropoda; class Insecta; order Hymenoptera; family Braconidae; genus Meteorus; species Meteorus cinctellus. Next base: position 174,259 of record JAPYZF010000110.1, read on the forward strand.
TGTCTTGCCAAAATTGCAAAGTTAACAATAATGACACATGTTGATATTCGTTTTGTTATAAATACGTGAAGCAATAACAGTTCTGTTATTAATTTTCGTTCAATTTAACCGTTGATAGACTCTGCAATTTTATAAATAACTTTATTACAACATTAAACTCAATAATACGACTTGCTTGATCGTTAACAATAATTTTTTCATCAGTTAGATGTTGAAAAATGAAAGAAAACAAACCGAGAAAAAAATAATCGGTAGAATTGCAAAGTAAAAATAATAAATTCAACTATTTTTTTTCATCTTTATTTATTCTTCTTCAATTATATTTTCAACTAGTTCTCATTTATACGCTGCTATTCCTCGTATTTACACGACTCTTCATATCATGTTTGCTTTTGTTATTCATCCACATTGCAAATAATTGGTTGGTTCACGAATCGTTTGAAAATATTTTCATTGAGGTGTGTCCACAATTATTTTTACTTCCAACAAAATCAACAAATTTCTAATACTCTCACAATTTCTACATCATCACAATTTTAATTATCTTCAATATACAAACTTTTATTGACATATTCAGAATTACAATTTTTTTTCAAGTCATTTCCAATTTTTCATTACTAGCAATATCATCAATATGTTAATTTATAATGCATAAATAAATTTATATTGCGCATATTCATGAACGGTGAAATTGCAATAAATATTTAAATGAAAGTTGTTGGTTGAGTGTTAGCACGTGGCGCTTCATACAGGCCACCTGTGTCATGATGAACAGACGTATTGAACTATATATATATATATATATATATATATATATATATATATATATATATTCTATACATATGAACACACGAATTTAATTCGCTTGAGCATCATTTTCTTGGCACATAATCATATACAATTATTAATACTGCGAAATGATAATATCACTTCAAATTAATCCTCATAACTTTCAATATTATCCATTTATTTGAATAATTATCAATAAACCAACAATAATATACCATTAAAAATTTAATTAATTCATCTCTTCATCAACAACTCAATTAGTTCCATCCATCAATAAATAAAAATCTCAATTTTGTCCTAAAAATCACTTGAACATTTTAAATATTCAATTTTTCAAATTAAACAATTCAATAATATTATTAAATAACATTTTACTGTTATAGTTAATCAACTTTTTTTTCCTTCAGACTTTTACACTGTTACGTCAGTTAGTTAAACGTGACTTCAAGGTTGAATAATAGTTAAAATATAATACGCAATATATTGACGACAGAAAAGCTTTACTAAAGGGAAATAGCACGTGCGATTATATTCGCGTTTAGCAAGGGGAATTACAGTAGTAAATGAACAATATTTAACAAAAAATGCATATGTAGAACAGAGATTGGTTGAAGTTTTACAGCAGTTTAACTGTTTAACTGAAGTTATATAGGCAATTAAAGTAAAATGCACCCAGGTGTTGTCTGTCATTAATTTACAGTTTGTTTCAATATCTAAAGTTGCTTGATGGAAGCTTTGGCGATGTTTGCACGGATAAATGTCAAATGCAATCTTGAAATTTCTTCACAAGATAAATAAAGTTTGTCATGAGCTCTTCTTGTATATGAGAAAAGTGGCCAGCAGCTATGTGTGCTAAAGTTTAATAGGTCGCAAAGCATTGAAGTTACACGAATTCGAAGGTTGAGTTGCAAGCACAATCGTCTCATATAACGATAAATAATACAATACAGAACAGGAAATACAATATGTTTCTAAAAAGTCAACATTTCTCAGACAATATTGTTTACATTGTATATTGAATTATTAAGACTACGATTATTCCATCTCATTTCATTTTATTCTTTCTTCTTTCCCAAAATGTAATATAAAGTCTGGCTTGATATTATTAAATAGAAAAAAAATATCTAAAAAAGTGTGGGTGAGTCTGTGAGAAATTTTGAACGTGACATTAAGATAAAATAATACGTGGGAGCTACTGAAACAGCAATAACCAATAAATATTGTCATAATTATTCCACACATTATAAATATTCTTTTTTTTTTCTATATTTTTTATTTCTTCTTCATTTATTTCCACATTTTCTTTTTCTCCGACAATATTTCACGTCATTTCGTATTTTAATGTGGTTTGGTGATGATGACGTGTTTGAAATTATTCTTAGTCGTTATACGAGTGTTGGAGAAGAAAAAAAAGAAACACAAGTACCAAAACAAAATGGGGGGGGGGAAAAAAATAAATAAAAATAAGCAAGAAAAAAAAATATGAAAGAAAAAGAAAAACGACTGAGTGCAAAAATAGACGGGCGTCAACTCTCGCGCGTAACTTGGTAGACGCTTCAAATAATCTTGGTTGTACACCCGCAGTAATACATCGTACACAAACATACACACATATTCGTGCTGACAGATTTTCTTTTTATGTTTTTGCTTTCAATAAACCATCCATGCTCATAATGTTTATTTGGGCTTGAATAAACATTTGTCTTGTATCGCAACGCTGTTTCTTTTTGTTTCTAACTGGGTAAAGACAAACAATATATAACCACATTCAAATTCGTATTCGTATCTAACATCTGTCTACATATACATAAAAATAGTATCTAAACGTATACGCTACAGTTGTGCCGACATTGTCAGTGGCTGCGATGACGTCAATGTACGGAAGAATGATGAAAGAGAAGCAGAGTAAAAAAAGAAAAAGCCAAAGACAAGAGAGAAAATTGTGAGAAAAAAACACACAAAAAAATACAACGAGGAAGCGGAAGGAGAAGAAGCAAAATACCAAAGAATACCTTAAGGTCTAGGATATCTTATTATGTGCACAGACACTAAGTAAAAGACAAAAACAATTCAAGTGCATTAAAAATGAATAAAGAAAAAAAATTGACACAAACATAATTACGAAACAAAATTTCTCAGAGAATTAGATTAAACAAAACAACAAGAATGAAGATCAAGTAAATTAATTCATCCTTGAGATAAAGACCATAATGGATCGTGAGTAAACTAATATAAGCTGAGCTTAACTCACGATTATCGTGTTTACTTAGTAGACACAATTTAGATTATGATGGTATTAAGGGTTGACATAAATGACATGGACATATAAAATAAATATCCTTACAGTAATTGAAAGATTTTTCTAAAGTAATATTAACATATTAAAATAAACATACAGAGGACAGAAAAAAAAATTAATGATATACAATATTTAAAATGAAAATTGAGAAATAATATAAATAAAAACACAAATTGTGACAAGTCAATTTGGTCAAAGATGTTGAGAGATAAATGTCGACGTGAAATATAGTTAGATGAAACTTGGCTCTCTATACTTAGAACAAGTAACAAGAACATTCTACGGGATATGTGGTGGATGTCGTTGTAAAAATGTGCGTGAGAGCGGGTGAGCAAGCAGACAAGCGTATCAGCTATCGTTTATAGCATACATCGTTTTTTTTACTTGCTTCACTTATTCTCTTTGCAAGTAACCACTGCCTGAATGAATGTATAGTTATATTAAATAGCTGAATGCACAGTCGGTGGTTTATTGCCACTTGTATTCACCCCTCATACGTTTACCTATATAAATGCATGATATATCCCATCAAAGAATTCCAGTCCGTCATGTATTTTATTATTTATTTTCATAGCTTCGAGTTAAAGATAAGCGTTGAATGTGTTGGATTAGTTTGTGTGAGTGCTTATATTGAGGACATAAAATTTTCTATCGTAATAAATTGCACGGTAAAGTAGAAAATTCCACGTATGATCAGACATTCTTTGGTAGTTCAACTAGAAATAGAAAGTCGTTTTTATTTATGAGATAATGATTAATGAGATATTTGTTTGTTTCTTAAGCTTTAGTCACAAGTCGATGGATACTCATTCGATAATGATATTATTACTCTTTATTTTTATTAGTTCCTTTGAATTAAGTTGAAACAAAAAGTGTTTTATGTTAAAGTCAGACGGTTGATGTTTAATTCACATCTGTTTCACTGCCCACGATGTGAAATATAAAATTATATAAATAATAATCTACATTGGTATTTGCATATTTTAGTAAGAACATAAATTAATTTTCATCGTAGTCAGACATATAAATTTTGTTGTACATTCACGATTGGGATTATGTACAATGTTGTATTATTTGTGAAAGATTTGTGTCACGATTATTTTACTAGGAAACGATAGACACTTTCATGTACCATGTCGTAGATGTTGGCATGAATTTTAGAGGAAAAAATAAAATATCTGTGGAAAAATTCGGTTTGTTTTTCAAACGAGAAGAATCGAATGAAGGAAAAGAAAGAAAACGAACTCGTGAGCTGGCAAAAGCGCAAGCCGGGACTTGTGTGACTGTATTTCAAAATTATGCTCACCAATATAGAGAACAATGCAAATGAAGCTATTCCTGCCCGGGATTTCCTAGATGATATCTACCAAAATTTATTGTTGAATATCAAAAGTGCTCTGAAGACAATGAAGAAAAGGTAATGGATGAAGAAGTGAGAGATGAAGAAACTGACATGGAATTGTAACAAGTATTATAGATATTAATGGGAAGTGAAGACTGAAGGAGTAGATGAGAAGAAGAACGAACAATGTATTTCAAATGACCGACCTGTAGCTTTATTTCTCATCACTTGGCTAGTTGTTTGGTATTTGGCCAAGTGATTGTTGAACAATTGGCTCGACTCATGCTAATTAAAATGCACATTCGCTACATCAATGTAAAGTTTAGCTATGTATGGCGCATAAACTTTCGTGGTGATTCACGTTAACGAAAAGTTCGTTTATCTCTGTATATAATGCAAACTTATTTCTCTGTTGTTCAACACCAACAGTTGATTGTGGGTGTATGCGAATGAGACTCATCTCCAGTAACATTCTCACATTACTAACGATAAGCTCATGAGTAGTTTCGAAATTATTTTCAACAGATTGTGCTATCATATTACCCCAACATAAATATAAATGAATGGATGGATAAGAAGCGATTTGTTAATTCAGTTATTATGAATGGAATATTATGTGATAGTCTATTTCTTTCTATATCTGATATATGTGATAGTCTATATCAAATTTATTTCAACCAATCTGAAAGCTTGGCCCCGCCTATCTTTTTTCTCTCTCTTTTAGCGAAACCAGATTCCTGGCCCTAGTGATAGATATTTTTATAAAGACAAATTAACTATTATGATAGCATTTTTTTTGGTTGATTTTAGTTAATTCAAACACCTGATTTTAATTAGATAAATTAAAAGCATAGGAAAGATCTTGATTTGGGCGATCCGAGATAAAGTCATGTTGAATTATCAGAATCAAGATTGAAAGCAACAATCACAAACACAAATCTAATCTCAACTGAAATCCATACAACATTTTATCAAATAAATTCTGTAACTTTAATTCCTTTCAACTAGAATAGAAATAATAGAATAAATTCTATTCAATATTTTTCATTGTTTGTTTATCCTTCGTTTCTTTTGATTACAGATATTTCTGGTGTTGGTGCTGGTTGCATAAGAGAAGCTCTGGAATTGATCTTCTGTATAATTTCATTTGCACTTGAATTGGCAAAGGAACATAATGTGAACAAAAAAATGTACCATTATGCAAACAGCCAATCGATTCAGACCATTCTTGGAATAATATTCTACAAACTAAGTTTATCCACACGGAGCGATAGACAACATAGCTGTCACATTCATTTCCCTTGGGTGCGGTCATTGGACTGCATGTGAATTTACCTATTTTCCACTATAATATCCTGTCGATATTTATATAAATACGTTTTTCCTTTTATTTCCCAATTCTACACACATGCTCACTAAATACTTCGGAATTAATTTCACCATTGTCAACAAACAAATAAATCCAAGTGAATATTTGAATAACAGAGAGAAAATTTGAATAGCGGGCAGTGATCGGTAGGAAAGTGTAATTGAATTTTCTAGATAAATGAATTCACTCGAGCGCTGTGACAGTGCGCTCGCAGTTACTCTCCAATAATATCTACCGTGACTATCGAATTACGAGCGTTTTTTATCCATCCATGCAGTGAGAACTGGAAAAAAAAGAGTATTAAAATCTTGCTGAATCAGTGGTAGAATTTTTTTTTCCTGATAAACAAATCGGAGAGAGAAAAAATACTTCAATTAAACTAAAACTTAGATTGGACTTTAAAACTTATTGAAATTATAATAAAACTTTCAATTTGCTCGTTGAGTTAACACAAAAGAGAGTGTGAAAAAATTAAAATATTCAATTGGATGATGTGACATGTACTTATACTACTGAATAGATGATTAAAAATTATTTTTCCACATTGAATTGTCATAAATGACGACAAAATAAAATAAATGAACACACGATCAAGTGACAATAATTAGTGAGACGAACATTTTCCAAAGGAAAACTTTGTTATCGGTGTTCAGTTGATATTTCAAATTACAACGTGGAAAAAAGCCACAGCAAGGAATAAAGGACAAAAGGAAACATACAATATACACATCGTTCTTCCAATCCCAAAGCTTTTGTTCTGAATAGCTCGAAGGGATGGCAAGCCGCATGAAAGCTCTATACAGTCAGGTGAGCGACCTTTTATTCTACCCCATCACTATTTCATCTTTTATTTTTCTTTTTCCTGACTTTCTCTCTATCCTAGTGTATACCAATTCACGCGGAATTCCCCTTCGTTTCATTTTTCGTGCAGTAGCACATACAACATTCCCCATTGCATGATTCGATTTCCCTCGAGTGCTTTTATGAAAAAGAAGATCGAGAAGAAGCGATTCTGGCTCTGGAGTGTAAATATACATAAGCAGTTACGTCATATCGATACGTAAAATTTCTTGGAGATATCTACGTATACTGATGCATTCTTATCGATATACTCTGTTGCACAAGTTTATTTCTTTTTTTTTTATCAGAAGTTTCCTCTAGCTTTTGCGTTATTTTACTGAAATATTTCGTTTTCGCAACTCATTCATGTGATACTCAAGAGCTTTTATAAGGATTCACGATTCATATGTTATTCAAGAGAAAATGTATTTCCACTCGAACACATCCCCATAAGACTTTGTTGTAAGAGATTCATATAAATTTCTTATTGATATTCTTTCAATTTATCTTCAAGGTGGTGTTTGAAAGGAGAATCCTCTTGGGATGTACACTTTTAGTTGGATTGGCTGTTTGTGTGTGGACTGTAGCAATTTGTACTGATCACTGGTACACCGTATCATCTCCAGACAGTCATCCTAATGGTTTATTACTCAAGGGTGAAGAGAAGACTGGGAGGACATTAGTCTACAAGACACAGGGATTATGGCGAGAGTGTATCAAGGGCTTCGAACGTACATCGCCTAATGTCACTGATGGATTAACGGCTTACGGTAAGCGCTTTTATATCATTGCGAATGTGTACTAAATGGAAAGAAGCATCATGTTAATGTTTGACAACATTTTATTGATGATAATTAAATTGAAACAAATTATAGGGGTGTAACATCTTCACTGTAATTTTTCTGATGGTTTTATCATATTAAGTAGTTTAACTAATGTGCAAAACACAATTAGAAAGATTTTTTGGGTGATTTTTTAAGTTTATTTCTGCTTTTATTCAACTGTTGAGATTAATTCAGTTGCAAATAGTTAGATGCCCAATTGATTGATTTTTGATTGAAGTCAATTTGGGGAAAGTCGTTTTCACATTGGATTTAATTTATATTGATTGATTGATTGATTGGTATATTGATATATTGATATGGGCTGTTTTGTATATTTATAGGACAATGTACATATCGAGAGATGTTCCCAACTGAGGAAAAAGTTCGTGCAGATCCGTATTTTGATGAAACATTCCTTGGTGAGTATTTTATTAACTAATCTTTTCAATATTAATATAAATCAACAAAATATATAATGTCTTTATTATTGCAGGTTATGCGAGGACTCAAGTGTCATTTGCAATCATCAGCCTCATAATTATGATGATGGGCTTCTCATTTTCAATTTATACATTCAGAAATCCTCGTTATATGTTCAAAAGATTGGCTGGTGGAATTCACTTTATCACTGGTGAGTTGATGATTGATTGATTTCAATTTATAATGATGAATTGTTGTACAATGAATTTTTTTTTTATAGCTGCCTGCTCAATGGTGGTGATCCAAGTGGTATTATCAGCGAAGGATTACGGCAGCAAGAATGATGTCATAGGTTTTCCAAAAGGCTCAATAACTCGCTTTGATTATTCACTTGTACTCGCGTGGTTTGTTTTTATGGGAAATCTTATCGCTGGTTGTGCGTTTATATTATTTTCGAAAAAACGAAAACGTGATAAGGCACCCACAGAAGAAATTGCAATGGCTGATGAGCCAACAATAATTGGTCGTTGATCTGATAATAGTAGAAACAGGAAGAAAACGAAGGGAAGAAGAAAAAAATAATGAGCAAAATTGCACGCTTCATATATTTTCCTCCAGTCATCTCTATCTTCCTATCTCTCTATTACCTTTCTACCTCTTCCTTTCTGTTTGTTAATGATAATTATTTCTCTTTCAAATCATACATACAAGAAAAAAAAAGAGCCTTGCACAATGAAAAGACATTGTATATAAAATTGAATTTTGTTATTGTTGTTCTCTTCATTTTGCTGCTGTGCGCAATAATTGTGAAATTATGCTAAGATTTTTGATAAGACTAATAACTGCTCTGATGAATGGTTGCATTGATGAATAGATGAATAATGATGTGAATAAATGAACAAATGAATGAATGAATGAATTAATGAATAAGTCAATGAGTAAACAATGATATATAACAGTCGTTTGAATAATTATTGGATATTACAAAGTTGTGTGAGGATGATTGATATTGACAGAGTTTGTCATTTCTCCTCATAAACATCACAATCGAGAAGAGGAATGAACTGTGTGCTTTATCCAGCCACTACGTGCTTTCTCTGTATTTCAATATGTACTCGCACGTATCCACATTTATCCATTTAACTAAATAATTCTCTGTTCCTATTCTGAAGATTTTCATTGTTGGCACTCGAGTGGTACCAATGACACATAGCGCTCGTAAAATAATGTTTTCATAATAAATTTCAACTTGTAAACATAAATATTAATAAATACATGTAAATCTGCAACTGTTATCATAAACATGTTGGTTATTCATTTTCATTCAAGTACCTATGATGGATATGTTTTGACAGCGAGGGAACAGGAAAATTAATCTTTCAATAATATATAACACTCAACAAGAGAAGACGGAATCAAGTTGTTGTTATGGATTTTTAAGTTCTCCAACATGGGAATTATTTCAATATTAAATTATTTCTTTTTCCGTTTATATTAATCTTAAATATACGCACAATGTAAACAAATCAGTTTCAACTCGTACATTGCTATTGAATAATTAAATTATTCATTATTAAAGACTGAATTGTCGTATATGTACAAACATTTCATAATCTACATCATGATTAATTAATTAATCAATTAACTATATATATATATATATATATATTTATTTATATATTTATGTTTATGTTTATCAGTACTCAACATTCATTCAATAATCAGTCGAATTTAAAAAGAATCACCCAACCGAATTAATTATTAATGGCAGTAATTATCAAGTTTTAGTTTTCAATTCCGACACACGAGTTCGTTCTTTCATTTTTAGTCTTTGTCCATTAAAAATTTTTTCTCCTTTCTTGTCGTCGAAGTTTTCAAAGTTGGCAGTATTTATCGATACTACACTTCCTGTCATGTTGTGTAGTAGTTATATTATTTATAAGTGTATATGAGGGTAGGTGAGTGTGAGTCTGAGACTCATGGGGAAACAATAAGTTTTGTCTCGTCTTCCCTGTGGCATGGCAGCACTTCAACTTTGACTTTTCTCATTTTACTTTTTTTTTCTTCTTTTTCAGAACTTTCATCGCTTGAGTCACTCTCTGGATATTCCACAAGCTTCGCGTATCTAAAACCAGAAAGAAGAAGATAAAAAAATCAAGAGACAAAACAAGAAAGGGGAAAAAAGGATGTAGAAACTATGAAAGTATGTGAGAATGAAAAATAAAACAAAATTTGATTTATTATTGTCAACTACAAGTCATATATCTCACCTGACGCTATATCAAACTGGAGTAGTGCGTCTAAAAGCTTCAAGTGGCCATTCTCCAATGCGGGCTGTTGATGGTGCAGGTGGAAATGGAGTTTCCAGATTAAATGTCACGAATTCATGATGAACACTTGGACTACATTGGTCATGTATTACATCAGCAGTTGTGCTTATCTAATGAAAGTAAAATATACGACCATAAATAATAAAACCATTGTTTTATGCAGTTTAGAGTTGTTTCTTGTTACATATTTAAATAATATCCTATAAAGATTGGATTCAAATGCAAGAAAATAAGAATGACTTCATAATAAATATTCATGCGATGATAAAACAAGGAAAAAAAGGAATGAAATCAAAAAGCATTAGCTGAGAGAATGCATAAAAAGTATCTGGCAATTCTCATTTATGTTCTCTCATCTCACCGTCTGAGTGGTGAGGTCTCGAGGAAATTGTCGTGGATATTCGTGATAATCAAGGCTGGGTGGTGGTGGTAAAAACTCGTCGAAATCTACTTGATCTACGGAATCCCTGCCAAAGAAGTATCGTTTTTGATGGCGCTCACAGAGAAAGCTGTTGCGCGCGTGACTTGGATGTGAATTTGGTTGATGAACATGATTACCTAGATGGTAAACGTCCTAGAAGAAACAACAGAGAAACGATGAGAATAAAAACCAATACAAATAAGCAATAGAATAACAAAAAGACTTTCAAACTAATTGGACAATTAAGATATATTTACCTCACAATTTTTCCGTCTTGAGTCACGTTTACCAAAGTCTCGTTGATGCCAGGATATGTAAAGGAATATTGCTGAAGTACCAGCAACTTCAGTTGAAATAAATCCACTGACATACAATAGAAATGAGAAGCCATATCTGTAAGTGAATGGTGGCCCCTGGAAATTTGAGGGGACAAGTTTTCATTCATGACAATGGAACATGAGAAGAATTGAAATAGAGATGTGAAAGGTAAAGAAGGTGAATAGATATCACGAACGACCAATAACAATTGTCCTCAGCAAGCATTTCCTTACTCTATCGAAATGATACCCTACCTTCATTTCTTTTTTTAGTTTTTGTTTATTTCACTCTTCACAACTTCAATATACTCAATGTGTACGTGATCTTGCTTTATCACTATAGATATCCCTTCTCAATCTAATCCAATCACAATCGTGTTCTCCACAATTCAAAGTTAATCGTTATCGTAGCCCGAAGGGTGATAACGAAAAATTACTCACCTGAAATGAAGATCTTGGTCTGAGTTTGCTACCAACTTCTGATTTGAACACCGATATGTACATTATCATTCCAACAAGCATTAATAAACCTGTAGATGAAAAATAAGAAATTCATTCAGTTCAATTTTTATACTTTTACATGAATTGAATTTGACTGAAGGGAAAAAAGTTTGGTGAATACAAATGGAGAGTTGAAATAGATGGGAAAATCACCAGAGGACATTTCAAATATTTTGAATATTTACTCATTGACATATGTGCTTGGTCACTGATGCAGAAATTCTAGTGGGAATATGAAGTAATCAGGGCACGGTTGATGTGTAGGTTGAATATACATGTTCAAGGAGATGTAAAATTGTCATGAGCAAATCAGCATCAGCTTGGGAAATAGGTCGAGTAAATATTGAAAAGTGTAGAAGTAAACCTACATGATACAATTTAAAATATATCAAATTTCTATTTTATATTCAGTACAATAATATTAAATGTTTATAATAATTTTCATCTTACCACAAACAGTGAATACTACACCAGCAATGAAAACACATAACTGATGTCTGGGACGAGATATGTGAGCGGTGAAATAGCAAACTTCAGCTATCACCAATAACAATGTGGCTATGAAAAAAAACATTGCTGATTTGGTTACAGCATCTGAAAACATAAGAAATAATTGGATGAATCAAATTGTTTTTACTTTATACAACGGATTCTTTTGTTATATAATTTATTGTTTATATTATGTTAATCTAAATTTATTACTTACATGGTATAGCCATGGTTGAATCACTTGGATCTGGACTGTACTCTTCGTTTGGAAAATAGTCAATACTTGAACACTCGTATTGCATACGTGAGCCTGTAAATAAATTTTGTATATAAAATCAATTTGGCTTTTGCCATCAATTCACCAAAATATAAAAATGAAATATTTTCTTCACTCCCTAAAGATTAATATTTGTTATAAATCCAACCTATCCATTATCCACGTCTGCAAGTAATAATTCTAGAGGATACAAAACTAAATAGCTTGGAAATGATTAAATAAAAATAAATATAAACATATAAATATTCTGTATTTGAAAACTAAAAAAAATTGGAAATGAAAAAGTGAGTGGACGTGGATACGCACAAAAATGACAAATGTTCTCACGTTGCATGAAGCAAACTAAGAGAGATAGCAAAAGCATGAGTGAGAGAATTATATATTTGACCCCGTCGTAGTCTCCTGTGTGTGCCATGAGTCGACCATTCTCTACCAAGATTTATGCCCTCCGGCCAGGTGGATTTCGGACTAGCATATCATGAAAATAGTTCGTGCCCCTGCGTTCGTATGCTCTACACATTTATACAACTGTACAAACACTCACACACACATATATATAAATATCTATAAAGAGAAACTCGATCTACGTTGATTCTTAAACAAAGCCGTGACGATATTTATATATATTCAAAATGAAAAATGATTATTTATTCGTGAAATAAAAAGCTCTTTTATCTACACTGCTGTCTTTGATACTTCAACGATCTCATTGAACTCCAGTGGAATTAATGAATAAATAAACTGAGGGGCAAAAGTTAGCAGCATCAAATTTATTAATAAATACATAGAAACATCCTCTTTTGTACGTACTCTTTGTCTCAGTGGATATTTGACGAGTTTGAAATGGTATGAGTTGCGCCCGACAAAAATAGTTATTATGAAATTTTTACCCTACTTTTTTTTATTTCAATTCTTTTTCTCTTGCCTACTTTTTCTACCTCCCTCACTCTCATTTCTGAACATGGTGGCTGATATACCAATGGATGGGATGCAGAGCACCAGCGCTTGGGAATTAAAGTTTCAGTTGGCAGAGAAACAAGTTTACACCAACGTCATAGCAATAAAGTATAGACCTCTCTGGTAGAATTATGAAATGATGGTGTAAAAAAAAATAGTAGCACAAGTAGAAGAAAAAAAAAAAGAGATAAATTTACGAAGAGGTAGAAGTCTCCTGTTTTTTATTTTAGGGAAAATATTTTTTTTTCGCTGTTTTACAAATGTGTTATATGTTTATATATTTTGTGTTGTGTCTAGAAAAATTTTTGTTCTAATTGGGATATTTTTTTGTTGTTTACATTATAACTAATGAAATGTTAATCTCGTCATGACATAACACACTAGCGAAGTCGTCTCACCAATGCCAAGAGAATATAATGCACGTTTCAACCATGATCTGTGTACATGTGTAACGCATATGCATAAATGTATATATATATATATATTACATATAATATATATCAACGAGAGCACAGGCTGATGCATGAGCACGTGATCCGAATAGTAAAAGTTCATAGAAGCGGCAACGACGATACGTCTATCATGTAGAATTCGTGAAAAAGCTGCTGATACAAAAGAGAGACGGACAAGAATGAAAAAAAAATAAATGTGAGAAGGAGGGATGATGGAGGATAAAGAGGGTGGTGGAAAAAGGACTTTTCGCGTTATCGTTGTTCGTTGATTCGACTCACACGACGATGAATGGGATTTTTCTGCATTTCCGTTTTATATTTCATCCTATTTATTTATTTTTCCGTATTTGTCGGAATACGCTTATACATCGACTACTGTTTTTCCTTGTGAAATATACCATTTTACCCTTTTCACTTTTTCATTTTATATTTCAAATATATTTTCAAACATCCGTTCACTATACTCAAACTATATGAAAGTTTATCATGAATTTATGTTCACTATAGTTGATAAAGTTATACGAGACGTATATAAAATAAAAGTAAAATAAATTGTAGAAATTTGTTGAGTGAGTATTGCTTGTTGTTTTTCATTCAAACGTATTTAATTGAATACTTCAATTTTTTTTTTGTTCAATTATAAGTGGCAATTATGAATAAAAATAATTTATTCAGTACACTCAAATGGAGGAAAAAAAAAGAACGATTTAACGTTGTGTGTTATATAATTCGCAATGAATGTCGTTTTATTTTCAACTTTACTCAGAGCTTTTGAAAAAATATGAATTAATTTGATAGCGAAAAATTTGATAGCAAGAGGGTGAAGAAAAAAAAATGCAGGATGCTCATTTCCGAAGAGGGCCCCCCTCCCTTCCTCCTCCCTCGGAAACTTCGCATATTGCAGCAGCTTCCTCCAATATAATCGAGAATCGAATACCAATGCTTATCACGTTCTCGCTTATATGCCTATGTATATACATAAATACATATGTACGTACCAACTAGCATCTCTCAATGCATTATGTATACGTCAATGCACACACATATCTGTGTATATATACATTTTATGCGTAATATATGTATATATTATTTAGGGATAGAGGTGTGCCAAGAAAGAATGTAGGAATCACGTTTACGATCCTCAGTCAACGAATGGGAGATTTATAACGAAACTTGACACTACGTCATTCACAGACGAATAATTTCACGGGAAAATTTTTCTTCGGGTGAATAAAGTGATGGAAAGACAGCTAGTGAAGCAGGAGACAAAAGAAAAAAAAAATTCAATTGACTGCATCGAGTTGAGTAAATTTTGTGTATAATGTTTGTAAGTAAATTTGTAAAAGTAGAGAGAAGTAAAAATGTTTTTTACTTTATCATGAAATAAATATTCACCACAGTTTTTTTTTTTGTTCTTTTATAAACTGAAGTGTAAATGAATATTTTGCAATTCTTTAGAGAGGACGTGAGGCCTTTTTTTTCGATTAGAGAAAGTGTCGATGTGGAATCTGATTCTTGGCGTGACTACGAGAATTTTTTAATTTGCCTTTTTTCACTTTTATTTTATTTTTGTCCTCCCCGTTTCTGTCACTAAGTTGAATTTTTTTTTCTTTCTTTCATTTGAGTTTTCTCATACACCGTTACGTACGTTTCCTCTTGGAGACAGTTGGAAAGTAAAACTGGGGGTTGGGAATAGAAGTTGGGTAGGAGGGTTGAACGGAAGAAGAAGGAGTGGTTTCCGGTACGCCGGGTAACGAGTCATTTCCTCATGTCCCCTCTCAGCTCTTCCTTAACCATTTTAACATTTCTCATTCTTGCTTTCCCTCGCTATCGCTTCTGTTTGACCTCCTGCTTTTTTTTGTTTTATTTTTTTGTTTTCATGTCTGATCCTGTTTGATTTGTCTGTACTGCTTGCGCTTATTACACAAACGATAAAACGTCAATTTTCAGTATTATTGAAGTTGTTCAGTTTTAAGTGAGACGTTTTTTTTTGTTTATCATCGATATTTGGATGTTGGAATCAACATTAATTGCAGTGAAGTTTATTTCTCTTTGCTCTTCAATATTTATTCATTTTTGCTTTTATTTTAGTCTGATGGAAATAAATTTTGCTTTGAGTGATTCACTGAGAGGGAATTTTTTTTTGCTTTTAATGAGATGTTTCAAAACCACAGAACTGCTTTTATAAACATCCTGGATAAATTATTAACTTTATTAATTAAACCGGAACAACAATATATCACTATATATTATTGTTACTTTAGAGGGAGGAATCAGAAATTTTATACAAAAACGAAACTGGTGCAAAAGAGCCCAGAAAAGAGAAATTCATGGCATAATTAGGTAATTTGAAAGTAAAATGAAGTTTTTTTAATGAATTCAATTATGTGATGATGATAAAGAATATTTTTCCACAATCTTTAAATAGATATAAATTAAATATAGAAATTTGTTTCCAATAAATTCTTTTGTTTACGTTGTTTATATTATCAATAGTGTCTTCATTTACTAGTTATATTTTTGTTGTCATTGAATACCGATTGAATTCTGTATCAGTGGTATTCAACTGCGATGTTACGGAAAGAAATTGGAGACTAGACGATATTGGATGAACCATTGAAAATATGTCAATACAAATAGAGAGTCCCATTTTCTTTCCAAGGAATTTTTCCATCACTGAAATTATTTATTTAAACGCCAAAATACACAACATTGACAAATACGTTAAGAAAAAGAAGGGAAATATTTTCGATTGAGAAATATCATTTTTATATTATCAAAATGTTATGTTTGTAAAAGAGGTTTTGGAACTTCGTCCAAGGTTGAAGGATAAGAAATCTTGATTTTTGTATTTCTAATTTTGCCCAGATTTCAAATTTTCTGTTAAATTCTAATCTCACATTTAATTAAATTTAATATTACAACAAAATATTCCAAATTCGTAAACCCTTTGACTGTCTATGACAATCATCTGATCATTAATTCATTGAAAAATTAATCTCAACGATAAAAGTAACCAAGAAATTAAATAATGTCCCCTCAAATAAACTAATTTCCAACATTCTCCAATCAAAAATCTAAACGCCCAACCTATGCAGTTAAAAAAAAAAGCGCAATTAAAAATTGCACTTCAAAACTGTTCATAATTCCAAGATGAAGATGAATGAGGGTGCAGGTTCTCGCCCAAGGGGTTTGTCTTGCCGTACTCACTGCCATATAATTACTGTTCATATAAAAAGTAATTGCATGTACATACAGAAAAATATTAATGTGAAAAAAATGAAATATGGGTCAAAAAATATAGTGATAACTAGAAGAGAGAAAAAAAAAGCTCACAGCTCGCACATATAAGAGAGTCGTCGTTTATCCAGTTGGATAAAGCTCCATAGGGAGATTGTGTAAATGTGTATGTGTATGCATGTATATGCGGATGAAATGCAAGAAAGATAACTCACTTGTGGCAACGCAAACTCTCCAGAGGCCGCTGTAAGTCACCTTGCTGTCCGGTTCAGCAGATGCGTTTGTTGAGAATGGTTTTGGCAATTTTTCTTCAGTAAATAACCATTCACCAGTACCAATCGCAATTGACACGATGACAAGTGATAGAAATGCTGATATGGCGGATGCTATACCTAAACCATTACCACTTGATGTCTTACTAGTATTATTACTACAAGCACTTGGACGTCTGTAATCGCTTGGTATTGCCAATTGGTCGATTCTATCGTCTTCGTCCTCGTAACCACAACAGCAACAGTTGTAACAAGACATCACGACCAACTGTCGCTTTCGTAACGTCGTTGCATCCCTGTTGGAATATAAATAAAATTATTAATCGTCAATTTTATTGCAAATATTTATTGCATAGAAAAGGAAATTTTATATTTATATAAAGAAACGAGATCTGTTGGTCATTAATTTAATCTGTGAATTAAGAAAATGATAATTATATTAATCAGGCGTTTTTCTCATTTATCTAAAGATTAAAAAAAACATAGAACTCAAAATTGTTTAATTTACACTGCGGACTTGAAATGAAAGAGAAATATTCATTAAATATATCGGTTTTATTATGAGCTCTTATTCATATGAAATATTTTATTGATTGAGCTTGCGCGAATAGCAATAAACCTCCCTTCATTCTTTTATAAAATATAAAAATTATATTTTATACGCACTTGGATGCGGGCCACGAGCTAATAAGTGTTGTTGATGTAGAAGTGGTTGTTAAATGTTGTTTTTATTAACAAGTAGTTATAGAAAAAAATTTTCTATATAATATGTCAAGTGAAGATTTGAGTTTTTCATCCACTTTTCCATAAATCTTCAAATGTTGAGTATTACTCTGCGTCTGCATTCTCTCCTCATCGTTCTATTCATACAATAAATAAATACATTCATATTTATATCTATATATATATATATATATACACACTTGAATATAAAATAAAAAATACTGCATAAATGTATATATGACATAGTTGTCCCTTCATTCTCTCTTTATTTTCAACTCTTTTTTTTTATATATTCTCTCTACGGTCTTGTACGTTAACGATAATGGTTTTGGTTTTACGATCAAACGATTGAGGAGGATGAGTGCGCTAGCGACTATTGGAACGAGGTCTGTAAATCTTATCCAATAAAGTTTATTGCTTAGCAAAAAAAAAAGGAGGCAAAAGGGAATAACAACAACGATTATAATAAAAGTAATAAAATACTTTTTGATCCTTTTCTTATTATTTACTGATTGTTAATAATTCTAGAATAAATTCTTTTCAATTATTCATTTAAAATATCTCATTATCCAATTTTCTTTCTATTATTTTTTTATATATTCAATAGTGCCCACAAAGCAAATTCAAAGTGCTACGAAGGCCGCAAAGATTTATCAGTCTTTTCATGGCGTAGCATTGAGGAGCAAAGCGCACAGATGAAAAGTCTATTGGTGCGTCTCTATTTCATTTCTTCTGGTGTGCTTTGACTCGCGCTCTCGTGTCATACGATTGCCTTTTACTTAATCTTTTTTTTTCTCTTTCTTTCTTTCATTCTACGCCCATCCTTCACCTTATAAACTAAAACCCTCTGTGCACCCTCGTCCCGTCTTGCATTCACCGTCCAATACCCTCATTCGACTCGTTCTATGTACCAGTGGGGCTTCCATTCCGCGGGATTATCGAGACTTGAGCTTTGACCCGAAGGTATATCGATTCTCACCATCATGGTTTGGTACATACTATTGGGTGTTGAGGCTGCTTACAATCTCGCTATCCCTTCGCCACCCTATAGCTCTGCTCCTTTTTATACTCCCTTTTATAACACCCGAGGATTTACACTTGCCCAATTTGCCGAATTTTCGGGATAAAGCTCAAGTGTGAGTCACTTTTATTTATGACCTTACTTTATTTATTTAAGGTAGTTGGAGCGTTTAATAGAAGGCTGAAAAAGCTCTCTCTTCTTTCTGTTTCTTTTTATGTGCGGAATTATATTTAGTTCAAGGAAAAGCTTCAAGGCGGGTTAATGACGATTTTTTTTTTAAATAAATTATTCAATTTAAAATGTGCAGTTGTGCATGGGTGGATTGGAATGACAGATGCTCCATGTACAGTAAAAGCTTTCAATTAATCTCTGGTATGGTTTGGTGATTAAATATTCGAATTTGTAAAATATTTTAATGATTATTCGAATAAAAAAGAGGAAATGAACATTTGTGTATTGTGAAATTGTTCTTGATGAATTAATTGGTTTTTTTTGCTCTTTATAACTTTTATTATTAATGAAATGTCTCATTATTTTATGAACGAAAATTCTACAATAGTTAAACCATTTTTCTTTCATTTAAAAGAATAAGAAAGACATAAAAATGTACAATTAAATGTGAAAAATGCTCGCAAATTTTCTCGTTAAATTAATTAAGTAACTCATGTATGTACATAAATGTAAATACACTTCAATTATAAAAAGATGGTGAACATGTTAATTTTATAGAGTGCATACTGAATATAAAAAAAAAATAAAAAACAAATAACTGAATGTAACAATAAAAAACTGAATATGAATTCTGTTAGAATGAAAGAATTTTAAGAAAAAAAAGCCTTTATGAAAATGAAATACAAACAATTAGTTTTCATATGCATCAAACTATATCTTGTGCTTTTTTTATCAACTCTATTTTCCATATCTAATCCAACAACAAAAAATATATTAACAATACCTCCAAACTGAAAATAACATTATCAATTTATCGCTACACCAGAAGTTAACTTCTCATGTACACATTTTCCGAAGCAGCCAATCTTGAAATTACTTCCCTCAATATTGAACACACCCAGACACACATCGTTCTAAACGATTTTTTCCCACACTCTCCGAAACCCTAAGGAGATAAGGGAAAAAAAAATCAAGTTCACCATGCAGCCAATCTTTTTCCAATACCAATCTTCCTAATTTCAATTTTCTTCTCAATAAATTCATATTTATTACAGAAAAAAAAAATTAAATCAACTGCCAATATTTTTTCTTCATTACATTCTGACTAATCTTTTTCAATAATTTCTTTATTATTACATAAGAAACCAGTAATAATAAATAAATATATTAGAATAGTGACAGTAAAATAATATGGTAAAAAACTTCGATGCTCATGTGCTCATTTTTATATTTATATAACAAGAGATGGAATAATCTCACGCGCGTCGTTCCACATGTCTTATCAATCACTGTCGGTGATGGATGTTGCATACGAGTGTAATATAGGATGATGAGGGAGTTGAAGAGTGTGAGAGAAGGATAGATTAACGTATACGTATAAGAGGGCAATGGCGTCGCTTCTGTTCCTCGGGGCTGTTTCAAGACTGTCGTGACTTTGTCGACATACTACTGCTCCTATGCACAGCATGTTACAGTTTGTAGATAGTTGTATGGTTAGATGTATATATGTATACGATCGCAGTGCAGGTAAATACCCCCCCGCGTTATATATATATATATACATCGTGTGTAGTGTCGGTTTATACTCCGCTGCGCTCTACTACATGCGCAGCTATGCACCACGGTCGATCCAACTGTGTGCAAATAACTATGTACTCTTCATTTGTAAATGCAAATGTGTGTTCTAAGAATTTGTTGATGTAAATCGTGTGCTAATGGGTTTTATATATTTCAATAAACTATTGTTTTTATTTTTCATTACATCAATTCTTTTAATTTTTTCAATATATTTCATGCAAATTGTTTACTGATTATTTTGCCTCCGGACAATATACTATGAACAATTGGTTGAAATTTATACTTCGTATCGACATGTATGTACATGTGTTTTGTACAAATAATGCAACGACAAAAATAATTCTACATATTTGATAAATATTGAATTTAATCCATTGAAAATTATTTACCTTTAACTTTCTATATTTAGTGTTTTATTTTTATTTGTTTTTGGTTTTCTTTTTTTGAATGTATGCATGATGAGTTTCTGTGAATTATTAATTCCATATTCATGTGTAACGAAATTAATTAATTTCCTGCATTTGATGGATTTCAGTTGCATTTTCAAATGGAAAATACGAAGAGATGTAATATGTGCAGGTCCAAATACACACGAGCTTGCAAGTCGTGAATTAATTATTAGTTTATCTGCATTTTTAGGTGATGATTCATTTTTGTTTCTACTTATATTAAGATCAGTATCACATTTTTTGAGAAAGAGAAAGAATTATTACCAAATAATTGAAAGTTAAAACAAAAATATGAAAAACAGACATTGATGAGATTTCAAACATCTCTAAGTAACAATCGCCAATTGATTAAACCACTAAACATAAAAATTATTTAATTCAATACCTTGAAATTGTGATCACTCTTTCTACAATTTTCTATTTTATTTCATAATAAATTCAGACGTCCATTGAAACTGTTGAAAAAGTTCTCAATACAATTAATATATTTATATATTTATCGATAAGTGAGAGATTTCTGATTGGAGTTTGCGCGCGCAATATATTCATATACACTTGTATGGTTGCACACCATTCGTTCCTAATTGCAATCAATTCCAGGTGCTCGTTAACGCGACAACGAAATTACCGGCTCTATTAAATTAGGGAAAAGGACCGAGCCCTTTGTTAGAGAGGATTCCACGTCGGCAGGTGGTGCGAAAGGAAGGCGAGAGCCATCCACATTGATGAAAGCAAGTGGAACATCTACATCAATGCTGTTATATAGATGACTATGAATATATATATATATATATATATATATACATATATATCTAGATTCAACATATATTTATTATTCTATATTGCATTAAAGTCAGCTTCTCTCTAAATTTGTTTTAGAATGCTGATGCATTTAGTAAAATTTCATGTGTGGTACCAGTTTGATGACAATGCACGCGCCATCATAACGATATGTGGTCAGTGGTGAACAATTTGTGACCGCAGTGGTTTTACATTCTTCATATGTCCTTCTGTCTTTTTTAATTATATACACATATATTAAATTTATGAATGTATGAATTTAATACCAGACTGAAGATATTTCAATTGAATTTTAATTCTGTGTCAAAAGTATTCAACTGAATTCTTATTATTTTTTTTTATTATAGACCAGAGTGGAAGAAGTTGTGAATTGATGATAATCGTCATCTGGAATAAAAAGTTTTTTGAAAAAAAGAATATTATGAACATTTGAAGATTGTTTCCCATACGTATCTCATCAATTCTCTTGTTTCTTTTTATTAGTTTGGAGTTTCAGCTCTTTTCAAGCATATTTTTTCCATTCTCATGCTATTATTTTCTTTTGTTTTTTTCCGATGGGGATTTGAATTGAGAGTATTTCGATGTTGAGAGTCGACGGTGGATCTACATTCGAATGGAGAATGAAGTTTATTCTTATTTGGAATGTGAGAAACAATTTTTTATTTTTATATTAAGGTGATAATGAAGTGAATAATCAAAATGGGGTTTTTGCTAATCGATTCTCCATCTTGTGATCGTCCCCTCGACTATTATGAGAACAATAATAATAACTATTATTATTATTATTATTATTATTATTGTCATATATATTCCCTTGCGCAATATAAAAATTAATATTTGATAAAATTTTTCTCTTCAATAGATTTAATCCGATGAAAATTTCGCATTCAAATGATTTCACCCTCTGGGAAATCGTTTTGGAGAATTGATAACCCATATTATATACATATATACGACCTGTGTTATAGGGAGGACAAAACTCTACAGCGAATCATCGTCATCATCGTCTTCGTTATTACATTTGCACGCAAAGGATATTCGCAATCGTTCGTATCTTGGGGACGTCTATATATTTCATTTCAGTTTCTTCGTGAAAACGCGCAGACGAAGGATAAAATGAG
The DNA here is from genome assembly GCA_030523045.1 of Meteorus cinctellus. Taxonomy (NCBI): domain Eukaryota; kingdom Metazoa; phylum Arthropoda; class Insecta; order Hymenoptera; family Braconidae; genus Meteorus; species Meteorus cinctellus. The sequence continues at coordinate 197,262 of JAPYZF010000110.1, forward strand.
AGAAAGTGAAGTCGATCAAATATAGTTTTGCTTTAGTACAACCAAAAAAAAAAGAGGAAGTCTCGCAGATGAGAAAAAAAAACATTAAAAAAATATACAAACGAATATAAATTGATACATTTCATATAACTCTTCATAAATATTCAAATAAAATTTTGTTTAGTTTATAAAAATTTATTCGTCTGGTTGGGTATAACTACGGTACGTCATTGAGGTTAAATTGTGGAGATGAGTATGCATGAAAAAGACAAACATAAAGTGATATAGACATAAATGCAACTTTACGCACAAGAGTCGCAAAATACGTTCAGTAGAATAATACCAGTTTATGTCAGACATTTATGGTCATGGCCATTTTGTCTTTGGCCCATTTTCACATTGTTCAATTTTATATACTCATAGATGTATAATAATAATGAAACAAAGCAGATGAACAATGCAATATAGATGTATATTCTATGTGTATATAAACTTTGCTTTCGTATTGTTTAATTTATTCGTGAGAAATATCTCGTGGGATTCATGAGTTAGCTACTAAGTGAAATGCGCTGTGGCATAGTGTATATTATATACTTTTGTCGAGTCACGGACACTAGATTTCAAGAATATAAATTAACTCTCTGACTCTATATACATAGTATATTTATGTATGTATATATGAATGTGTATGTGGGTCTTAGTGGAGGAAAGACGATGCGTACAATATAATGCATTTCCAAAGTATACTTAGTGAACTTTGTGATCAAGATAAATTGCTTTCGATATATATATTTGGTAATTTCTTTAATTTCATGGCTTTTACGTGGAAAAATTTTGGGATAAAATTAACAAATTGTTAATTAAATACTTTGTCTACATTAATTGATTTCGATTTATTTTTTTTTGTATTAATGTAAGTTTACGTTGAAATTTATTTTTAATTTAGACTGAATTTTAATTTTACTGCTGTTGTTATTACAGATGGGCTTGAAAAGTATTGAAGTCACTTTGGAATATTTTATAAAGAATTTATTGGTGAATTGAGAGTTAATTAGTCAAAGGGAACAATGGAAAATGATGAATTTTTTATTGTGATTTATTTAGGAAAATATGGTGACGCAAAAGAATGTTTAGACCACTTTTTTATTTTGATTTTTGATACGAAAATTGTATTGTCAAAATTGTGACTTTGATAAAATTGTTACGCTGTGGAAAATATCAACACGATGAATAATATTACGTTATTGCTAGAGGAATTTTCAATGAATAACGTAATACCTTTGGTTTACGTCTATTGCTGTGTCGTGAAATTTTATGACAATATTTTTCTCAATAGACACTTCGTGCAGAAAATTCGATCACCATGTTTGCTATTTTCTCCATTCGTTTTTTAAATTGTAATATTGATTTTTTGCACAGTGTCAATATGATTTGATGATATTAAATCTCTTCCTTTTCACCTGAGATACATAAGTCTACATAAAGCCTAGAAAATACGAAGTTTAACTTAAAATAACTTAAAAAAATATTTACCCATTCTTGAAACGAGTGTTGAAAAACTACGTCAAGTGAATGGATTGGATAAGATGGTCAAATGAACAAATGGTTTTGAAAATAAATTGAATTTAAGTCATGAAGAATTTAGAAAGAAAAAAAGAACAAACAGTTTCCCAAATTTGATAATAATTATACTGATGAACAGAATTTTTCCAAATTAACAATCTAAATTATTGTTCTAAGCATAAAAATATCATCAGATCATTACAAACAGAATTTCTCTCGCAATTTTAATCATCACAACCTTGAAAATATTTTTATTTATAAAAAAAATGTCACCTGACAATTCAGTAAAAAATGTAAATGAATAATAAATGTTCAAATGAGGAAATATTGATGTGAAAAATGCAATTCACAAAACTCCATTTTCAACTCACACCATCAATTTCCCTTTTTTCTTTTACAACTCCTCGGATCTTCCCCTCTTTTTCAAATATTAATAATTAAATAAGACATTTTATACCACTCAACTGAGAAGAAGCAACGAAATAGTCTTTTCACTACAAAAATTTCTTCTTCTAAATGTTCCATTCTGTATCACCTCAATAATTTCCACCATTCTAGTTCATTACATACAAATAATGGGCACGAAAGGAAGAACAACTGGTCAAACAGTGAGAGATCACAAAACACCAAGAGAAACCATTCTATATCATACAAAGACAACCTCTAACAATAAACAGTAATTCCTCTCCTCTTTTCTTCATTCACCAACAAAATAATGACTGTCAACCCTATAAAACTGATATAACATATAAATAAACATTTTATTAACAACCACAAACTCATTCACACTAGATACCTCCACCAATTAACTAAAACCCACATAATCTCATTCAACCAAGTCATAATAGAACATCCACAAAATAATTTATGCCTACACATTAATACAAATATAACAACACGTATTCATGATCTGCTTTCATACAGGTTTCAACCTGCAAATGAAAGCTTCTATACATACATACATATCATCATATTTATATACAAGACCAGACATAACGAGGTATAAAATAGCACAGGGTTGTAGAAGCATAAGAGAAAGTGAAAGAGAGACAAGGTGTGTTGTTAAGTCCTGAGTAGTTGGAGCACAGTCCAAACACTAACTACCCTCGTTTGACCCTCTTCTTGTTGGAGATTTTATTTCCACGCTACTATATAACGTTACCACTTCAAGATATCCCGCCATTTTCAACCATGCACTAGAGACACATTGCTGTGTATTTGATATTTATGTATGTACGTGTAACTGTGTCGTTATTTCATGGATATAAAAATTGTCTGCTTGATATCAACGATACAGATTTTATGATATGACACGTGCTCAAAGAAGAATTGTATACCATCATGTATCTCTTTATATATATTTTTAAATTTATATATATTTATGTTAGTGTGTTGAACTTAAAAGACAGATAGAAATGTGCATGTGTGCTTGCGACTAGTTCAAAGTCTCCAGGGCAAGACGATGCTGTGAGGCGTGTGGGATTACGACTTCCTTCCTCATGGTCCATGAATTGCAAAGTGTCTTCACCGTTGTCCTCGTTCCGTTTATATTCAAAGATTCACGTCGTCGTTGTCCTCGTCGTTACGTTAGACTCTGCCTTTCTCTATTCTTCCCCTTGCGTACAGTTGAGCTTTTGAAAAAAAAAAGAAAAAAAAGAAAAAGAAAACGCTGTGTGCAGAAGAGTTGACCGCACGATCCAACCCCTTGTGCACGTTTTTTTTTGTCATCACGTATTTTGCATTCTTTTATGTCCACAAAAGGTGCGCGTTATTACAGACAATTGTAAATAAAATATTTATAGATGCATAAAATTTTGATGACAATGTTATTTTCCTTATTTTTCTACCCCACATTTTTGGTCTCATTATTTTATAAACAACAAAATTGAAATTTAATAGAATGAACACCTCATCGCTTTCATTTAAAAATCTCACTCTCCTTTTCTTTTTTCTCTTATCTGATTCATTCTTTTACTTTTTGTTTACCTACTCTATTTTTTTTTCTTTTGGTCTGCCAGATAATTCACGTGTATGTGAATTTTACCAGGCTAAAGAATTTAATTTACATGGTTAATTTTATCTAACTTCATATACAGTGAAGTGGCAAAAAAAAAGAGTGAAATGAATGATGGCAAAAAAATTCAAAGTGAAATAAAGAGGAGACAAATGAAAAATTGGTTTGTGTAGGCATTCGCTAGGCGATTTAAATTTAATGAGTTATGCGAGGCAGAAGTAATGCGCGTGGTTTCATACGCAAATTGAAAACGCTGTATGGTATATAATAATGGCGTTGTTATTACCAACGCGGCGTAATCATACACTCGGTATCAAACTATAAATACATTGGGCTTCATCCTATGCATATATGTCTATATTTGTTTATATGTGCAGACATATATGTGCACATATATATATATATATATGTATATATATATATTCGTATATAGATGCACATATGTACTGTAATAACACTATGGACACGATCAAAGGGGATGAATTATTCAATGATTAAATGATCAAACAAATTTTCATCAGACCGTTTTAGAGATTTTTGTGTTTTAAATTTTTTTTTCCAATAAAATATGCTCATTTATGCGTATAAATTTATTAATATAAGTTTGATATTAACATGAATAAATTGTATGAACAGAATGAAATGCATGTGGATATGATGTAGACAACGTGTGAGTGTCGCATGCTCGAGCCACGAGGTCCGAGCAAGCGCTCTTCTCTCACATTCAAATTTTCATGGAGAATTATAAAAAAATATATCAAATGATAAAATAAATGATTGAGTATAGATATAATATTAAAATGTGTAATTCAATAAGCAATATTTGAATATAGTCTGGAAATTCTCGTGATAATAATGCAATAAATAAAATAAAGCAGTACCGTTTTTGTTGCTTCAATCACCATCAGCGTTCACAATTCTTCGTTGATTATTTTCCTCCACATTCATCCAATTAATTCTTCATTTTCAGTCCATCAACAATTAAAAATTATGTCTTGTATTAAAGCTTTCACATTTGAAAACAAAATTGAATGAAACAGTTACTAAAATTTACAAGAATTAATAAAAAAATTTTTCAATTACACTCATAAAATTATTAATTGAATTGATATTTATTTTATTATTGAAAAAACCACTGGATAAAATTGTCTGTTGATATTTTTGATAAATAAATAAATATAAACACGAAACCGACAAATAACTTCAGAATTGCGCCAATGATATCGAAAATAAATATATAAATATATATATATATATATATATATATAAATACGAATATATATAGAAAGCTCGAATAAAATGTGTTGTAAGAGTTGCTTGTGCGAGGCAGTGAATTCGACTGCCGGTCGACGCCCGGTCGTCGTTGTCGCACCACCCGCACCAACCAACCAACCACCACCACCACTACCAGTACTATACATTCACCGTGTAGCCCTTTCCCCCCACTTCGCCCTTCACAACTTCATACCTCCCTCTCTACAGTATATACACAAACTCAAACCCCCACACTATCCAGTTACTTTCAACCCCGAGAACCACTGCGCCACCTGTACTTCTTCGACGCAGGGCGCAACTGACGTTTTATTATAAGGTTACGACTAATACCACCACCACCATCCACCTTAATTCTATATAAACCGTCATACACTGCTACATTTTTTCCAACGACTATCTCTGGACCATCCCTGTATTTGTGAGTGCAATACAATCAAACTAACTTTGCGCGCGCTTTCATGCAATCCCATGAGACTTAATCTGATATAGATTACATATCTGTGATTAAGTTTTCTTCTTTGTACATATCAGTTCTCATTTTGTACATTGAATAAATCTATGTAATTGCAAAATGTGCTAATGAAAAAATTGAATAAAAAAAAATGTTAATTTTCTTTCATTTCTTCATTCTTTCATTTGGTTGATGTCATTATCCTACACGTTAATTCTTCTCGTGGTATTTTTTTCTTTTCGTTTTCATTTAATTGTTTTTTGAAATGTTTGAGTTTAGAAGAAACTTAGCGGAAGTACCTGTTGGATCTTCTTTCATTAGGAAAATAAACTTATGTAGATATACATATAGAGTTGGGTGTATGTACAAAGGAATTACGAAGTGAGTTAAGGAAGTTGTTTAGTAAATTTACAAAATGACTTACTGGGTATCTCATCAGCTTGAATAAAGTTTCTTAATACTATGTCCTTTTCGTCAACTTTAAGGTAAAGGTAGGAAAAAAATTTCATACTGTACTGTGAAAAGAAAATATATGGAAACAGGAGTTATAATCCTTTGACGTGAGATCGTTGTCAATTTTATACTTGGCTGAAATTTATACAACCTTGTATTGGATACGTGATGGAAAGTCATTACAGAACCACGTATAACAAGTGTCTTGGTGTGGGGTTTCATATTTGAACAAAGCATCCATGGCGAAGTGATGAACGCAATTTCCCTCGTGGTCCTTATATTATATTGCTGTATTATAGCTATGTGGTGAAGGAAAAAGAGGAATGCACAGAATGATAAAGTAGAGAGAAAAGAAAATATCAGGTGAAAGAATGAATAGAACTAATCGTAAAATCTTTCGAGGCGCTTTATATTACCTTGATATATAGTTGCTCTGAACTTCATTATAAAAGCAAAGCTTTATTTTCAGTTACTCTTCTTCTGGGATTTTTTCGTTAGGATGACAGTTATGTGTATGTATAAGTGTGCGTATATATTGTCTTGATTTATGTAGATATATACCACATACTATGTGATGAAAAAAAATAGTACATACACGAATGTCAATAATATGTCAGCATTTTTCTCACTCCCATGTAATCTTGTTCATCAGTCATTTCATTTTGCGCGCAAATGTAATAAAAAAATTTTGTTAGTATTGAAAAATGTTTCACTGACCTGTCAACATGAATTAAATATGATTGGGGACAATAGTGATAGACTTTATCATGGAGATACATCAATAATAATAGTGACAATGATAGAGAAATAAAGGTAAAATTGAGAATCATATTTTGTATTTATATTGATTGAATTTTGTAAATTACCTGTATGAATTTTTTTTATACAAATTGATACATTCGCAAAGCTACGACTGATGAATATTTGTGATGTTATGATTTTGTGTGAATGGTGCCTCGTTGAGCTTGATTGGAATCAAAAGGTCAATAATGATTCAGTTGACCACTCGTTCTATTTAAGTCATCAGATTTGAGTGAACAATGAAATATTGATGAATTGATTTTAAGACTAGTTGACGAATTTATAAACTTTTGTGTATTCATCAACTGAAAATATAAAAAAAGAGATTGAATTCATTTTCAAACTCTCTCTATGATATGATGAAAGATAAAAGTACTGATAAGTTTGAAAAATTTAAAACCTATGATGAATGAAATTCATGTTCATACTTGCACTGAGGCATCAGAGAATAACGAAAAGACCTTAATTGGCTGTAGCGTTTTCCAACGAAATAGTTACAGAATAATATTCGCAAATACTCTCTCGTTATATATAAATATCTCATTTTAATTCGTACAAATATATCATTCACTAATGAAAAGCATGGACACAAATTGAAATGTTTTTCAATTCTACTGACAAAATTCTATCGAAATTATATCAAAAGGCATTTATTCAGGATTTTAAGTATTCACAGTGAAATATAAATCCGATAAATTTTCTCTTCATGAATAATATTCAATTCACACACTACAGACCAACTTTCCCAAAATATCTCTTTAAAATCAGAATCAAATCAACCAATCAAACATTATCATTAACCTCATCATAAACAAAAATAGTCACGGCCACAAAAACAAAAAGAACTAACACAAAATCCAATATCACGCCAAAAATTGAAAACAACGAATCTTTGGTTCAAGTTGAAGTACTTCACCAACAATAGCTTTATCAATCTTCCAAAATACTTTTGTTACCCAGTTTGAAATTACTATTTCGAGTTAAAGCGATTTGAAACTTTTACCTGACACTAACAGCCTCATACAGTCGATAAATTATCGAACAAGATAACTGCATCACTTCAATAAATTTCCAATGCAAATGTGCAGAAATACAATCCAATCGTAGCACCATCTAAACTAAATATAATTAAAGAAATCGATTTATACATCAGCTTATACAAAAGCTATTTCCACCCCATACGTTAAAATCCAATGAATCGCGTGCACCCTGCACGTATAAATATAATCCAAATGAATGAATGAATATAGACTTTGACGTAGTAAGCGATATTGTTCCGTCTCGTCCATGATACCCAACACGTGCTCATAGCATGACGTGTTTGCTCTATCCACTCTGTATAAAATCGCTCATCATCCATGAAACCATTTAGTCTATATATATATAAATCCTCCTCGTCAGCTCTATTCTCTCACTCTCTTCCCCTACCATATTCCATTTTCCCTGACGTTCATATTGGTGTCTCTATTTAATAGCCAGCATCTATCGTTCTCCAACATTCTCGTCATCAATTCCACCACTCTTCATCTTCTATCAACATTCTTTCTGTCTCACTTACACTCTATCTCTGCTCATGGCCAACTTACGACCTTCCCTCTCTCCTTTTTGCTCTCCAACTGACGGATATACTATATGGCTTGAGAATTCTGTGTTCGTAGTCAGTCGTAGTCGTGTTGCGACTGTGTAGCCATTCGTATTGTGAATTTTATCATCAACTTCTTTACCAGACTTCAGTGACGCAGTTATTTCACTGCAAAATTAGTTGGCTTGTGCGAAATTAACGTTAGATATCCTGTAAGTATATCATTTTTATGGTTAAAAACACAGTGGTCAATATATTTATGAGTACTAATTATTAGCAATTTACTTCTTGATTCGAAATTAGCATTTGAAATTATTAATTCCATAACCAAAGACATCAATAGCATTTTGGAGGAATTGAAAGGATTGTAATAGCATTCAAAGAGGATTCATTTCGAATCATTTTGTAATTAGGGACTCTCAACGACTGATATGACTGAATTTTAGCTCATAATTGTTTATAATTTTATATGCTTCTTAAATTGTGAATGTTGAGATGCTTGAAAACGCGCCAAACTCTTAAAAAATATTGTTGAGTTGTTGTGATTCACTGAATGAATACATTTATGGGATATTAGCAAATAAATGCTTGGTATTATTCATTACCGGCTCAGATTAGGGAAGCTAATTATCATTAATGATAGTAAGAAGTAGATGAATGATAAGTTGAGATTTGTTGAAGATAATTTGCTTTGACACACTTCTCAACTTGTGCGGCGCAGTAACTTTACTGCTGCATGCCATTTGTGGTCGCGTACATAACCTCAAATATTTGATAAATATTCGTTTTATTTTGCTGTAGACGTGTATGGGAAGATTCTATTGGTTTAGTTGTGTCATTACAGACAAATGTATTCAAAATATAAACGTTGATACTTTTGTTTATTATTTTACACACTTGATAATAGACAGGCTTGTTACATTGGAACACACCTTAACTCGTGGCAATTGTTATTTTATTACTATTGTTCCTTACTTGATGATTATTACTTTGTGTTTATTTGAAGTCGAACGTTTAGTTCAATGGCTCGACCATGAATAGAAAAGATTAGTAAGAGTTATTATGAATAAGTCGATATTGATAAATAGTTGAGTGAAAAAAACAGAGAATGATTGAATTTATCTACCGAGTTCAGCCTTCATTATAGCCTCAATTTCACATTTTATACAAAAGTATTCATACAGTAGTGTGAACTTTGCTAGTTGTATAATGAAGAATTGATAATTAAAATTTTATGTAACCATTTTTTATTATATATTGGCATGTTTAGTCATTCCAGATTCGACGACGCCTCACACTGAAATAGTCCTTTCATATATCCAATTATTCTTATGTATAATTACACATCATTTGGTTGAGTGCATATTGAAGAACAATACGCATTAAAGATGATAGTGGCTTTTTCTCTCTCATCTTTTCTTCTGTAAATCAATATCTTATTTTGTTTTAAATTATACTCACGAGCTATTATTAGCATAAAAAAATTAACTGATAGCTTGAATATGATGATTACGTTGATGGAGCCAGCCTTGAAAAATGAAATGGATAGAGCAGTAAAACCAGAATGGAAATTTACTCTGGTCATAGAACTTTTGATCTAATTCAATTTGAATATTACTTTGTTGATTAAGAAATCAGAATTAGGAGAATCAATTATATAAAAAATGTTAGAGTGCCAAAGCAAGATTTATTACTATAATTCTCTCATTCAAGTTTTACCCAAACAATACACAAATAAAAAATTACGTACTATCCAAAATTAAAAGTGACGATATACCAGATAAGATTTTCAATGCAGTAAATTATTACTCATCGCATTGTCTTATCCTAAATTGATTATACCATCATCCATGTATTTTTAACCCACATATTCACTTATCAATTACCAAAAGCAATTACTTAATTTTGTTACTTGGACAGTCACAATGAAAAAATAGAAACTGATAATTAATTGTTAAACTATTGTAAAGGAATGAACATGATATGCTTCAATAACTTGGTATTCCAGAGTACAGTTACTCTTGTGATGTCTAAGTTTATGCGAATTCATTACCATATTATGACGTTCTGATTAGACATCTGTATAACAAATTACATTCATGTGCATCGGTAATGTAGCAACAGTAGGTTGAACATCAACACTGAATATCTATCAATTCAACTCCGAACCATGTCAATAATAATTCATATGTACACATGTATCCATTGTATAACACATTGTTAGTTTTGGACAATACGCCGGAATTTCAATTCATCGACGTGAGTTGAGATGATTGATATTCGGTTGATTTGTATAGGGTTCGGCATCGATGTAATATAATATATACACCCTCTCGTATTCATAACAACACAGTTTTCACCATTTTCTTTGTTATTCCCAACAGATTTCAAACATCAAAATTAATTCGCATAATCCTGCGACTTCTTCGCACATCAAATTTTTTTCTTAAATATCAACGTGAATTAGTAAATCTCCAAGTGATGATCGAGCTTGTGATGTTTACTGATTAGTCATTTACATTGGAGAAAATTACTGGTAAAGCCTGAGTAATAATGACGTTTTGGATGAGGGAAAATCAATTGGAATAATAACAATTGCATATAGAATTTCAATTTAATTAATCATTATATTGAATTGATTCATGGTAATAACACATAGCTAAATACAATGCTGGTTAATTGGAAGGAAATATATTTACTTTTGTCACATTCGATGGTGCAATATTTACGAGACAAATAAATTTTAGTGAACTATAAATAAACTTTTTTCCTCATAGTTTATGTATTTGTACGTGTGACCGTTGCTGCCAGTCAATTTGCGGTTTATGTCCACACCATATGACACATACCTAGATATATATGTATAGATATATATATATATATATATATATATATAAATAGTTCATGTTCACGTTTCGACAGAATATCAGTAAAATTATTACTGCGGAAATGAATGTGCAAGCTGGCGCGTTATTTCTTCAGGCAACAAATAACCAACTGGCCAAATATATTTTCTAACCTTGTAAAAACAGAATCTATCTCTTCTATTTCTATACATAAACTATTTTTCTTCTCCTCTGCTGATGGTGAAGAATTTTGATAGTTGATTGTTGACGTGTTGCTTTTTTTTTTAGGATTTCATGAAAAATATGTATAATAAATATCTTCATTTTCTCTATTTTTACAGAAGATGGGACGTACTTTGTCTATTGGTCTTCTCAGTGCTTTGCTCATATGTATGAGTATGGAGAATGTCGTTTCCTACTCGAGTGAGTATACAGTATATATACATAAATATATGTATATATGTACATTCTAGATATATCCCATCATTTTATTACAATGGGCTTTTCAAAGTATCTTGGGGTCCACTGTAAGGACCAAGATAAGAACCCTCTTATATGTACTCTTGGTCACTTCATTTTTGCCAAGCGAAAGGTGTGTGTGTTGGATCACGATCACACACATACACACATTTATATAGTTATATCCATATCCATTGCTCCTTGAGAATGAATCGGTGATTCAACGGTTTCTTCCAACCTCTATCTCATTTCCTCTTACGATATTTCTCTCGTTCTCAGTCTTCCTTCCACCATTTATATGATCAAGTTGTTCCCCATCTTGCCGTTTTAACTTTTTCATTTTGCTTGCTCTCATATCGCCACGAAAATTACATTATTCTTCTTTGGAACGGTCTTCACTGACAAGTCCATATTGCTATAAAATTTAAAAATACGTTGACTGCCAGAAGTTTAATGAATTATATCTGACTCTGCAAAAATATATTTTTATATGATGGTAATTTGTCAAATAAATTCTATGTTTCAATTTGTTTATTATGCATAACTGTTTCAATTTTTCTTTTAATATTAATATTCTTGTAAAGACACATTTTTCTTAATATAAGTTTTATATATATTCGCGTAATAAAAATGAAATTGTGTTTATAAACGTAAAATCGTATATACCTGTTGCGCACAATTGTTTTGAGCAATTAAAATCACTTGACACGATGATTGCGAAAGTGTCCATGAAGTTTCCATGATTCGTGTAATGTATTCGAGTGTGTTGTGAATTTCAACAACAAGAAGTTGGCCTGATTCTTTTTTATTTTTAATATTGTACATTTTCATTTTTTCAGGAAATAGCAAAATGAGAACGTAAATATAAAGTGATTTTAATGGTTCAATGAGTTATTACGTGAATGTCAGAGCACTTGAAATCAGGGCGACTTGTGATAATTATATTGAGAGCCAATCGATGAATGGACAGTAAAGGGCAGGTTGTTCGTAATATAAACATATATAGAATCAGAGTGGCAAGATGATGGGTTTGAGAGTATTGGAATAAAATTACTGATAGTAGTTGATGACGACATTACGATTCACCATGTGGAATACATCCTGTTAACGTCACTTTTGCAACACTCTAATGAGCATTAAACGAAAAGATCGATAAGTGATGACGTAGGAATGAACGTGAACATTAATAGATGCATAAAACAAAAAAAAGAAGAACAAAAGATTTGTATAAAAATATGAGAAAAAAATGTGTCAATGCATTTGCCAGTTGGAGTTTATATATAAATGTTTCGAGCATACAATATAAGCTCTTCTATATCTTTTAGTTCGTGATGAGTAGAGAGCTAAAAGCTCCATGAGCTTTTTGGCGAGTTTAATGTGGCTTGTTCTATATATATTATATACTCAAATATCTTTCTCTTTCATCTTCATTTGTATATGTTTATAACATCCATTTATCTATTGTAATTTAGTTCATTCAGCCACTGTTCTTTGATGTCTTGGCTGTGAAATTTTAATTGTATTCCATTAAGTCATTTTATGTGAATTGATTTAATAATTTTTATCCCTTTTTCATCTCATTACAGAGTATGGGCGAACTTGTAAAGATATTGGTTGCAGGAATGATGAAACTTGCGAAATAGTATCAGATTGTGGTACTTATCCACCACGCGAAGTGTGTGGGAAGTATCCGACGTGTAAAAAAACTGAACAATCTGGTGGTAAATATGAAAGCCAAATAAAATTGTTTCATCAATTTTTTATTTTTTACATATGAAATGCATTAATTCATTTATATTTGCTTTGTATAGGTCTGAGTTGCGCTGCTAAATCTTGTCCTCCTGGTGAATATTGCAAAACCATTAGTGGTACTCCAACATGCGTCAATAATTCTCCTGGTGTCGGTGAGTGAAAACCCATTGAATAATTATTATCATGTTATATTCATACACCATTCATCATTTTTACAATAACTGCACGCATATCGCTGCTTTATGTTTTTATTTATTCAGTTGTAAATAACAAAATAAAACACGAGAAAATGGTTAAATGCTGATGAAATATAGCTTCAATCGACGATATATACACGCATTTCATTTTCTTTTTTTTTTAAATTCTTTTCATGTTTACCATCCATATATGCGAGCAAAAAGCCATGTTTACTCGTGTCGTAATTGTTTTATTAACCCCTCGATTGACGTCGCGTAATATTCTTTGTTTTCATTTTCTCCTCTTCCACATTTTTTTCACTTTTATTTTTTCCAAACTACCTGGTCGTGTCCACTTAACGGTGGTGGACGTATGGCAATGCCTATTATCGTAAAAGCTTGAACGAACCTTCAACCTGTACCCCCATCACGTCCCCCTGGGTCGTTCTCCCCAATGCTTCACCTCGCTCTCAACTCGTTATGTACACCAACGAGTACAGTATGGATGTTATATTCTTTGTGTATACAGCAGTATGCTCATACACATAGGCGTGGAAATATATATATATGAACGAGCTTATATATTTATATGTATATAAATGTGACGCGCACTCTATGTATACTGAGTACTTTTGCACGAGGGAGTTTTACACACCTTCCGTCGATCATCGCCACTTTTCTCGTGCTCTCTCATTCTTTCACAACCCCTGAACTATATCCGAGACCTTTACATGATATGCACTCTGCACTTTTTATGCTATGTCCTCTCTAGGGAATAAATAGTTTTTTTTATCTTCCTCCGGCGCAAAAATATGTGGATAGAAATATGCGTAATGGATTTATTGTGGATTTTATTATTGTGCTGCCATTTTTTATGATTTTATTGGAAAAAATGAATGCATTTAGGATATTTATACTTGATGAAATATGTGATGTTGACAAACACGAATGAAAATGTGGTGGTGCAGTTTTATTGTTTTTTTTATTTGTTCATTTATCTTGGCTATTTTTTTGCTTATAGTTTGACGCATTGGATTTTCATTGGCATTTACCATTTTCTAGCATCACCATTAATGTAGAGTAGTGGCTTTTAAGCTGAATATACAGCTGGTTGGTGTTGTATGAAATGGTGATTCGATGTTGGGTTGGAAAGAGATGGAGGAGAGCAGGGGGGACGACGAATGAGGGACGCCACATCCTGTTTATCCCGTTTTACAATTTAACCTTCTGCATCCTCACGCATGGAGTCCTAGCTTCAATGTGGTATTCAGGATTCATGTATAATCCAAACTATTTCTTTTCATCTTTTTCCCTTGGCTCGTCGAATCCTTTGTGCTTCAAATTAGTTCTCAGTTCAGTTAGTTAGTGTCGAGTATATATTGCTTCCTACCCTTCCTGTTACATTTACACATTTTATTCCTCTCGTATGTGTGCATCACACATTCCTTTTCCCACCTCTTATGCCTTTTACGTTTTACACGAAGATCAAGGGACTTTTTCTGGTTAATTGCAAAACATTTTCTCACTTATCCTGACATTAACTTGGAAAGTCTTTCATGAATTTGATAGAAATGAAAAGTGAGAAGTTCATCTTTAAAAAAATGTTTATTATATCATAATCATTTCATTTTATATCTCATAATCGTATAGGACATTGTGCAGTGGTTGTGGTTGTGTTTTTATTTTCTTCAAGTTTTATATTTTTTTTGTTAGAGTACTTTTGGACACTTTAGGATTTTATCCGCATGTCACACCGTTTTATCCTGACATAAAAGCGGTGAAAGAGTTGGTTATTATTATTTTTCTTCTACGTCCGTTTTCCTTCTACTGTGTGACGCACAACATCAAGTATATGAATACGTTTAATTCAGATTGCAAAATCACCACGACGTGATAACGTATTCAACCACTTGATACCTAATTTGCCTATCAATGTTTCCTGGTGGTGGACATGTATATATATTCGTCATTATATGTAAAATACCTCCAATTTTGGTTGAATGTTAATTCTAGTAGATAAAAGAAAAAAGCGAAATATGTTTCGTGTAATCCAACTGTGTGTGCTGATGTCAACAAAACGAAACAAAAAAAAACAGTATTGGGAATCAAATTTTTTAGGATACGAGTCGGCTGGAGTTTCTTCGGTGAATGGTCATCGTATTGATGGTGGTACAAATCAAAATCCTGATGTAACGCATACCAACATCAACCCCTATTCAAATGCCAATGCACCACCACCCGAACATCATGACACTGGGTCAAACATTCGACCTAATACGAATTTTGGATTGGGATATCCACCTGATCCACCACGCAATACTGGCAATAATCAGCCATATCCAGGCAGTGGAGTAAATCATCCTGGAAATTATCCACCATATAATGGCGGTTATCCATTATATCCCACAAATCAGCAGCCACCCTCAACACATAATCAATATCCGAATTATCCAGTCAATAACCGCAATCAGAATACGAGAAGATTTCACAATTCGGCCACTGAGTGTATGCCGCGTTTCACACTTCTTGGATTCAGTATTTTCGGACTGGTTCTAATCACAAAATATCTGTCGTGATGTGCTGATGGATTACTGTGGCAATTGTACACTTTTTAATTACGCGCTCTTGCGTGACAGTGTGTGTGTGGTCATTTTACTATCTACACTACTACCTTCTTTTTTTTATAATCCAATTTTTCCTTGCAAACTTGGAAAATTAATAAGAACGTGGTGTACTCTCGTTAATTGAACCAGCTATTAGATAGGATATAGGACGCCATAATGACGTGCAGTGTATTTTTAATATAATGAGAATGAAGATAAATTTTATTTTATTTTATTTTATTTTATTTTATTTTAATTATATTCCTTTTTGAATTGTAATGAAGAGTGCAAGGAAGCGGTCGGAAGTTTCGACGGTGGGAAAATCACATAAAAAGAATATGTGGAAACTAATATTTCTTGATAAAGCATCTAACTGACGTATATCATTGCGCTGCTTTGCCAACATTAATATATAGAGTTCAAGTTCAATTGATAATATGAACGCTGGCACTGGTAATGCATGATCTTCCGCAACAATTTATGCTCGAAAGGTTGCTACTATTCTGATTGATATTAACAATGAAGATGGGTTATACCAAGTGGAGTAATTTTGTAAATAAGAATAACTTTGCCTTACAATTAAATCTTCCGTCCCCTGATATGAATATACTGATGACCAAAAATATTATGAGTCCAACTAACATTTACATATTTATCATTACGATGAATACATAATTATTTATGTGTCTATTTATTTTTACATCTGTATAGTTATCATTTATCAGTATTGAGTGTGTTAATTCTCTAAACATAACAGAGGAATGTTCGTATTTGAATTCTGGGAAATGATATCGTTTGTTTCCTCGAAATCACATGATGAAAGAGAACAGAAAAATAAATTAACAAATTCTGATACGAGAATTGTTGAAGTTTGTTGGAATTCGGGTCATCATAAACTACATTATCTTTTTTGTATATTCATCCCTGAAATTCTCTGACAGAGTTAAAGTATAAATAAACTCCGACCTGATACGAATGTTATCGTACGGTTATCGGTTGGTCAAACTTTTTTTTACTAGATCAAAGTCTAATATGCAATCTGTGTGTTTTTCAACATGCGCGACAATTCTTTTTGAATTGATCAACAAAAATCACTATTATAAATAATATTTATTTAAAGTGCCTTCCATCACTTCTGGATATATTCCATAATGATAAATATTCTGTTCAAGATATTAGAGATGTAGAATAATTGGACTGACACAAACATATGAGATCAAACAAATATTGAATTAGAGAATAAAGCAAGAAAAAATTATCCAAATAACTGAAGAAAAAGAGCAACTTTGAAATCTCATTGCTTTGTCCTCTTCATTTGCTTTCTACTCATTCGCAATGGATAATTGAAATGAAAGTATAGTGCGATGCTTCCCCAATAACCACACACATTGCGAATAAATGTGACAACTCGATATCGTTAGCTCCTGCAGGACGAAGACCCAGTGGTCGACGACCAATCAAGCCAACCCGACCAACTCCACCACCAAGAACATCTTCGTTTGGTAATGGCAATCGTTATCCAGGCAGTTATGGTATCACATGGAATCGTGATCCGGCACGCAACCGTGGATATCCTAGCCGGAATGGTGGAGGAATGAATGGTTGGATACGGGTACCGGAAGGTAACCAAAGAGACCGAGACTATTACAACACTCATGTTAGTAAGGACAGACAAGGAAATCGAGTATGGACATTTTCTGGCTGATAACCAGACAGTTAGATTGTAAACAAAATTCGCGAGACCATGACAACAGGATCGGAAGCATCAAAATAACAAATATAACTTCTTACTTAATAAGTACTTACATATTATTTTATCTTTTGAATATGAAACAAGAAATGGACGACTTGATAATGATTTTTTTCTGTCTACTTAACTGTGCCATTGTATCGAAGACAAAAATTGTAGTGCCTTCGTCGAATATCGTCCTCATTATCCGTGAAAATTGAATATATATCAACATGTATAATGTTTGTATTTTTATTCATGACAATTGTATATTGATTATCTCAAGTGTACTCGTGAATACATTTTGAAAATACACACATGCGTGATTATTCATCGAATATTACACTATTAATTAATATCCTGTCATAATTCATGCATTCCTAAAGCTCTACACAACAGAAGCATGCAGCTTACTAAATTAATTCTTATAAGGTGTGATGGAAAAATAAAGGATTCTTTCTTCTTTCTGTGTGTCATTCCTTAATGCTGGCATGACTTAAAAGTGGCGTGTGAACACCGCCAGTGACTGATATTGAGAATCATCATGGAGGGCCATCGAGCATGGCATGCTGTGGGTATATAATTTATGGTGGAAAGGAGGAGAGTGTTCAAAATAGATTTGGACATATTTGCAGAAACTGTTGGTGGTGATGATCAAGATGTTCGACGTCGTCAAAGCGCTGGAACTGAGAACTCGGGTGGAACATCTGGCAATAGTTCACCATCAGCACCATATCCGAGCGCGCATGGTTCATCATATGGAACTGGATCTGCTTATCCTTCTGCACCTGTTGATGAATCAAAAAAATCAACCTCTTATCCAACCAATTCTGGATATCCAACTGGTTCAGGGTATCCACCACTTAGTTCAGGTTATCCTGCATCAGGTAGTTCAGGATATCCGACATCAGGTAGTTCAGGTTACCCCCCATCAGGTAATTCAGGTTATCCACCAGGTTCAGAGAATACCGTAAGGAGAACTAGTTCCAGCAATGTCAATGCTGGCTATCCCGGATACCCACAAAGCGGAAATAATTATGGAGGTTATCCCCAAGGTGGAAGTAACTACGGAGGGTATCCCCAAGGTGGATACAATCCAAATGGTTATCCACAAGGTCAATATCCACAAGGTCAATATCCACAAGGTCAATACCCACAAAACGGTGGTTATCAGGGTCAATATAATCCACAGTATCCTCCTGGTGGATATCCACCAACTCAACAGAAGCCGAAAAAACCAAGCTTTACTGATCAACTCACAAATTTCGCAAAAAATTTAGCTACACGTGTTGTTAGCCAAACAATTGCAGAAAAACTTGCTGGCAAACATTAAATGCATTATAATAAGATCGAAATTGCTTTCCATGTAAGCTCTCTTTCTTTTCTAGGAGTAGCTCTAATTCATGAATTAATCACGTTTTAGACATTTATATAAATAAATTATAGAAAGTCCCAGTGAATTGCGCATCCTGTTCATTTGAATGTCTGGAATCCTGCCTCATTCAATATTAAAATTAACGAAAGAAAAAAAATTCATTTGCATTTATTTGATCCCATTTTATATGAATCCATATGAAAAAAAATGGATGAAAGCTACACTGTACAAGAAATAGTGAATGAAAATGAAAAAGTCTAATAGCAGAAGAGCGCAAAGGTTCGGAAAATGTGATTCTGCTGGCAGTGGGCAATCCCGATTGAAGTGTCACTAGGCTTTGTGCCTTATATACGCAATGTAAAATTAAATTACCTCTGGATGGATCTCGTTGCTGAGAAGCTCTTTGCTATCATAAATTCGATCATTGATTCGCATCCCTTTGACTCGTTGGAAAGAGCGACTTGAAATATATATACATTCGAAAGTACAATCCATCGTCATGTCGTTATGAGTTCTATTCTTTGATGTTCGAATGTACTCCATCGTCTTATCATATTTTCCAATGAGTTTTCATAAAGTTGAAGTGGGATTGTAATGTAAAAGTTATTTAGGAGTCAGCAACTTCGAATAAGAAGGTAAAAGTTGATCCTGCACTTTTATCAATCATCGCAACAAAATATTATCTCACAAAATTTATCATTGAAAAAAACATTAAATAAAAAAATTGATTAATTATTTGAACTGTTCAAATACTGTTGATGTTATTAATTAAATTTTCATGATGACTCATTGGGGATTAAGTTGAGTGTAAATTTTTGTATTTTCACATAACATTTTTGATTTATAATACAAATAATTTCAAATAGAAAAAAAAAGAGAGACCTTCAATTTCAAAACAGTATCTCATGTCATCACCAGTCGGTAAATTGTGTCCATTACTCACCAACGCTGTTCTACTTTACATGCAATCAATGTCGTAGAAATTCTTGTTCATGTGCAGTAGCAGAAAACAATGAAATTGTTTTTATTTTCAGGCAATATTGATCGTCACAGCTACCAGCGCAAATTCTTCTACTGAACAATTCCACTGTTCTTCCAGATGGTGCTGAGTGAATTTTTGTGATCACAATGAACGCTCTCCATATAACAACGGCGCGGGCGTCAGAATTTTATTCAAAACTCGCGAGCCAGTCGAACGATAACGACTGTGCATCGGCGTCACTTCGTCCTGACGCGTCCTGTCGTCAGCATACATACATACATAGATATACTCCGGTTGACGACGATAATTCGACCTCGCACGGTAGAGAAAACACGTGACGATAAGTAATGTCAACCGTGGATTGTTCATGATTGGTAATAGTCATGCGGGTGACATTCTACGGATTCGTTTATTTCCTATCGACGAATATCCAGTGAATTTAATTTTTATTTCATTCTCTAATTTGAAATATGATGTCTAAATGAAGATGATGATATAATTTTCCTAAAGTTCTTTCTCAAAAAATTACGAAAATTAATTTGTGATTTATATGATGAAAGGCTGTTCTTTTTTTTCCAATATTTTCCTTCTCTAATTGCAATAATGGGGCTTGGAGTGCAGTTATCGGCAGTTATAGTGTGATACTATCGTGCTTGGACATATAAATCGAATATAAAACAGCATTTTATGGAGCACTATCGTGTCGTCAACGAGAGGTAATAATCCCAAAGTAAAATAAAATAGAAAATGAAATAAAATCAATATCAGTGTGGAGTAATAAATAATTTTTGGAAAAAAGAATTTAGTCAAATAATATATAAACAATACATTATCATTCACAAATGAACCAACAAAAGCTCGACTACAGCTATTTTCTCACGTAATTCTATTTCATGGACAAAGATTTATTTAGATAAGGTTTGTGTTTGACAATCTCGTGAGTACAGTAGGGGGCGACCTTTTGTTTCATCATAGGAAAAAGCCCTTTTCCCGGAAATTAGAACACGAAACACGAGAAATCAGAACAAAGAATGTCTTCTGGTATAGGTTATTGTTATGTCTCACAATCTCGATGCTTTGTCCCCAGAACTCGGGCGGTATTTTCACCGACAATTTCATTAAACATCTGTAATTGCAATGCGTCAGGAACGAAAATGAAAAATATTGCAATTGATCTTTGATGACAATTAAATTTTAGAATTATTAAATTTATCAGTTGAGATTTTGCAATCATAAAGAGAACATTTAATACGATCATCTATGGCATTGTTAGAGATAGAGCTTCGTTACCCTCGTCAAGTAAATTTATCACCATGAACGAGTCTATTTGGTGTCATTCGCTTGCGACGAATTTTGAATGATAGATCGTCTTTATGAATAGGAAAGGGATATGGAGTATACAAATTCATGCGAACAATGGAATAAGTCAGATGAGAATTAATAATTGTGTACGTATAATTATTTTAAATGATGATTCGATCGAATTTGGTTTAATCTAGTGGAAAGATAAAATCTGATAATTTATTCCACTGTAAACTCATCACTTCCGCAAGCTTTCATGCTGATTTTCAGCGTTCGAAGATAAAAGATGAGTAAGTAACTTTATAAGATGCGATTAAAGTAAAAAGTGCTGGTACAAGCGAATGTAGAATGAAGGGTAGAAGGGATGATCTGGAAGGAGACAGTAGGAAGTGGTAGATTCATCTTGGATGTCAGTGTGGCTGGAAATAATTTTTTTCGAGTTCTTTTCTTTTTCAGAGAGGTATCGTCGGATAATTTTTTACTTCCTTGTGAGACATATGACGTTTTTAGCAATATAAATGTATAGTATCATATTGTGAATAGGTAAATAGCGTAAATTATACTTCTCTAGGGATGAAAAAAAAGTTTACAGGAGTCGATGGGGTTATTGATACGCGTGAAACCAATCAGGAATGTTTGATAATTTATTTGAGTTCATTGTTCAATTGATGATGCTATCAATGAAAGGGGAATTTTTTAGATTTAATGTTTGAGAATAAATTATCAACTGACTCCATGAAATGTGAATATTGTGTAGTGTGAATTGAACAGGAAATAAAAATGATAGTATCTTTTATTCAGTAGAGTGGATAGCGAATTTGCTGGTGTGAAAAATAGTTGTGATGGAAAAATGTTCTAATTGTCCACTCGAGTAAAGTTTGATTTGTTTTTTCTTTTTGCGATGTATGGCAGGTGAGGAATTGATTTGTATGATTCAGTGGGTTATAATAATTAATCGTCAATTTCGTTGGAAAATTACTAATTAGTTTTCCATTTCAGAGACTATTCTGTGCTGGAATTGGTGCAGTGATCTCATTTGTAGTTTATTTTGTATACAAACAGAATTTCAGTGAGAGAATTTTTTATATAAGAATAGGAACTGTGTTGGGAATGAAATAATTAAAGAAATTTATATTCGTTGGAAAAAACATTCTGATGACAATAAAATTTCTTTTTAATACGAGTGAAACATGGAGATTATGATAGTGAATAAACAATTACTCATTTTATTCTTCTTTTAAAAATAATTGTTATTGATATAATATTTAGCTTTCACTTCATCATGAAGAATCGGAATCAATTCGAATGAATAATTTAAAAAAATATTGACGATCACATAATGCAAATGAATGCCAAGAAAATTCTTTCCTTTTTTCTTTAGAATATTTCATCTTCAAATCAAGAACATAATTCCATTTGAATCGAGGGTTACAATGATTTATTGAAGAATGAAATGTCTAAATGTATAATTCACCTTAATCTGAGAACATTTTTCGTCAGTGCGAGGGTACTAATTTTCCAACCGATTACTTCTCATTTGGGATCTTGATGTGAAGTTAGATATTTCTTTGACGCTTCGGAAGAGTAGCTCGCAAGTCTATAATAGCCAATCAAATTTGGAAAGTTGTGCGAAATAAATTAAATTTCAGTTGTCTTCAATACTCTATTAAAATTTTCAATTAAACTACAGAAAATTCCAGTGTCTAAATATTGAATATTATAAGATAAACATTAATAATTAATAAATGCAAATCATCTTACATTTATTAACGCGACCTTCAAGGTTTTAAATTTCTTTACACACCTGTAGAATTCATAGATTAACTTACATCTAAAAATAAAAATGAAACTTGTAAGAAAAATAATTATGAATAATACATGAAAACGTAACTGTTGCTCAATTCAATATTATGAAGAAGAAAATGAAGAAGATTAATATTAATCCAATGGAAGTCTCTCTGTTTGCATATTCGCTAATTTCAGTCCGTAACTTTGAATATTAAAGTTTATCTCAGCAAAGAACATGATAATAAGTAAGCTGTGACAGAGATAGACAAAATAATGAAACATGTACAATAATGAGAGAATATTTATATTTAATTACGAACTTTTCTGAATTACATTATTCACCCTCTGCATTTATTTTTCTCCCATAGCTACAGTGTAGTAAAATAATATTCCCCTACCCAATAACAACATTCCAAGGTCTCTTCAATATCCCTCAAACATATATTTCCAATTTCCCATATTCTTACGTGTTCCCAAAGCTTAAATATTCCAACAAAAACTCTACTATCCCTCCAACAATCATAAAAGTAAATGAATATCGCAGGTGGAAGTCACGTTAAAAAAAAATTCTAAAGATCAATTCGATTAAAATGAAATTGTGGCAAAATTCTTACACTACCTTTTAAAACCAACCAACTCCGTTGGTTAATTACACAAGACGAATTTAGACACGAAGGGTTATAAATTCCACACGTCAGACTAGCTGTAAAGAATATTCTTTTGAAAAAGATACTACATTAATATAGTTGCACAGTAAACATACACGTTCTGCAAAACACATTCGTATTTAATGTCTAAAACATAAAGTTGAATGTCTATCGATTCTCGTCATCATTTATCACTGTCAAAAATTGTCTATGTTGAACATGTCCAACACAAATATTCCAGTAGACAACTTGAACGAAACTAGAAAGAAAAGAAGTGCAGAAAAAAATAAATAGAAACAAGAGAACATAAAAAAGCTCGGGAAGGAGAGAAATAAACGAAAAACTCTAATTACTTATCTGTCATGGTTTTCACAGGGCGAGACTTGGGCATCATTCAACTTCCTTAATGGAACACATCTTGCAGATCAAGTCATAACTCTGTGTGGCTTTCTACAGTTGCAAAAAGCAATAAAGGAAAAAAAAGAGGAATGATCGTAAAAAAAACACGGATGAGTGCGGGCTTGTTAAGGTATAATCCACAGTAATGAGCTCAAAACAAAGATTGAGACAACTGAAAAGTTTTTTCGAGATTCGTTTCAATCTCAAGAAGATTGTGCGACATAACTACGTAAGATACTGGTGATAAAAGTCCCAAATTCAAACGAAATCTTGGAATTATCTAAACTTTTAATGATACAAGTCCAACTGACTGGAGAGATAGTGACATACCAACATTTGGAATTGAAGCAACTGAATATTTTGTAATATGGACGGAAATCAAATGCCAAATGTGACCCGATTGTGGGATTCAACAAGTAGTGATTTGACGAATTGTACATTAATGATGGATCCAAATTGTAGTGAATATATGGCACAACCTGATTATGAACTTATTCAACGGGTGGTTAATGTAGTGGTGCCAACATTTTTTGGCCCAATTGGTATACTCGGTCTCATTGGTAATTCACTCGTAGTTATTGTTGTTGCATTAAATCCTGGAATGAGATCAACAACAAATATATTAATTATAAATCTCGCGGTTGCTGATTTATTATTTGTTATATTCTGTATACCATTTACTGCTACGGATTTTGTCCTTATGCATTGGCCATTTGGAAATGTGTGGTGTAAAGTTGTTCAATATCTCATCATCGTCACTGCCTGCGCGAGCGTTTACACCCTCGTTCTCATGAGTTTTGATAGGTGAGTAAACATTTATTTCAATTTCCAAGTAAAATAGTTTTTCTTAATTAAAAATATTACTCATTTTATTTGCGTACTTCATTTATTTTACTGTTTGTCACAAGGAGTAAGGACAAACAATAGACGTAAATTAAATTCGATGAAATGCAGAACGTTTACACTTATTAATTTATTTTATATTCTACAATAATACATTGTTATTCGGAAATCGTTAATGAAACCACGAAACGTTCAACGTTTCATAGAATTCCATTTTCTTTTCTCATTTATCTGACTCTCTTCGCTACTAAATTGCAACCGTCACGGACAGGAATGCATCACCATTTTCTTTAATATCAATTTCTACCAACACTTCTTTGCCCTGAATATTTCGACGTTTACATAAGCGCACTCTGTTTACTGAGAGGAAATTAATCAGTTCAAAATAGATATTATCTTGTGTTATATCTCATTCTCTCGATTCAGCATGCAACTTTGGGTTACGTAAACAAATTCAATCACAATAAACTTTGTGAAAATTGCAATATTATCATGAGCATAAATGCATACGTAGAATCACAATATTAGAACAGAAAAGAGAATTAATGGGAAATTATTCATCAAGTGAAAATGTTCATTGGTAAAACAATACACGAGAAAATCCATATCTCCTATATTATTTATAGTTCATTACGCGAACACAATTTGTTCATTTCAATTTGTTATTCTCAATGTAAAATTCATCAAGATGAATGACAATATAAAACGTTGATAGAAATATAAATAAATATAATTTTATATTACTAATTATAGAACTTTTTTTTTACGCTACTCGCCAAAATTGTAGTAGCAAAAAAATTCAATTATCTTAACAGGTATCTGGCTGTAGTTCATCCAATTGCTTCTATGACTGTGAGAACAGAGAATCACGCATTCTTAGCAACTTGCATTGCTTGGTTGGTTATCCTCACAGCATCTATTCCTACTCTCTTTATTCATGATGAGGTGAGCAGTTATTTACTATGTGGTTTTCAAGAGCTTCCGGATGATCAAATGGAATTCGTAGAGTAAATAAAGTTATATGAAAAACGATTTTTGAGGGAATTCAGTTTCATAGTTGGCTTGATATTCAGTTATATCACATTATATATATCATGACAACGCTGTGCGCATGTTGATGCATATCGTAAACGGAGAATATAAAAACTTAAAGTAAAGGGGAACGTACAAATTATTCGAGGGATAAAAAAAAATGTGAAATGAAAGAAAAAAAAGTTGATAGAAAATATTTTCATTTAATAGCAATAAAAATAGGAAATATAAAACCAATTTAATTTTCATGATAATATTAATGAAATTATTACACCATGAAACGTGATAATATGAATATCGAATTAAACTGTATCCCGTTTGATTGATCAAATTGTGCAATGTCTTTTGTCATCTGATAATTTATAATACAATAAACAAAAAGTTCCAAAGTGATCTATGAAAATTACAATATCAATTACGAATTCTGTCATATTCTTCATAAACTTTTATACATCTAATACAGTAAAACAAAAATGTTTTTATCTAAATTAATATTTATTTTCTCGAGATAGTTATTATCCATTGCGCTTTCAATTGTTTATGAACACAATGATCGAGTGATTTGTAATCTTTGATTACAAAGTTAGAGAGACAATTGTCTCGAAATTTTCGATAGAGTGTGCTTAAGTTTGGTTTTAGTTTGATATTATCTGTTCATTGAAATGGAAAGACGTGTTTTTATGTTATCAGAAGATTTACGAGTTCATTCTTTTGTATTATGTGTTATATAATATTACAGACCTATCAACAAAATCGATCAATTTATTCTGTTGATAAAACAAAAGAATTAGAAAGAATATTTTCCTATTGAATAGAAATCAATAATTAATTAATAACTCTTGAATTGTCATCAGTACAATCAAAGAATTACCTCAAAACAATTCTAAAATAATTTTCATTACTCAAATATTCAAATAGCTTAAATTAAGCTCTGGAAGCTCTCAATATATTCTAATTAGATACAATCGATGACGTAGTGATAGGTGCATATTAATGATCCATTACAGAGTCCGGGTATGAAACAAAATCAAACATTCTGCAGGATTCGTGAAGATGTCAATTGGCCATTATTTCAGCTTACATTTTTTCTCGGGAGTTATGTTGTGCCATTAACACTTATATGTGGTCTCTATATCTGCATGTTGGTAAGACTTTGGCGCGACGCACGTAGCAGTGCTGAAAGTCGTCGTGGAAGACGGAGAGTAACACGTCTAGTCATTGTTGTTGTTGGTGTATTCGCCATTTGTTGGTGTCCAATTCAGGTTGGTAAATAATTCTAATTCCAATTTCATACCACAAAGAAAATAGCAGATGACATATATTTAATTATTTGTGTATAATTATTTTATAAATTATGATACAGGTGATATACGTAGCAAAATCATTAGACTCTTATCCAATCACAACGACATCAGTGATGATACAAGTGGCAAGTCATGTGTTGTCATATATGAATAGCTGTGTCAATCCAATTCTTTATGCATTTTTGAGTGAAAATTTTCGTAAAGCATTCAGAAAAATTATATATTGTAAACCAAGTCACAATCAAAGAGGTCTTGGACCACTGACAAAGACAACGAGGGCTGCAAGCAATGGTGATATTCTCTAGGTGAGTACAGAAAATTTCATTCATAAATATAATCTTATTGTCAATAGAAAAACCGTCGGATTATGTGAATTGATGGACATTCGCATACAAAGGAAAAAAAGAAATCAAAGAAGAGAACGTGAAAGATTGAAAAATTATGTCATGATACGTCTAGATCGTTTTTGTATCTCATTGTGATTAATAACGATGAATAGAATCAAATTCTTTGTTAAAATGTTACTTCAGTAGTTCTGAAATTAATAACAGACTGATTGGATATCAGGGCCTCATCTTCTTTCATACTTTTCACACTTTATCTTATTCAGCATTTTTTTTTTATTTCTACTATTTGTTTCACTTTGCTTTCATTTCTACATCATTAAATACATCGCGTTGTCACCGTAGTACAGAGTTCATTGCAGTAGATGAGAATCTATTACCTTGGAGAAGAGATAAATAAATTAGAAACGAAGAAGAGAAAAAAAATAGGTCGATAACAATTTCTTACAATTTTTTTCATCAGATTTTTCTTTATTATTTTTAACTCAAAAATTTTAATTGATGCTTCATTGTACTTTATAATGAAAGTAGATGAGAGTGCTCTCGATTATTGCAATCACTTCAGTAATAATTTGTTTTAATGATAGTTAAAATATTTAATGGTAAGGGATGATGATAAATATTATTTGAGAGGGTTTTTTTTTCTTTTTTGTTTCATATAGAAAATAAAAAGAAAATATAAAGTGATGATATACTTGATTTACTTTCAGGATAATATTTTCTGTGTTGATTTTATTCCAAAATGAAGAAGATTTTGTGTTGTTAACAATGTATATATAGTGGACAGAAGAATATGATATATATGATGCATTATATTTGAGGGGATGTAAATCACATACGTTGTCTCACGGCTCCCTCTTATTGTGAACTAGACAGATGACAAAGGGCGAGTATAGTAACCGTGAGGAGGAACTGAAGGGGAAAAAAGAAAATGAAATCGTGTTGGGCGACGACGCAAATACTTTAGTTGTTGTATTGAGAGTTGGTGGGTACAGGCAATTCAGCAAGTGGAAGTCTTCGACGAGACGGAAAAGAGAAAGAATATAAATGATAAAGTGAAAATGGTTTTGCTATGAAAAGAGATTCGTGTTAGCGATTTTTTTTTCTTCAATTTTTTCTTTCTTTTTTACCAAGAGAAATAAAGTAACATTGAAAAAAAAATTTACAATCAATGGAAGATTCCGTGAAAAATGAATATTAATAATGTAGAAGAAAAGAAAAAAATTCGTGAATTTTTACTTTGTATAGAATTTGCAGTTTTTTTTTGTACTTACAATTTACGACTCGTTTGCTTTGTTGATCGTCGTTAACGTCATATCATCGTGTAGAAAAGGACAGGTTTTCTCGTTCACTCACTTCAACTTATATTCTTGAGGAGCGATCGCAGTAATTGAGCACAAAGGGGTTGGTAAAACTTTTTTCATTATACGACTATGACGTCGATATGTGTAGCAAGTTAACTTTCTTTTATTTTCGTTGCTTATTTTATAAACTGTGAAATAAATGAGTAATTAATAATATTGTATTTCAAAAAGGAGAATTATTCTCAAATAAATATAAATATGATTTCATAAATAGCAAAAAAAAAATAACAAAATATTCTTTACAAAAAAATATTCATATTTTCTTTTGCTTTATTTATTCTTTCTATTTATTTCGTCAACTATATTGCTTGGCAAACAAATTTGCAGCAACTTTTTTCATTCATTTTACTCATCAATAGCAACGCCGTGGGATAATGATCGTGACGAGTTGGTAATTAACTTCTCCAACGTGAAATTCACCGGGTGGAAACTTCGTCTGTTCGTTTCTCGTGTTCTAAATAAAAACGAATCGGTTTTTGTCATACCGATTGATGAGTCTAGTTTGTAGTTACAACATTTTTTTTCTTTCATCGTCACTACCTCTATATACTGTATAGATCGCAACTGTTAAATAAAAAATTGGCTCACTTCATTGTAATGTATCGCACTAATTGGAATTATTGATAAAAGGGGTAGAACATGTAAAGCTCTTTTCAAACATTTTTTTTCTACATTTTCAAATTCAGATCTCGGGTCAATAATTATTTCGTAATATTCACCTTCACGTCAATATTCTCAAAAGCATTTTATTCAAGGGACAATAAAAAAAAAACACTATAGAAAATTCCATTGCTCCTGGAATTACATCAAGTAAAACATTTCATCATTTTCCCTATAGGGTTCATACTAAAATTCTATATATAGAAGAGTAATACAGAAACACAATAAAGAAACAAAAAAAATAGGAAAAATTAAATGAAGAGAGCTAATTGGTCACTTTCATAAGTGATTTATTGAGCCTTTTAAAATTAAAATGAAATTATCGAACACGAGATTGCATTAATTTTTCAGATTGATACAATTTTGTATACAATATTAAATAATCATGAAATTGCGCCAACTGCGTAGGTGTTATTGGCTTCCTAAATTCTCAATAGTACACTTAACGTTAACAAGCAGCACTCATCACAACACAAAATAAATTGTGGCAATCCATTTACAGTATACGTATTCATATATATTTCCAATTTCATCAGATGAAATTCTATCATCTTCTTCTCTTCTTGTTTTTCTCATTCGCTTGGTGTCGAATAGTTTGAGACACGTGTCAGAAGATACAAGAGATCGTATGTATGTGTGGTGAGCCATCAAATATAATACAAGTGGGCATGGACATTGATGAGAAAAAAAAATGAGACGAATAAAGCAAAAAAAAAATAAAGAAGAAAAATCTTGGATAATAAAAATTGAATTTGCCGATTGAATAGTCACGTGACTTTTATTTCACAATTTTTATCATATTGTACCATCTTTTCGATACACCACATCAACTTTTATCTTTTACTCTGCTTTACTATTTGTCCCTTCTCGTATAGCCAAGACATTTAAGGGCACAGCAGCAACAAACAACAAACGGATTTAACTATAAATTCAACCAAAACTTCATTGTGATCCGAAAGTGTTTACATTGCTAACACTGACACACAATAAAATTAAGTATTTACTTATCGCCTGAGTATTCACTAAAGTGTTGACATAAATAGTCAAACATTTGTCATTTTTCTTTGCTTTTCATATTAGCAAATTGCCATTTTCATATCATCAGAATAAATCTTTGATGCAACTTTCTTATTTGGCAATCAGAATATAAAATAAAAATGCGAAAAAATGCTGTACATGTGAGTGTAGATGGGGTTTTCGCAGTTACATTCACACGTCATATTCAAGGGAAATGATCCGAGTTTTCGGTTTCATCTGTTGGCTTAACGTGTCGCATTTCCCAAAGCGCATAACTCGAAACCAACATCCGAACGAAATAAGGCAGATGAGAGACATTAATCCCCTGTGAGGTTGTGAGGTTTATTGCTATACCAGTTGTAGATATATAGATGTATAAATACATGTACACATACGTAGTTATATTTGTTCTCATGGCTGCGTATGTGTCCTCATATTACTCATAACTTGATCGTCAACTTAATTCAAGTCAAAATGGAGTGCACATACTGTGCACAATACGGAAAATGCGAATGAACATTAATGGTTTATATAAAATGAAGGTAAAGTGATACAACGTCATATCTAATATAAATAAAAAAAATTTGTTGCAACATAATTCCCAGTCCAAGTTTTTTTCTTCATTTAATTTTGAGTTACTAAAACAATTTATTGAAGTTCAAAGACAAACAATAAACGATTACAACATAGAAATATTAAATTATTTTTGTTTTTCTGTTACAGATAGACGAAAGTAAAATCTAAAACTCTTATCAATTGTCCATATCTCAAGTCGATTAAATTGATAATGAATGTACAGTTAAATCAATTGATGTGTACAGACGTGAATGAATCTTCTCTCGGTTATGGTATGAATTATGGTTGAACTTTGTTTGATTAATTATTCCACAAGTTATTTCAAGTTCAATAATTTCAGTCCAATCAAAACTATTTCTGATGAATATACTTTTATTATTTCGGTAACGAAAAAAACTTTTACAGGATAGAAAAAAGAAATAATTTTAATGTTTAATTTCAAACTTTATATTTTCGTAGTAATGTTGACTTCAATTTTCTTTTTTTTTTTCA
Source organism: Meteorus cinctellus (assembly GCA_030523045.1). Lineage (NCBI taxonomy): Eukaryota > Metazoa > Arthropoda > Insecta > Hymenoptera > Braconidae > Meteorus > Meteorus cinctellus. Next base: position 229,070 of record JAPYZF010000110.1, read on the forward strand.
TTCACAGTAATTTACAGTGCAGGAAATAAAATTGTCAGGTAATGTGGATCAACTGTTGGTCTGATTATTCAACGTAGGACAATTTCTTGAATTGAGTACGAGAGACGTTTGAGGAATTGATTCAAATTCTCCCTTAACTCACCTTTGTACATTTGCACAAATAAGCTTTTGAGCAATGACAGGAGATGCATAATGGCAACATGAGATGAACAACTATATGCATTGATGGACGTGATCAGAAATTTTGAATGTCAATATATACACTCACCATCAATTATCTCTGTAGCGATTGATCCAGTTGACACAGAGTTTAAATTCGTGGCGGACGATATTCGCATCGATCATTCGTGATAGTGCAACAGGATAATTGTATTTGAATTCATCCCTCATAGACAAACAGAAACAAGTAAACATATACATAGTAGGATATCTATCATATCTCGTTATGTAAACATTTGTGTACAAAACTTTGAAAATAATGCACACACAAATATTTTCTCTTTCTTTTTTCCACTCTTACTTATTTTTATTTTTATCTTTGGTTATAAATCGACACAATTGAGGACGGTCCAAGGATCACGAGAATTTATTTTGTTAGGATATCGTCCAAGCACATGTATATATGTATTTGTATGTATATATGTATGTATGTAGGGGAACGGAAAAGTTAAGCGAAGTGAAATGAGAACGCGCGCGTGGGTTTATGTATGGATGTGAAGTTCATCGATGAACCAAACTCTGAAGAGTGACTGGTGGTTTTTTCCTCGTCCCCTCACCTTTTTACTATTTTTTTTATGTCTAGTTGAAACTTGCATAAAACATCAATGATGAATAGGACATTTTGTATCGCATTAAAAATAGTTTATTGTTTGATAACTGTCAGGAATAGTTTTGATATTTTCATTTTTATTTCTAGTTTTATAGGTGGAATTAGCTTGAAATATGGAGGTATAAAGTCGAAGTTTCGATTTTATTTTCTCATATACTTCACGATCAAATATGAATACTCACAGATATCGGATATCCAATTTTTTATCTGTCAATATTTCAATTGTGTGCCAAGTAAGTGATATGTAAATTGCCAAAATCTAATTTCATATTGTTGAACGAGGATCATAGAAAGATGAGGAAATTAATGTGGATGAGAATATAAATGGGGAAATAGAATGAATAAAATGCCAATACTAAAGTAGAAATCGGACAAATATTTCTGCGCGTTTGACAATTCTTTAAGGATTTTCTTTCTTGCATTACTTTAACTTGCGCATTTTGCATTTCAATTTCGATTTACCTTTCGGCGATTGATTATTTTTTCATTTCTAAGAATGATAAGAGCAGTAAATCAGTTAGACCAGTTAAATTCATCTCAACTGTATAAATATTGAACATATTTTTATTCTAAACTCATTAGAAAATAGAAAAAACTGAAGAAAATGACAAAGCGACTTTCTGTCATTACCGCCGATTCAACTGAGTTGTGTAACTAGTCGAAACTATGAACTTTTGGCCTCTCATTAAATAGATTTACACTTTTTCAATGCCTATGTCATCTTCACGTCCAACATTTTCTATTGAATTCAATTTAACTTTACCATTCGCTTTTAGAATTGAAAATCAACAGCCATCAACTTCAATCTAATTATAAAATCAGAGTTTTAGTCTTTGTAATATTTAAAAATTAATGTCAATTGATTTCTTTCACTTCTTTTCTTATTCTACTGTAGAACCTGTGAAGTTCTTAAACTGCTGTGCTGGCTACGAATCGTGAGTGTACTCAATAATCTCTAGTGCAAAAGAGGGAGAAAATTTCACACTTGAATCGATTACACGTTCGCCTTCAAGATATTCTCCTCTCGAACCTTCATCCTATACTCATTATATATAGTTCAAAAGTCAAACGTTTGAAGTGCATACAGAACACGAATTTACAAGTTGGAAAATTTTACCTCTGTGACAAAAGTCCCCGAGCTTCCACGATATTCGAATTCATTATGTAAATGTCTTATGTGCATCAAGTTCCATCTATTCTTGAAACAACTTTTCTATCGTACTCGAAATATTTACTAGAAGTTTGTAAAGTCAAAGTTTCGTTGTGAACATCAATCGTGTTTGAATAAATATTTATTTGTTCTTTTTCATGACAATTGTCTGACTACATTCCGCGATGTGGTTCAAAAGACGTAGAGACAATTTGAGATCGACGTGACTATCTGCAAAGTCGATTGATAAAATATCTAAAGTCGTTTCGTTTTCTTTGTAGTAGGAAGTAGGTCAAGTATGCTCGCAATTTGTGTAAGTATTTCGCATTTACTCTCAATATATATTTCAAAATGTTTCAAATACTTATTTTCAATTGAAAAGTATAACATTTCAAAGAATATTCATTCCAAAAAATTATTTCCCTCAATCAAATGATTTCGTTGATATAAAATAAATTGATAACAATCCTTCTGTATTTTTAATAATAAAAAAACTTGCCAGATGTTCATTTTCACAATTCACGAATTCTCATCCACTTCTTTTTCACTCGAATGATCACTAAAGGCAATTTACATCTTTCAATTCCATTCTGAACCATTGTAAAAATCCATTTCAAACTGATTTCATAATAAATCTCTATTGTGTGAGTAGCATAAATGACAAAATCCAAATTTAAGAGCATCGTCGTCTCTATGAATCCCAAAATGAGAACACACTTTAATTCAATCTTTTCCCTGACAATCGTCCTCAACTCACTCCCTAATTTTCCTCTCACCCTTACAATGAAATGTACAATACGTAGCATATTCCATCAGAAAAAAAGTTCCTCCCACTGTTCCATCAAGTATTCAAATTGCAAAAAAAAAAGTAGGAAAAAATCGAGAATTGACATCAAAAAATAATTGTCAAAATAACATCCACAATTGAATTCTTCCAAATCTTTTTCCCTATTTCAAATCAGAAAAAAATTCTATATGCAAATGGTTATTGGGTAGATGTTTATTGTCTATATATACTTTTTTTCACGGTAAAGTATTGTGTTTTGGTATAAAGATAGAGAATAAAGGAGACATGGCATTCACATGGTAGAATATGCATTCCCAAATCACGATCCATACATATACAGCTGGAAATTCTCCTATTCTGCCACTACACACTGAGAATCTCCAACTCCTTTGTGCGTGAGCCGCTTTGAAATGCATCAAAAAGTCAGGGTAATATACACATATTCATATATACATACATACATGCATTTATACATAAAGGTACATCCGGAAAAGCATGAAATGCCTCAGGCGAATTATTATTTTTATCTTTTTTTTCTTATTGTCCTTGGTATGTTTGCATCGTTGCACACCACACCAGACAGACTTCAATTTGATATTTCGTTCTTTAGCATTCCATTTATATCTGCATGACATTTTCTTTTAGATATAATATATCACATAAAAAATTTACGAAGACAACGCGAAAGATAAGATTATGGTGATGGACTAATTGTCACTGATGTAATAATCACATTGCCCTGAAAATATTTATGTAAATAATACATTGTGTATAAGGACGAATGGAAATGATAACAACATGAAGAAAGTTATTTGTATTAGAATAAATAAAATTTATAATATATCTGTATAAATGTGAGCAAATAGATGATAAATAATTTTAGATCTACATATTGTTGTATTATTGAATGTGAATTATATCAATAATGTTTGCGATCTGTAATTATATAACAAATAATTATATTTAGATGTATTATTATAATAGGCAGGGTTGAATATAATAAGAATGATGCAACAGAATTGTTACACTAGGTAAAGTTAGAAGTTAGAAATAATATTAATTGATAGAAAGAAAAAACAAATATGTGTATGAAAATATAAATATGTATGTGTGGAGGGTGTGATATGGAATGAGACATCGAATCGTCGGAAGATGGCACATGAGCCCCTGCCTCTTCCGCACGACTGCCGATTGGGAAGCAGAAAATATGATTTTTTAGGTGAATGATAAAAATACCAAATTATCATTACGTTGTGTTTTGTATTATTTTTCTTTTGTATATATTTTATAGTTTTAAAAGTCTTGCGCTTTTATTGATATGTATTTAATGATATTTATTATTAATATAGTATTCGATGATGAATGTTATTTGATTTAAGAATCTTGTATGCAATCAGAAACACCGATGAGGAATAAATATACAAATGAATAATTAATATATGTCAATTTATTATTGTATGGTCTATAATATTTATAACTGTTTAACTGTCAGGATTTATTTTTCTTTGGTTTGTTTGTGTACTTGTATCATCGAGTAGTAGATGGTTAAGTCAAATACGAGAAAATTTCTTTCTGTGGATATTAAAAATATTTCAATTGATGGTGAAGGAATAATAAAAAAATCTATAAAAAATTGGCGTTTTGCAGTGTTATTTACATTTATTCATTAAGAATTTCGAAATTTATCGCTTTTTTTTTCTTCTTTGTTCTCGGGGTGGTTTTAAAAGCAACGGGTGAATTTTCAATTGCCGATATCACTCACGTCTTTTGCGCAGGACACCAAACACAGATGTTGTGTTGCTATAGTTACATATCGTTTCCATCCACGAGTAGGATCACAATAAAAATACCAATGAAGAGAGAATAAATAGCTGCTGTGCTCCCTATAAAATTATACAAACTTCCTGTTTTACAACTAGAACTCTACCGCAATTATTTATGACCCAGCATTTATAATTGTTATAAAATTTTCTAAACCAACTACCAAAAATAAATTTACTTGCTTGCATACATAAATCATCTCGTACCACCACCACCATCACTACCACCACTAAAAATATTCCGTCAATTTTTCATCCTATGAAATACTAAATTGAGCGATAAAGTTTCATTATTCATGAGCGACCAGAAGAAATCATTTCTGTCAAAATATTTATTCAATATTTTCAGTGACCCAGAAAACCATTCAAGGCAGTAATATTTGCAAAGAGTTTTTCCAATGCTTAACAAAAAATGGAAAATTTCAAAAGGTTCACATGAAAACAAATTTTTTTCCACATCCCATCAAGAAGAAAAATAACATCGAAAATATAAAATTGTCGTTGAATCAGAAAATGTGAGAGTCATGTATAAACTATGTTATGTGTATTAAAGGAGAGCAAAGTAAAGTAACTTCTCATGTTATATAATGGCAAATTATTAATCTCATTTTCAATGTGTCTGTATATACTTTTATTCATTTTATTCAATAAAAAACAGAATGAATAGAAAAATAATTAAGTCAAATAGAGTGAAATAAAACGAGGTAAATCACGCGGTTGATTTTTATTAATAATAAAATTTTGATTCACCACAATTCCTATTGGTTATTGCCACTCTACGATGATTATGGAACGATTACACTTTTCCAAGTGCATGCGAGAATCGAAAGTAAATGTGGTAAATAACTCCTGAGTGCTACATTAGATATACTCGTGAAAAGTAAATGTGTTCGTGTCTGACATCCGTTTGGGGCGCAGCCATTAAAGTGAACTGCTATTTTCCGTGTATTCTTATTTCTATATTTAATTAATAAAATATTAATAAATCAGTCAACTTTTCAATCTATAACCATACAGGAACTTCATATTAAACTCCAATCAATTGAATAAGATAGTTAACAAAAGTTTCATATACAACCTTTGAATATTGCACGACATTTTAGTGCCACGTTTAAGTCAATCACTAAGAAAATTTAATCAAGGAAAATTCCTTCAAGAATTTCTTCGAAGTATATTCCGTTCAATAGATATTTTTTTTTCTTCCTTTCATCTTCAATCTCTTCAAGTGAAAAAAAAAATTTGAATAAAAGTGCACAAAGTTTGTGGTAGTCTAAGAAGGTCTGGAGAATATCGAATATTAATACGAATAAAAAAATGATAGGCAATGACAGCATCACAATTTTTTTATCCCGATTCATCTTGCTGGTGCAGAATCTTTTTTTTTCCCCACCGTCAACCACCAGAATATTGCAATGTCAGCTTTAATAAAGAGGCATTTTCTTTCTTCTTTTTTTTCTTCACTAATATTCATTTCACTCATCCGCACTCCACTCATTCTACGTATTTTATATAAGCAGCGAGAAATATTTCTCCATCTACTCATTTTTTATTTATTTTTATAGTTCAAGTTGAAAGCTTTAAAGCACTGACACGTCGTAACCTTCATTGAATGGGTTTTCTAGTTGCTCACGCGTTCATGAAGTAGATCTCTGCATTTGACAGCAATGCAAGCGCAGACTTAATTCCAAGATTGTTGTAAATAAAACACGAAGAGTTTGATTTGCTTGTAAAAAAAATAATCAATGGAAAAAAAACACTAAATGTTTACCAAGAAATAAATGAATGAATAAATAAATAAATAAATAAATAAACAAAACAATATTGTAAACAACAGAAGAAAACAATTGAGAAAATATCATAAATGTCACATATGGATGATTCTTATTTATGTTTTATTAGGATACTGTCACATGAGAAGAAACAAGTTGGAATTATTTCCGCAACTTATATAAGAAACAGAAAACTATATCAAGAAATGATCGATTGATATAATATGACGATTTAAAAGAAAACAATATGAAATATCATGGCAAATGTGTTTATAAAGTCAATGTGATCTCTAGAGAAACATTTTTTTTTTTCATAGCTATCGAAGGATAATGGACTTTTCATAAGTATTGTTTGTGAAACTCCGTGGCATATGAGTGGCCTGTTTTTTTCTTTTCTTTTATGTGTATACATTCGGGATATATTTATTAAAGTATTTTTCATATCCATCATTGCACACAATAGCAGATATTTCTTAGATTTATCTTTCGTGCTATTGTCCACTTTTTCATTCTCTTATAATTTCAATTCGATTTGTAAATAATTTAATGTTTCATATGTTCTCTAATAATCTTCATATTGTCATGACACTCACAATTTTTCTATCACATTAGGAAATATACTAATTAAATTATATTTCACTCTATTGGAAAATTCTGAATTTTTATGAATTCAATATAAAAAATTGTGATGAGTATATTAAATAAAAAATATATGAACAATGATACAATGTAAATAAAATTAATCACTATTGGTAGATGATATAACAGGAAATTTACAAAAACCCCATGGCATTTTCCTGTACGAGATTGCTTTCGTGTAATTCTATATACGCAGATGTTATTTGAAATCAATAAAAGCTTTTTTTTTTCTGCAGCTTGAGAGCGGTTTAGCTTGAGACAAATTTCGTCTTTTTTTTCTTCTTCTTCTTCTCTTGCCGAAATTGGGTTTGATAAGTATACAGGGATTGGGAAGCGGAAAAGATAGCGTGAAGGAACTTTGATGTGTCGGGGTAAACTAACTATTGTAACAGTCCGCGGTGGGAAAGAAGACACACGTTGAATGAAGGAAAAGAAATATGATACAATGTACACACAGGCGATGGTACGTAATGGAATCAATCGATTATTTCAGCAAGTAAGAGAAACCTTTAGGTTGATTTTTCCAATCAAACAAAGTTTGATTTCATTCTCATGATATGATAGCATAGGATGGATGAGAATATAAACACAAATTGGATAGAAAAATCGATAGAGATATTAAATAAGAACTTTATTGAAGAGTACTGAAGAAAGTGCACTTGTTAACTTGTAATTTTTTTTTTATATTGAAAAATAGATAGGGTTTATTAAGGTGTGGTGAGATATGTGTCATTACAGATGTTATCCAAATTTTTAATATCTGATATGATTAAATATGACGAGAAAATGGGAATACTAATGTATAGATTTCATGCTTGAAAGTCTTTTACAAAAATTTCCCTCGAAGTGCAATTACGTCAGAACAACAAAACTCAATGAAGCAATTTTTTTTTAAGGCTGTTGCACATGAATCTAAATTCCAATACCACCAGCACTGGAACACATAAAAAATTCTGGAATATTCTTTATTCAGTAGAAGAAATTCTTAGATATAAATTGATATTTCATTAAATAAATTTTTATCATTCATTGTTTAAGTTACCAAGGAATATACTTGGTAAATTTCAACTTGCATAACTTAATTTGTGTAAATAAATAAAGTTCTAGTTGATAAAGAAATAGCAGTTAAAAAAATAATGCAATGTGAAAAAATTAAGTAAATAAATTGTTACAGATAGCAAATTTCATGAAAATGTACAAAAGAGAAAATTGAGAAACTTTAAAATTTGTTTTCTCCATATTGGATTGTTAATGTTTAACGAATTTATAAAGCTATTTTGAGAATTTTAAGTCATAACATGCGCATCACCTAGAGGTCTTACCAAGATTTTGTATATAACGGAGATAGATCACTTTGAGGGTGAAAGCTCTACCACGTGCACAAAACCTCAGAAAATACATTTGCTTACAAACAGTCAAAAGTGTAAGATAGGGTGGATACAACTACGAGCTCAGACATATAAGTGAAACAAATCATGACATGTCGAGATGAGTCACGTTTTCAGTAGAGAATAGACTTTGCTTTACAAAATAACAGGCAGAAAAATGTACACAATGATAAAAATAAAAAAACATCAATAAAATTCAAGTTTTTATCTAACAAAATTGATATAAATATTTATTCAGTGTAAAAACACATATCGACATTCACTCAATCCATTCTATTCTTCTTTTTCTCTATCCTTCAGATAAAAAAAAATTTATATATACATCAATACGATTCTATAAACTTCACACTTTGAAGTGTAATTGAATTCCTATTTGTTATGTTCAGATAAAATTAAAGTTCTATAAAAATTCTATTCAGCTTTTACATTCACATCCCATACCAAAATTAATTTGATATAATAACTAAAAGGGAAATGTAATACAAGAATAATAAAAATAAAAATTATTAATGAGAGAAAATCTCACTTGTCAAACACAAATCGAATTTGTATTGCCCTAAGCCACAGCAGTCCACAGCAGATTGCTGTATAATGAATTATTGTATCGTTTCTCCCTTGTTTCAACATAAACCTCACAAAGCTCCACTGTAATTATCCCGATGATATTTCGTGTTCCACTTTTATGTATCCACTTTGATCACTATCATTAAATTTGCTTTATTATGTTACACCTATTTATGTAAACATTGTTCATGTAACTTTTCATTTATAATTCATTACCTGTCACCCTTGTCCAAAACCACCACCCAATAATTATATAATTGATCATATCAAACAAAATAATTCTTTTAATCTGTTCACAATCTATTGAGTAACTCGTTTTATTACACTAATTCATCTCATTAATAAATATCAATTTCTCTCCTTCATTTTATTTTTTTTTCTTACTTTAAACTATCAGAGGCAGACTTGAGCAGATGATAATATTTTATTCATTCTCCTGATAATTTTGAACGAAGCTCTGCATCGAATCGATAACTTCACTTTACTCCTTTTTCTTCTCTTTACTTATATATGTCAGAAATTTATTCAACGAAGAACCTGGTGATTATATAGAAGACGTGGGAGAGAAAAAAATTGCTATCGTGAGCAGGCAATAAAACTACCAAGTTGATGTAAAAGTATAGACGATATCTTATCTCTGTGTATGTATGCGACATGAATGTAAAGATTGCGATGTTGAATATTATAATAAAGTTGGACTAGTGCCGAATGCATTTTTTTTTATTTCATGTTCTTATATGCAATAAATATATACGACTCAATGTTACATCTGATGAATTATAATATCAAATTTTATTATTTTATTGAATTGATCGAAATTAATTATATTTATTGTATTCATTTTGTTTATGAATTTGTGTTTGGTGCTCTGAACATAACATGAATATTTTTATGGTTGGTATTAGCTCCAATGATATTTGTTGTTCAAATTTAATATGTAAGTGCAGTTTTTGTGCTTTGTGGCATAGAGTTGATGTCAATATTGACGCAAAACCCATTCATGTGAACGGTTTGGGGTTTGCGAATTGGATTTTGCTGTCAAATGTATACTGTTCACAACTTCACTATTTGTTTTTCATTCTGGTCTCATCCCTAATGCAAATCTCGTTTACGTAGTGAAAGTTAAATTTACACGCATTGCATGTCAAAAGTTTGAATATAAACAGTGAGATAGGAGAAATTCGCAAAGAGGTAGAATATCAAGCAAATGATAATGTTTACTTATTTCGTTTTGGGTATTTTCTGTTTTTCTAAAACTCAACAATAAATTAATATTAGTAATAGGATATTTAAAAATTTAATTAAAATCTTTGAACCATAAATTCCTTTTATGTTTTCATTATAAAATATATTTCTGTATTTGAATGTCAACATTGTTTGATGATTTCAATTTTATTAATATCAGCACTGAAATCAACTCATAATTGGATTCTTCAAAGCAAACGAGCACCAAAAATAAAATAATAATAATAATAATAATGAACGATAAAAAGAGAGGAGAGTTAAAATAAATTCCAAAAGTTATGTTGAGTGAGGATTTAACAAGAGGAAATTATTTTCATCCAATGGTAAATACACAAACATATACGAATTTCGTATTGAAAAGGAGATTTAGTTGAATGAAATTGAAAAGAGATAAATATAAAGAAAAAAATAAGAGGAAATGTGAAATTTCATGATGGAAATTGCACAATTAAATTTGAGCAGCAGATTATATTATGAATGAGATAGAGATGAGAAAATGAAGATGAAAAACAGAAAAGGAATGAAAAATAAAAAACTGATTTCTGTTTAACATAGAAATTTTGTTATTGCCATACCAGGAGGAATATAATGACGGGTTGCGTCGTGTCATGACGCATTTGTATTCAGATGTGGTTATGGGAGTGCCCAGAAGCTGTTGCGCGTGCTATGGGAAAAGGGCGTAGAGAGAAAACATCAAGGGATGGTAGGAGAAAAAAAATATGAGAGAGGTTAGAGAAATACAACTAGAACAAACAAAAGACGTTAACAGTGGTGAACGTTCTCTGCTTGTGCGATAAATGATGTTGGCTTGTGAAGCTTAGTTGGCACCAATATATAAATATATATGTATATATATATTTATATATATTTATATAGATATATATGAACTGACTTGTGTAAAAGCTTGTTACTGTATGGCTTTTACAGTACGAGAGTCCATTACCCCTTAACCCTAATTCATTTTTATTGTGACACTTAGTGCAACAAAAATAGAGTTTAAAAGAAGGGATGATACGAAAAAAAAATTTAGCCATTGAAACTTTTTTATATTTTTTCGTCCACTTTCTTGTTTTTTTAACCAGTAAAATAAATAGTGATTTTTCAAATACAGTTCACAATAGGAAATACATAGATGAGAGTTGAACAGCTGCGAAGCCTGCGGGCAGAATGAGTAGCCACAAGAGGAACTATCGAAAATTGAAAAGTAATTAAAGGAAAAGTCAATTATTTATTTGCGTATTGACAGCCAAACAACAGTTTTTATTATTGTTTTTCATTTCCGATGATAAAACAATTTGGGTTTGCTGTGAATTCTGCCATCACTATTCAATTTTAATAGTTTCATCTCCTGCCGTTTATTGCGTTTGTCAGCTGGATATTTTTGGAGTATAATTGAACGTAGTTGGTAATTTCAACAAAGCACACAATATAAAATTGTGGATTAATTATTCATATTAAATTTATATTAACAATGAAATATGAGAATTAACCTCTATAATAATTTGAACACTTTAGTGGATTAATTTTCTCTATATCTCATCCCTTCGCTATTGGTCAGTTGAATTAAAAAATGCTCAAGGAATAAAATATAAAAATAAATTATTTAGACAAAATTTCTCTCATCATTGCACATATGCAATTTATTATATCAATCAAATAACAAAAGATAAATAAAAGTGTTTGTTTATATTGTCCTACAAAAATTCTATTTTATATTTTTGATGGTAAATCTATCCAACATATTTGAATTATTGCAAGTCCGCATCACCACACAATTCACATTCACTCAATGTAGCTTTTACCAATATCAAAAATTTTTATTCCATGTAGACAAGTGAACAGTTGAAACGTAAAACAATTCTTTCTCTATGGCAATATAAAAACACGAAAGGATAAATTGCAATCACGAAGAGCACAATATAATACAAGAAAAGGATCTTTCAGCGCAACTGGTTGCCAGATCCACTTTAGATTCGATAGAAGAGTACCCGTGGGAGCAACGAGTCGACAGGAGAGAAGACATATGTAGGTTGCGTCCAGTAACTTCGAGGATGTGAAACAGCAGATAGAGAAAACTGGAAAAAAAAGATGAATATTTCTCAAGGACGATTTCCGCTTCAGTGTCTGACTGTGCATTATATTTTGCTTAGACAATCATCCAATATTTCCACTTGTGGTGCTTTATAAAAATGTCTTTGAAGAGTATAAAATATCCAACATGATGACAATTGTGATTTTAAATGTGTTTTCCATTTAATGGACAATTAGCGAATTGATTCAGTATTGTGAAATTTCTATTTATTGATTGTTCAACGCGATTCGAGTTTAATTCTCTTTTCATGTTCTGGTCCATAAACTGAAATGGAAATTCTATATCTCTGATGCATCAGTAGAGTCTGACTGCATTTGTGTTTTTGTCTGTTACATTATAGTGCTATTGAAGGTAAAAACACTGATGGAGTAGGATTAAGGTTCCAATATCAGAATAAAACAAATGTTGGGGATTTAATGGTGATGTTTTGTTTGATTTAGAAATGGGAGAATATTCGAATGTGTTATACTGGAAATATTTTTTTTGGAATATGATTAAAGTGAATCTACACTGGGGAATGAATTTTCTTCGATTAAAGTCTAAGAATATTAATAATTGAGATAGAAATTTAGATGATTGTAATATTGGTTTGTCTTTCAGTATTACAAAGTTGTTCTTTATATTTTATAGTTCTTGAATTTTTTCAAGTTTTTTCGTTTACATAAAAATTTAATCTACCAATCAGATATTTCATGCATCATGATTACATTTTGATGGTGGACCTTGTAATTATGAATTTTTTAATCTTAAAAGTTGAGACAAAATTTGCATTTAAATTAAGAATAAAATTCATATTTGTTTCAAATGTGAAGATAATCTTTAATTAATATGTATTAATATACTTTGATGATATTTTTGAATCAAAATTAGTTTTTTCTTTTGTTTTCGTGTAGGGACATGTGGGTAACAAATTTAATTGAAATTCCAGGAATTAACGAACGTTGTACTGATGGATTTCCAAGTAGGAATCAACTTGCATGAATAATAACCAAACTTTAATCAGCTTTCTCAACAAGAATTTGTTGTCCACATCAATCGTAACTCCACAATGAATTATGTGAGCTATTTGATATTCTTTCTTTTTTTCTTCTCCTAAATGTTGTCGTTTAACATTCCCAGAGCATTATCCTGAAAATCTGAAATTGGAACATGTGGAAAACTAGTAGAAACAAATATAAACTTCAAAGGCGTTTATATGGATACAATTTCTTTGAATTTAGCTGACACGATTACTAAAAAAGTTCTCCACCAATTTGATCGGCTCTTTTTTTTTACAGAATTGGTCAGTAAAAGTTCTTTCATCGTTTTACAAAGAAAGAAAAAATTGTATGTTCAGCGTTTTCTCCAACTATCAAAGAAATACGAAATTTTTTAATGAGTTTGATATTTGTCTTTGTAGGAAAATTGGAAAATTGAAATTTCTCTAGAAAATTTTCCTCGTTAATTTTGTATTATTTCGCTGATGAAATAAATTCCATAGTTGCAATGGAACAGAAAATTATACTGAGCTTTTTTTTTCCGTTAATTAACCTTCCTCACATCTGGCTCGAGGATACATTTTTATTCAGATGAATGAAATACTTTGAAAATAAATTCATTAAAATTTTTAATAACAAAGTCTTGATTGTCCTAAGTAAATAAAGAAATGTTTGATGAGTGACAAATTTTCAATTTTGTTATTGCGACGTTAAAAAATTATTTTTGATATTATTTCTCTCTACAATTTCTTGATCAATAATTTTCTCAATACAATTTTCCACTCGATAGTTAATTTTGTTAGAATTTATTAATTTCCTTATCCGTAACTATTTCAAAGAAAGAATTTTCTCAATTACGTAAAAATTAATTTCCCCCTTTAAATAAGTTCAGCAATTCAACTAGTTCAAGCAATGTCCACAGATTCTGATACACAAAATGTACATGAATGAGAATTAATCAATTAATGACTACAGAAATGACTTTCACAACAATAATAACCATTCGAGTAGGTATTACTTGTATCTTTCAGCACAGTGTCTACCTGACGAAGATCCATGAAGCTCGTGGCATTGTGATGACCGTTATAAATCTCTCTCTGCGTGATGCATCGCCACACTTGCTGAGTATAGAAAGGGCAAGAGAGATAAAGCGCTTCAGAAACGACAAATGAGGGACACACACGAATATCAGGGCGTCACTGAATGAGTTTTCCTGTTATCAATGAAAATATCTGAAGGAACATTTCCCATTCAAAATATGTGATCTGAATGCTCATTCGCAGTAGAATCGAAAACGTGATCTCTATTTCCTTTGATTATCATTTCTTTCCACTGTCATTGAAAAAAAAGAATCCTTTTGTACTCTTTTACAGGAAAAATATTTGATTTAAAAGAGTTTATGTGAAGAGAAAAAGTTTTCTCAATTTTCCTTTCATATTCCGTGACAATACAAAAATATTTCTCAACGTGTTGGAGAACTCTCAAGGCAGCACAGAATTGTCATTCGAAATATTATTAATATTTATTTTTCTTTATGAAAAGAAAACTCGGATATTTAATAAAAAGAAAAAAAAGTTCAACATGAAAATACTTCAGTTAAAAATGTACATTCACCATACGTAAATAACTGTCAAACAATTTCATTGAATTCATTTATCATTTCCCTCTTCTTTCTATTAATATCAAAATAATAAACGAAAATATATCTTTATATTGCTCTGTATATTATTTTACTTTCGTTTCACAATGAAATTGTTTGTTCTCTCATTCAGCACGTAGTCACTTTCATTTTCATTTCAATTGAGTATCATCGTCCAAAAATAGAAATCCAAATAAGTGAATAAATGAAACAAGAATGTAAGAAGGGAGAATAAAAGAACTCAAGTAGTATTGAGATCAACGACACTATCATCGTGAATACGTGTGATACTTTTATGTCTCCTTATCAAACGAATAGTCACAACACTATCAAAGATATTATGACTATAAATTTTCATTAGTAGAAATTGCGTCTCCTCTCCCATTTCATTTCCTCTGATTTATTCACTCCCAATTCTCACTCATCCCTTTGACCTGATCTTAACTATTTTTCGTCTGTTCTCTCAACCATTTTTCTTTCATTCCTCTCCATTTCTCGTCCTTTAGTTTGTATCGCACTGACACTTGAGACGAAAGCGAGTATTTGTCATTTATTCTCCACAACACAATTCTGAGGAGATTGAAGTCTTGACCTGCTCACATTCGTTGCACACAATGGATCAATTCCACCAATTTTCTGTTTCTCAATTCATTTTTCTTATACCTTTCGATAAAATGAATTCCAACAAAATTATCTTTCAATATAAATTTTCTTCCATTGAGTATTTTATTTGTTTTGTACATTCACATAATTAATTTCATGAGAAATCAATTTTTTTTTCCTCGTTATTAATTGATAGATGATAAGAATTATCTTCATTCATCGCTCAGGTGTCATTCAATATAGATAATATAATAGTTGTCAAACTTGAGGGAATAATTTATCATCTATGAATGCATTATATTTTCTCCCTGTGACTCTCATATATTTCCCTCCCTCAATGAGGGAGGCAACTCAATAGTATGCAAGGACACGTTTCCTAATCCGAATCTGAGACCAGCCAAACGTTGATGCAGAGTTTAGTGTCCTCAATGGAACTATACGCTACGTGAGAAGTTGCACGTAGGTATGTACCTGAAACTCAAGTGCATTTATATGGAGTGCATTTTTGTTGGGAGTGAACAAATGTAATAAAATTTTCAAATATATTTAGGTTGCATTACAATCAATTGGATCACGTAAACCTACATCAGATACATACAAATACGTCTTTGAAATAAATATTAATATCGATTTGTTAAACAATGTAATATCAACATTATAAAAGCGAGTCCATAGTCACAATTTTCATTCTGTCCTTTTATTTTCATTGTTCATAGTTGGAGATATTCAAATCTAAATTTTTATTACTCCAGAAATGATTAAACTGATCAGAGAAAAAAAGTGATGAATTTATTCACACTGAAATATCAATAACTGAATTAATTTAATCTTAAATGAAACAAAAAAAAAATGTAAGCCAAAAGGAGAAATTAGTAAGAATGAATTTGACTGACAGATTTGTACAATAACATCGTGTCCCTTATCAAAATAATCTGTGACCAATTTCGCACAATCAATTATCATCGTGACAATTAAATTCAGAGTGCTCGTGGATTTTGTGGTGAGTAGAATTCAACGCCCATATAACATTATAATATATATTTATATCCTTATTTAATTATTAACCTTCGAGTTAGCCAACGATTTTGTTATACTCCCATGGGTTAAGTGCTCTCTTGTTCTCCCTAGAGATTGATGTGGTTGCACAAGGTATATATGCGTGGGATGGCACGTTGCCCAAGAACTCAAGTGCAGAATTGTTAGATGAATTAAACGCTTGATGAATATGTTTCACTACATACACAAGTAAATATATACATTTGGTTTACCTTCAATGCAACATCACTGCACCATCAAAGTGTTTGGCATTGCCAATAAAAAAAAGGAAATTGTGTTCAAATAAATAATAAAAAATTGTATTGAAATAAAACAAAAGACAACAATTGAATGTCAATGCATTGATCAGTCACAATTAATTATATAAATTTGCATTGCATCAATGATATCTTTTAAAACTGTAGTAAAAACTCATTATTTTTTATTTGAATTCTGAAGAATGATGAGTTTCTGATAGAAAAATAAATTCGTTCGAAAAACCTTTTTCCTATTAAGTAAATTGAATATCGTGACGTTATATGTAGAAGTGCATACACCACTTTTCAAAAGTGAAGATATTGTAAAGGTGTGATTTTAAATTCTGCACCAACAAACCAACCAACCACTTGAGATAATTTAATTTTGGAATAGCTATAGAAGATTGTGGAGAATTGAGTTTTATATAATATAGCAGAAAGAGCAAATATTTATCTCACGTTCATCAACATACATTTCAGATATTTCAACTTGGGCAAATGATGTTTAAATATTATTCTTTTATCTCATTAGAAACACTTTTTTTAAACAAAAGAATAAAAAGAAAAAAACGATTGGTAGAGAAACGATAAAAATTCATGAATATTGAATTAATGATAACAATTAAATACATCACGTTAATATGAAAATAATCCTAAAGCATAATTATCGATTATCATCATTGTATGAATTATATATTTGCAAATGTTCGATGATAGAATCGCATTCGTGATCTGATAAACGGCGCAGCTAATAAATAATCTTGTATGAGTGTGTGTTTATGTAATACATACATGGTATAAAGATATAAATCTTCCACACATACAACAATAAAATATCCAACATTACATTCGATATTGGTTGTTTGATTTGAACATAACTCGAAGGATAAAATATTGCAAACAGTATTGCATTCTTATACAAAGATAGAATATCCCACAAATAAATTAAAAATTGTATAAAGTAAATAAATTTATTCACATTATTTCTCTCCCTTTTCTTCTTCAACCTCGATTGTTGCATGAAATTACTGACATCACATCGTTGTGTTTAAAATAAGAACAAACAATCAATAACTTATTAATGCTTTAAGGTAAAAATTAATCCTCATCTTTTTTGACGAGCAATTGTTGAATAAAATAATCTTGAATGTAATATGGAAATCGTGCTATCTATATGCATATCATCGTGTCAAGATAAAAAAAGTGTATACGTGAAGAAAAAGATTCGGCTACGATCAGTACAGAGTGAGGTGAAGCTTTTAAGCATGGTATGATGAAAAGAGCTTTTTTTCATCGGACTTCCGTAATATTAACTTTGTTTTCTTTTTTTCTAAACAAAAAAGAACCCCAACTTTGTATCAGTTCATTCATGTGTTTGATTTATGATTTGTTTTTTTATTTGTTGTATAAAATTTTGTTGGATGAGGTGTTTGAATAAATATTAAATATTTGTGACTGTCATTTTAATTATATTGATTAGTTTTATACTGATAACGATATTTTGTGATTTAGATATGTGGATATAACGACCATATTGTATGAATTCAAACAGTTGTTGGGATAATCTCCATTCAAGCAAGGGAGTTTAACAACTACGTCGATCGTATGTCAAACAGCGTGTGAAATTCGAGCAAATATTATACGAGTAAAGGTAGAACCATATTTAAGGATAGATCGAAGTAGTACCTGTTGTTATTCAGAGTATATCAACATCATGATGACACAATTGGATATAATAATTCAGCGGAATATAATTTTGAATGAAGTGGTCACAATTCTATTGCAATCACTTCCATAAATCAATCGATTATTGAAGGAAGAACTTGTGAGAATTATAATGACTTCAATCTTTATAATTTTTAATTTTTCTACACATTTTTTTTTTGTAGGTAATCGATTAGTTTCTTTCACTTTCTTTGATTCATATTTTTGAATTATTCCAAGTAAATTAGCAATTCCTGTGGCGAATTTTGAATATTTTACAATAATTTATCGTTGAATCCATCAGATCCAAATTGTGTCATAATTGAAAATTGATGTTCTTTCTTCAACTTCCTCAACATCATAATTCAAATGATGCTATTAAAATCTTTGTATGTAATTTTTATTATCTATTTTGTCTATGCAATTGTCGCAATCATTCATGAATTCATTTATTCATGAGTACTCTCGAACAAAAATGAATGAACATATCAAAACAACGATTTAACTTCACGAAACTATACAGAACCCACTTTTTATTCCTACCAAGCTAAAAATATTTTCCAATTCCAATTTTACCAAGTAAATCTCATTTATTTATCCATTCATGTATTCACGTGGAATAAGTTTGGTAGCAGACGGCGCTTCAACACTCTCTCAACTATACAGTCAAGTCAGTATAGACATCAAGAATAGATAAATAAATACTTTCGTATGCCACCGCACATCATGAAGCTACACAATGTGTTAGTAATATGATTACAGAAGTTTACTCAACGAAAAAAAAATTATAATTACCAAACAACAATGATAGTGGTGGTGAAAAAAAAAATTCTCCTTTATCTCAATTATCTAACAGAAATAAATGAGAAAAATTCCTCTACCCAAGCAAAGTAATTTTAATGATAATTGTTATTCCAATTATCTTCATTACTTTTTTTTTTTTCGTTTTATTTCTCTATTTTATATAAACGACTGTCAATACTTCTACAATGGGTAATGAAAGGGTTAGGGAGTTTCAGTCATTTATTTATTTCCATCACTATCTTTCCGAAAGTATTAATTGAATTGCCATTGATCATAATCCCCCCCTTAATATTTGCTCAATCTTTCAACCATATCAGATACAGGGATTATAAATACTGACCTTGTATCAAAATCATCAAGAGAAACTAATTGGACATCTCATCGAACATTTGGACAGTTTCATGTCGTCAAACTCCCTCGCTCATCAAATTTAAAAACATAAAAAAACTGATGAAACTTCTCGAATAAATTCGTACCAATTTATAAAGTAAATCTAAATCGATTGATGATATAACGAAATGAAATAATTGAATTTTATTTAATAAAATGAAATGGATTAGTAGAGTTTCTGCAATAGGAACAGCGTTTCATTGTATTTCTATTAATAACATAGAGTCATAATTCTTGTCATTCTGTCGACAGAATTTAGTGTGTACGTGTTGAAAGGTGCATACACCATCAGGTATAAGCGCGTCAAGATGTTCAATGCCATTTAAAATTCATTAACTTAATCTGTAGACTTGTATCGAAAAGAAAATAGATAAAGTGGCTCGAATATAATCACTCATTAGCGACACTCAATGTTCCTATCCGAGGGACACACCCACGTATATGACATTCCTGTGTATTATCATTAATTTGCAATGAGAGAACGGTCGGGCCGACACCTTTTATTTCATCCAATGGTTGCCTTACAATTTATTCAAAGACTTCATATTAAATTTTGTTTTTCGAGTTTATTCACATTAATTATCACTTTACAATGTAATTGCTTGATAATTTTATTGTTATATCACTTTATGTCACAGTTTAGGTATATTACATCAGCATGGTATAGTCAATTTTACCATTTCATGGCGTTTATATATATATGGAGATTTTAAATTTATTTGTTTAAGTGAAGTGAGCAAGATTGTGACGAATAAAAATGTATTGCACGGAAATACAAATGTGGAATTGTCTGTAATATAAATCTTTGTTTTTTTCCTGAGAAAAAATTTATCGTTGATAATTTCCTGAGCATTTGCTGATCGAAATCTTAAATAGTTCAATAGACAACAGATAGAAAAAAATGCCACACCTCCAAAGTCAATAATCAAAGTTTTGAGAATTGACTGAGCCTGACTATCAATTTTCGTTTTCGTTATGACTAATTACTCTGAGTAAATTCATCGATAGATACGTGAATGACATTGGATAACTGTCCAATGTCGAATATTATTACACAACCTGAGGAAATTTTTATGGTTTTTTTTT
This sequence comes from Meteorus cinctellus, assembly GCA_030523045.1. Classification (NCBI taxonomy): domain Eukaryota; kingdom Metazoa; phylum Arthropoda; class Insecta; order Hymenoptera; family Braconidae; genus Meteorus; species Meteorus cinctellus. The sequence goes on from JAPYZF010000110.1 coordinate 249,848, forward strand.
ATCTGTGAAACGTGAGGAGACAAAATCATGAGAGTAATTTTTTGCAATTATACAAAAATGTTTTATCTGATTGCCACGGGAATTTCGTATTCTGTTGTTGAAAAAATTTAATAATCACATGAAGTATTTAATTGGAAGTTTTTTTTTCTTTTCATCACCTCTAAATAATGAAAATAAAGTTACCGCAACAAACATACCCAGACACAAATAAAACATCAATTTCTTGAAGAAAAAGTGGAAAAAAAAACACACACAAACATACAGCAATAATTCAATTTGAAAAATAATTTCCGACTTGTCGAATAACTTCCACATACGTCGCTTTGAAGAATATCTCACGTCATGCGGAAATTTATGTTATCTTCTACGACAGAGACAATTTTCTTACTTAGAGCAAGTTCAAAATTCGCGTAGTCTGTATTGAGGTTGTGTATAATTTATTATTCAATCAGTCTAAGGAAATTATCTACTTGAAAAATATGCATTGTTCCTGCTTTAACGCTCACCTGAAGGAAAACGAGTTTGACAAATGAGTTCACACGCAATTATAAATTTATGTATTTATAAAAAAGTGGATACCGCATAATGAAATGAATTCATCCAATGAAATAACATTTTATCTATTTAGACTAAGGACACAATTTACTTTTATCCTCAAAAAATCCTCAACAGCATTCAATGATTTGCATACATTCGCCTTATCACTAACAACTACCACAAATGACACTAAAAAAAAACCTAATCATAAATGCAACTGCACAATTACACAATTGCGTGAAATACCAGTTTACAGAATGCAAAAGGAATTGTCATCAGTATTGAAATCAAAAAAAAAAGAAGAAAATCATCAATCACTTTCATTGTTTAATTGTCTCATTTATTTCTACATCTGCCTTTTTTTTTCATTCTCATCACGAATGACAAGATAACAAACTGATGATTAGATTGACAGTGATGAAAAAATTACAGCAATAATTCAATACTATTATCAATAAATATCAGTGATTTTCCGTAATTTGATTTTGCGCTTGATATCAAATGATAAAGATTGAATTAATAAATAAATCAGAAACTCATAGGCAATTCCGGAAATTCAAGTTTTTCTCATATTTTTATTTTTATTCTTATTTTATAAATAGTTATATATTAATAGTCATAAGTTTTATAGGAAGGTCACAAACGTTTATATGAAGTAAATTTGCATGAGCCCGCCACAAATGAGGCTTATAATCGACAACCAATGGGACACGTTGATTCCTTGTGCCTTACAACCAATGGTCACTTGTAAACGCTATCAATTTTGTGAGTATATAAGTGAGTGGCAAGAGAAGCGTCGCGTGTCATTCGAGTGAGCCGGCTCTCACTCATCAACTACAATTTCGTCATCACTTAAATATTATTATTTGTTCCCTTCGGCATTCCGATGACAAACTGGGGAAAATTAAAAAATTTATTGAATTTCAACTCTTAAAAATAAATATAAAGTGAACAATTAAATCAAAATTTTCAAGTATTAAAAGTGTATTATTAATATTAAATAATTAACAATTAATAATTGAATAATCAAAAAAGTTTCGATTCATTTACACTCGTGAAAATATTTAACCTATAAATCATTAATAAAATTTCATACAACAAAAATGTCACTAATTAGTAATTTGTTGACGATTTTTCTCACCGGTCAGTGCGTTCTCGGTGCATTTTTACCAGATAACGAAGCAGCTACTCCACCAATCCGAACAGATCTCTGTGACAGGTAAATCATTCTCAATTAAATATTCTTTTTTTTTTCATAATTACTATCATTACAACCAGCAATACAACTCACATAACATTCAAATAATTTTTCTGTGCTATTAAAAACCAGGAAAGGATAATAATAATTATAAAATAATACCAACAGTTTATAATTGCTGTTATTATTCTGCTTCGTTGAATAAATCCGGATAGAAACGATTAGAATATTGATATTCGTATTCAAATATTTACTCAAATAATTCAATCAACGAATTGCTAAACACCACATTGTTATCCCCAAACTTGGTGAAAACAACTTTCATTGGTGTGTTATGTGTGTGACAGGAAATTGCGCGAGTTTGGACGCTCTCATACTAACTAAGAACCGCAATCTCAGTTAATGGAGATTCGATGAAGCGACCTATCAAACCTTTGCTCCAAAACTTTGCGGCTTATTAATCTCACCCATATTATACAAACCTTCACTTTTCAACGCACACGTGCACACCTCCTCTATAATATATAATATATAATAATAATAATAATAATAATAATATAACAGTACAATCAATTATAATAATATTATATGGAATTGATTATTGCATGAATGGAGCAAATGAATAGAGAATTGTACTCGGAAATTAAATGACATCTATTTCAATTCAATTCCATATAAATAGAGAATTAGATTATTCCAATGTATGGGAAATATATTCAGTTACGAAATGGTGAATAGTTAGAATTGTTTAGATGATACAGATAATGTGTCGCTGTAATCCAAGTTATAATGATGCGAAGAGACTTTATTTTCAGTGATGAATTTTTAGATTAGTATTTCGGTTTCATATTTTTTTTTGATAATACAAAGAATGCGAAGTGGAATGTAGTTTATTAATGTGATATCAAGAACGGAATTCATAGAATAGTTTACATATTTTTATTTTACCTTGGGGTATTATTACATTTGGTAAAGAAATTTTGGAGACTTTCAAATAAAACAAAATCGATTAAATGTTGCAATAAAAATTGATTTTTTTTTTGTGTTGTGTAATGAAAATTGATATACTTTTATGCAATGCGAATCTACAATCAAAATTATGATTTTTTTTTCCATGCACTATAGCTTATTTACTAATCATTGATATTTCCGTTATCCCATTCAGAGAATAAGTGAAAAAATGGAATTTATGTTTTTCATTCTCTTTTGTACAAGGTTGTACGCATACCAACTAATCATTATTTATCACTGCGTCGCCGTATCGTAACGATGCACGAATAACGCCCGTCTGTCGTGTTATCGCCACATAAGTGAGGAGGAAAAAAAAAAATTGATAGGTTTACTCACAATGCAGTAAAAAGAAAAAAAGGGAGGAATAATATCGCGAATAAAATTGAAAATATATATTATTTAATGCAGTATTATTTTTCAATGTAATAAATTCCTGTCTTTGCTGTTGATATAAACCTTCTGTGCATATATATCAAGATGTATGAAGTTTTTACATTCTCGTATATATTTGTGCTGAGCTAGGAAAATTGCAAGTAGTTGTGTTATCATATAAATGCACGAGAGATTTCCATCACCTCAAAGTATCCGTTCTGAATATAAGTTAACCTAACTTATATTTCATCTCCAACATTGAGGACATCTAGATCCTTTCTCACTTTTACCTCATCTAATGCCTTTAATTTGAATGTACCAACCCCGCAAATCTCATCGTATTACCTCCATAATTTATTTTACTATTTATTCCCCTTTTTTTCCTTTTCATCCTCCATCAAATTTTTATTTCTACCATTTTTTCCTTCAGTATAAAATTAAGCAATTTGATATTAAAATATTTTTATATCACGAGTTCCGCCTCCCACCAGTTGCGTGTAATTTAAATAATAAAATTTTAAAGAATACAAAAGAAAAATAAAAACGATGAATACCTCAAGTGAGGTTTTTATTCAGCAACGGAAATGCAAAAAGTTGTTACTCGACATTCACATTTACGTGCGCGTTCACTCTTCCGTTTCCTACCAAACCGCGCGTGGTTGTGTACCGCTTTGTCATTATTTTAAACAGCAGAACAGAGATAAGAGAAAGGTGGATGTAAGAGAGTGGATTTTATGAGAAAGAGATGTAGAATGTGAAACTGAATAGATGTGAAATCGAAAAGAATGAATGAGGGTGAGTAAAATGGAGGAATTTATTCTGGCAAACATTTTCAATGTACATCTCAAGAGCAAAATTGTGTCTGTTGATGCAATTCGTTGTCAGCTAATTGTTCAACAGTCATCGCTCGATTTTATTTCACACACTTGCAACATCCTCTGGATATTATCACCCCTTTTGCATGAGAGCAGAAAATTAATTCTTCATGCATGAATTTACTGTGCATGTTCCTACTACTGCATATATATATATATATATATAAGTAATCCATCGCTTCGTGCTTGGATGGTCAGTGAAGTTAGTTGCATTGCCGCAGGCGATTGAATACAAATTTGCCACGCGCTGTCGTGTGAGATAGTGAAGCTGCATATATATGTACATATAAATGTCATAATCGTGAAATGGAACAAAATAAATTTGTATAAATATTCATATACAGAAAAAAAACACGATAATGTAGACTTTAATGAAAATTACAATTATTTAGGTGAACGATAACAGTCCAAGATATGACATGGAAAATTATTGTTTACTGTAACAAGAAATATTTGGAAAATTTTAATTCTTCATTAAAGTAATTTAAATTTCATTATCATTTCAAATGTGATAATGTGAAAATAAAAATGTATTTTTTCGGTACATTTAGTTAATAGTAATGGTTACTTGTAATTTTTTATTTTATGATTTTAAATATGAGAAAAAAATGAGGAGTACAATGTCGAGTGGAGAAATATTGTGAAATAAATTGGAAAGAAATAATTTATCAATAAAAACGTTATATATTAATCTCAATGATAAATCAGCGATGATATATTTTAATCGCATTGAGTGATGTCAAAATCGTCCTTGTTCATAGTTAGGTGATCAAAATTACATAAAACACACTGACCAATATTTAATTGACCGATTTTCTTGTCATCAGATAATATCATGATAAAAAAATAATCAATCCAATGTCATGCGATTATGTTATATGAATTTACAAATAAAATAAATGAATAGATTACTCTCTCAATCGAAAAGTGTGATAGACAAAAAATGGCATTCAACGTGTTATCCATACGTTCATCCAAGATTACTTGGAAGGGACAAGAATATTTGATTTGATGTGTAAGAAAGAAATTCTCGATTACAATAATAAGATGATAAAAGAGGATCAGAGAGAGGGTAAAGACAAAAAAAATGATAGGACACCCGACATTTTTATTTTATTATCAACAACTGATAACAACAAAATAGGGAATCCTGGCGTACATAAAAACAAGAAAATATTTTATTTAATTGTATTAAAATTATCATTAGGCACGTGTGATAAAAATCAAGAATTCTTTTTTATTAAATTTGTTTTTTTCCATTTTTTTCACGCGATAAGAATCTCAAACGATTATCATGGACTTATCGAATTGACGAATTATTGTAGCCTCATTTACAGAATAATTCTATTATCATACAGTGTAGTAATTGATGAAATTAATTTTCTATTCAATTGGTCAATAACCTTTCCAAGAAAACGAAAATTGGGAAGGAAAGTAGAACAAAAAAATAAACGACATTATAGTAATAAATAAAATTAAATGAATGGTTGAATCATTTTTATTTCAGTCGGATCATTTTTTCTTTTTGTCACTTTATTATTAGTGTTGATAATTTAAACTGAATAATTTGAGCATTGCATCACACACTTCACACTTAGAACTTCCTGGTAATTTTATCTTGTGTACTTAAACACAAAATAACGACAAATACGAGTAAACCTCACAGTGAAGATGTCACTTTTTACAAATCAAACAATTAAAATAATCAAATTATCCATAACGTCCTTCACAATTGTTCTAAACACAGTTGAAACAAAATTTCTTATTTTTGTCAATTTATCAAAGATTAATTTATAAAATAATTGCATTCAGTTGACAATAATTCCATCAGGTTTTTTTTTTTCGTTGGAATTATAATCATTTTTCATTGCTCTGTGGCATTTCCAATTTAACGCTGTTTCAAGCCATCCAACAAGTGAGAAAGTGGAAATGACAGAGAAAGAGTTAAACAGAGAACGAGTTCCATTATGTCGAGACAAATTTCACGCTCCTCTTTTATAAAGACGATTTGTAGAGAGAACTCTGGAGCAACCAAAAAGAAATGTGAATGAAATAAAAAAGAGTTGACAAAAAATAGTTCGTGCTTGGAGTACATCAAGAAATAATTCATATAAAAACATCCGGATTGAATAACTTGGAAAAAAAAATGATTATAAACATAATGATGGTATCATCTATTGCATTTGATATAATTAATTCATCAATGCAGATTCAAATACTCTGCAGAAAGTTTAACTTACGCAATTCAATTAATTACTAGAAATAAATATTATTTACTTATGGTAAGAGCTTCCATTTAATCTCTTTTGTTTTATCGTTTCAGTAAAATTTATTGCTCAGGAGAGTTACTGAAGACCGTACAACTAGCAGAAGTATTTACTGATAGCAAGAGGTTCGTGGATCATTATCAGCTTCAAGATCCGGAAGAAACATTAGCAAAGTGAGTAATGTACTTACAACGAATTGATTTTGAATATAAGATTAAATTGTTGACATTTATACAGTTAAGATAATTCTTACATATTCATTTGATTTTAATTTATATTTATGATATGTGAAAGTATTTACCTCAATGTTTGGTTTTTTGATTTCGTTGAGTCTCTCTAGCTTGTAATAGTATACATGCCAATATGGTTTCATCGTTGATCCAATCATCAGGACATTGCCAATGTGGGTGGAGACAATCAGTATTTATTGGAATCCAATATTGGGTTTATATATAAAATATTTTTTTACAAGTTGTGTTGGAGGTGGTGATGGTAAAATCATCTATGTGGAGATGTTAAATTGAGTTTTCTCTTCTCCACGTAGATAACATTTTATATATAAAAATTCATCTCTAACTCATCTGGAAAACAATTACCCGTGGGGATTTTTTCATTCAGGAATGAAAATGTTCGTGGGATGAAAAATTTTAACCTTGGCAAACTCGATGAAGGAAGAAGGGAGAGGAGATGAAGGAAGACATCAAAATCCCTTGAGTCGTCCTACACAATTTTATCACTGAGTGAATTTTCTCTATATTCTTACAGATGAGGAATAGAAAATTTAAAAAAATTGTCTGACACTGCAATTAGTTTAAATCGTTACATGAAAATTGTGAAATACTAAAAAAATTTAACATTATCATTTCTTTCTTGACTTTTTACAGCTTTGACAAATTTATGGCAGCCACTAATGGTACACCAACTAAAAATCAAACGACTAAATTTGTCAATGACAATTTTGCGATTGAGAATGAAGTATTGCCATGGATACCATCAGACTGGCAATCATATCCCCCATTATTCAAACTTATCGAAGACGAAAATTATCGTGATTGGGCACATGAACTAAATCAAGTATGGAAAAATCTCTCGAGGCAAATGTCACCCAGTGTTATTGCAAATCCTAAACGCCACAGTATTATTCCAGTTGAAAATGGGTTCGTCGTACCCGGAGGCAGATTCCAAGGTTTCTATATCTACATAATATATTATACAATCCACCAAACTTTTTGGTTTTCAGTGCCATCATTCAACGAAATTTTTCTGCTTTCATCCATGTCAAAGTTCCAAGTTGATAAAATCATTCTTTGCCCAATTTGTCGACAAATTATATCATAATTTTATATCACCAATTTTTCTATACACCTTGACAAAAGTAGCAAAAGAAAATATCTTTATTATATCCCCATATGACTTTAATTTCTTATATGTCATTTCCTTCTTTTCAGAGTTTTATTATTGGGACAGCTATTGGGTTGTTGAAGGTTTATTAATATCAGGAATGGTAGAAACAGCTAAAGGAATCATTTTAAATTTCCTATCAATGGTGAAACGTTTTGGTTTTATACCAAATGGTGGTCGTGTCTATTACTTGATGAGAAGTCAGCCACCATTACTCATTCCTATGGTAAGTTAACTTTTGCTATATAAACTAAGTATAAAAGTTGGTGTTATACAACTGTAACTTACAAATTTTCCACCATAGTAATCTAATGAAGTTCATTTAAAATCATATCACACGTGAAATACTCATGGAAATGTGTTAAATAAAGACTGAGAATGGTGCTCCGGGACAAATTCATATAATACAAAGCCAAATGGCTAAATGTATCCATACATGTAGGTATGAAAGAAAAAAAAAGTCCACCATAAAATGTAGTTATGAGTCTCATGGCAGGAATAATGTGATCACCCCCCATGAGAACGTAAACCAGGAGCCGTTGTTCCAGAATCTAATACTACCCTGAGCACCTGCAACTCGCATAATTCTTCTACCTTTATTATTTGTTTTTTCTTTCATACTTTATTTCTTCTTCTTCCTTTCTTTTATTTCGATTGTTTTGCTAACGTTGCTTTCAAACTGGACATCTGTCACCAACTCATGACCATTCAGATATTATCCTCTTCAAGAAAGTCATTGAGACACTTTAAAGATGACTTTTTTTTCTCGTTCAATGAATTATTGGAATGAAGTGAATATAATATCCTCAAGATTGAGAAGGTTGGGTACACTTTCAGTGACAGCCTTTCTTTTTTTGCATCTTTTTTTTTCCCTTCTCATATCACCCAGGGATTTAGGTGACCCATTTTTTTATATCATCGTTTCATTATTCACTGACAAAAACTTCAACTTTAATATTTATTTTACATTGTATATTCAGGTTGGGATATAGTTGAAGAAAAAAATATCTTCGATTTCCCCTCAAATACATTTATTTATTCGTCTCCTAATCTTTTTCATATGAACACAACTCTACATATATATCAAAATCGGTTCATGTTTGTGTGCTGAATTATTGATGATATATTCAGCAATTCGTCATGTCAGATAAGATAATATATAATTTGATTATAAGTTGCAAATAATTGATATCAATTTCCAAGTTTTGACGTATTATATATCAATTAGAGTAAAATGTGAATGTGAGAAATTGACATTGAAGTATAGAAAATCTATACAATGCTCATATTTAGTATGCTTATTTATTCGTTCAGTTCACCTGGCGTATACAAGTGTAAAAATTCACATCATCGAATGCATAAATGTTTGCATGAACAGTTTGTAGGATGAAACAGGTCAGAGCTGCAGTGGAAAGTTGTAATGTCAAATGGCAGATGTACGAGCAAACGTCAATATAACCATCATATATATACATATATAAATACACCTCCATCTCTTTTATTCATGAACTTCAATGGAATATTGTCCTTGAATTCTCTCGTCACCAACAAAAATATATTTATTTTCCTTTCTGTTATTCTAACGTAAAATTGTGATTCAAAATTTGTTCTCTCTTCTGTTTTCAGATGCAACTTTATTTGGATTTTACTGGTGATGTTGAATTTCTCTCAGACAATTTGGTGTTGTTGGAGAAAGAATTTTTATTCTTTCAACGAATGAAAACATTGAATGTTACGCATAATAATAAGACATATAAAATGGCACATTATGTAGTTGAGAGTGAAGGTCCACGACCTGAAAGTTACCGGTAAGTTTCACTCATTACGTCTAGTATATTAATAATAATTTGTATATTTATTTATTTATTTATTTATTTATGAGTTATAATCAATATTCACATTTATAAGTACAGAGACAGTGACCTTTTTAACCAGACACAAACGTAGAAAATATATTTTGATTTACGTGCAGTGAATTTAACATTAAATCACGTTTAATTGTGGCATCAAATATCACTAGCAAGTTCAATTCACTTCAGCTCTTTTCCATGTTACCTCAACTGTGCGGAAAGTCAACCAATATAACACAATTCGCAAGAGAGGGTTGTTGTAATGCAATTCTGTGGTGAACCGTACGGTCGAGCGTAACTCGCGTGTATTTACAAATGATTCACGCCCGTGTAATCATACCACAGGGATGTTGGTCGAATGAATAATTCCCCATACATTAACTATCACAATGACAATAAACCCACATTGTATATATATAAATTTAATTAACAAGAAAAAATCTATAGCCCAATATTCGTGGAAAACAGTGACAGTGATTTATTGTGCAGTGGAAAATCAGTCAGGACAATAAAAATAGTTGGATAAAAATATATAATTGTAACTTTATATAATTAAAATAATATTCATATGAATTTCTAGTTTATCATCACTTCATATAACACGATAGAAAACATTATTTGATTTATCTTGTTTGGTAAATTGGTTAGCTCAGTTTGTGATTTTTAATGTGCGAAACTAAAAATAAAATGTCAACTGTGGGAATTATGATATTAATTGTCTAATTGTCATAAACTTCATCAGCTTTCATCAACGTTCAGTTAAAGCTTTTGAGTATGGTAATTTTGTGAGTTTTTCGGTGGATGGGGGTCATAAATACTCAATATCAGCTTTGTAATTTTCCCCCTTTCTATAGTTAATATTTATTTGTAATTTATATTGGCTTTCACCCTACTATTCAAATGAGTGTTCTCCACCTCTTTATTCAAACATTGCATAGAGGGGAAAAAAATAGTAATAAATATCTCACATATTCATTTTTCTACTGAAAAAAAAATTTTTAATTTCATCATATATATGGGGTATTATACAGTGGTTTAATATCCATCGTGAATTCATTTTCTCTTGTACGATAAAAAATTATTCAAGTCTAGATTATCACGTAGTGAATTATTCGGTTCGTATTCCTCTTTCCTATAAATATGGAAAATTCTTCAGCATCAAATAATAAATGCCATATGCATTTATCCCTGTGGCGTCTGACTCAAAATGCACACCAACTACTTTGAGTCTATATTGGCAGTGGTGGTATAATAGTCGTGATGGCGTTGATGTACTTTCCTTCAATATAACGTCACTCACGTCCTTGTCATCGTCGTCATCATTCTACCTAGATTATCAGTTTGTTCTCTGGTGCATGTTCCAACGCCTCATTCCATTGACATCAAAAGCCATCAGCTTATCTGCTAGACTCATCCGCTTGAGTGTCTACTCTCTATGAGTACGAACATGTTGCAATTGAGTTAAACATGAGTGAAGAAAGCTGTCAGATAAAAATCATTAGTCATTGCAAAAAAAAAAAAAAAATATTTAAATGAATCAATTCAGTTTTGAAGAACAAAAAATTTACATTACAATTGAATAATAATTGTTTAATGATTAATGTTCATCATTGGTATATCAATATTTTTTTTTTCATTGTTACAGGGAAGACTTCGAACTGGCAAAAAACATCGAAGACGAAGAACTGCGTGATCAATTTTATAAAAACATCAAAGCTGGCGCTGAAAGTGGATGGGATTACTCGTCACGTTGGTTTACTGGAAAAGATGGATTAATATCACAAAATCTTAGTGATATTGCGACAAGCAGTATTATTCCAGTTGATCTCAATTCATTTCTTGAACGAAACGCTCGTCTTCTGAGTGAATATAACCGAATACTTGGTAACTACATTGTGAGTATGAAAAAAAAATGATATAATAACTGAATTTCAAAACTTCCATAATCTTTAAATTATTCTCTTTATCTCAATAATTATTCGCAATGGAAAAATCCCATTAAATTCTCTCTACTATTTTTGGGATCAGCAGAGATGAATTCAAATTGAAGAAAATTGTTGAGCTATAGATATGCATTCATGTAATGTAAATGATAAAAAATAATATGAAGGGAAAACATAAGTGTCTGAAGACGAATCACAAAAGTGTAGACAAAATCGCATTATAAGCGTGGGTTGTACCCAAACTGGTTTCAATTTTTTTCCCCTTGTATATATATATATATATTAACTTTGAGCAGTACCCAGTTTAAATACTTATACAGCTCAGATTTATTCGCAGTGTGCGAAAATCACATAGAAATGAATTATATCAATCTCAGTGTTTGTCTTTCTACTATATCTTCGCATGAAATATTTCGTATTTGATTTCCATTTCAATGTTCTACGCGTTCTTTTTTCATTTTATTTTATAATGTTGAGAAGCGTGTATTCGTAAAATATGAGAAACGAGAACGAATACAACCTTTTAATACATTATTCTTATGCGCGATATAATTTAGAGGAAATTCTTTAGACAAGAATTTATATGACAAATTGAGAATTTCAAAGATATTCATTTCTTCGTTAAAAATAAGGCACAGATGGTAAACATAATGTAGATATTTAATCGATTATTGTTGTAATAATATTCAGATATTCTTCGTGATATAAATTCGCTGACATATTTTCATCATCTTCTCCCTTTTTCCCTATTTTTTTTTCTTTTTTTTTCTTTGCTATAGCTATGCTCGAACCTCAGCTGAAACTCCTGCGGCATGAACGCGTTAACGAATACAAATTGTTCTCCCTGTTTCACGTCTCCACAAGTCCGCTCGTGAATGTTTTGACTATAAATAAACGAATAAATTTTTTTCCATCATCTATATTGATGTAAATGTTAAAATTCTTATTTTTGTCTTTAATTATAATTTTTATTTTCTATTTTTTTTGTTTATTTAGAAAGCAAAGTTTTATAAAAACATTGCGTCACAATATCAAGAAGCTATTGATGAAGTTCTTTGGAATGATAAAGTAGGAATGTGGTTGGACTATGATGCGAAAAATGGACGATCAAGAAACAGTTTCTTCCCATCAAATTTGACCCCACTATACACAGGCAGTTTTGATAAAAAACGAAAAGAATTTTACGCAAAAAAAGCAGTAGAACATCTAAAGTTTCATGGTATTGGTGAATATATGGGTGGAGTTCCATGTTCAGTAATGAAAACTGGTCAACAGTGGGACACACCAAACGCATGGTCACCTCTTCAATCAATTGTCGTTCAAGCACTTCGCAATACAGAATCTGAACCAGCACTATCTGTAGCGAGAGAATTTGCGAGACGATGGGTCTCGTCAAATTACATTGGATTCCGTGCGACTGGAAATATGTATGAGAAGGTGAGTAGTAAAAATTAATTACAGCATTTCAATATCTTTCTCATGATTATTTCTCTAATTATTTCCTTTTTATTCTTATATTATTGATTAAATTTTGCTCGGAGTTAGAATTTTATTTCAATTAACACATAACGTTACATTTCCAAGTTATCATTATTTATTTTAATAGTCTTTGTAATTAGTGATAATACTTCATGCAATTATTCTCCTTCATTTCTTAGTTATTCCAATTTTATCATCGTCTATCATATCAGTACCTCGAAGCAGCTACAACAAATTTATCATTATTTCACGACCTTTTATAAGATTATTTCTAATGATACAGGTCAGGAAAATTATAGAATTTAATTACAATTGAACAAGTTCTGAGGGTCTTTTTTAATTGCTCAACCCTACACAATATAACTTGGCAAAACTCTAAATGCATTCATTGAAAACTATGTTTCTCAACTTGACGCGCAAGTTATGATAGAATTGAATTTGAATTTAGCTATCACATTAAGAATGTAGATCGTCCTGACATCCTTTAACTTTAATATTGAAATTTGTCAGTGGTAGATTTTTTATTGGTCTAGGGGGAATTAAATTTTCCAACACGAAACTGGAAATGACTCTTTGAACATTCGCCGTATTGCCATCTCCATTTCTTTTTGTGGAGTGTGTCATAAATATGGTTATGATAAATAACAAAAAATTTTCATTCGTGTATTTCGCGTCACTATGACGACCAGAACCCTCCATGACATAACAATGAATTTTTTTTTCTTGGGGATCACTGCCAACATGCTCCCAAGCATTTGTTATATTGAATGTGAAATTTCAAATGATGAAGTCACGAATCTGTATCACTGATAATGCCTAAGAGAAAAAAAAAAGAATTTACGAATTCAGTTTCTAACATTGGCTGACTTGATGATTATAGTTGAGTTAGTTAAAGAGTTGCTGATTTAATGTACGATAATTTTAGATTACTCTCTCACATCTTTCCCCTCACTACTCCTCTGCCACACTGGTCTCCAACGATAAATTCATGAGAAATCACGAACGAACTTTCCACCGAATAACTTTTCAAAAGAATTTATTTCACGATAGTGAATAGAAAAGAAAAAGAATATTGTGAACTTGAGATTCGAAATAGATTCACGATTCAAAAGTCATTTGATAAATTGAAATTTCGCAAACACTTGCACAAATATAGTTTCCAAATTTTTACATACGCCGTTGCAATCTACTGATAATAAAAACAGTCAAAAACACACATCAATCTTGAAGAGATATTTAGATTTCACTTCATGTTTGCCTTATAAACATGTGACATCAGGATAATCATGATAAATTTGGTCCAACTTATTACACATTTCCAAATGTATTCACCCTCGATAAATTTTATTTCATCTTCATATACATATGTATGGATTTCATATATGCATGGGAATATGATGGAATGAAAAAGAAAAAAAAAAGGAGGAATATGAAAAAATTCCCCATGACAGAACAATGATTTATAAATTTGAAAAAGGGAATGAAAATTAATGATCGGGAAAAAAGTGGTTCGGAAACAAAAGAAAAAATTAATAAACGTGGATGGATGATTAAAGTGAAATGAAATTCGTTGTCAGGTGAAAATGAAATTTCAACGAATTCACTCCATCTATTCATTGCATATATATAAATGGTGATATATTCCAGTTCGATTTTGATTTGAATCCCCAATGCATTGAAACGTAATGACATTTCTCTGTCCTCTTCACAAACTATTTGTAACAGTGGTGACATCGTTGGTTTTTCGATCATTGGTAGGTGGGATCCAAACAATATATATATATTGAACCAAAAGAATTTCGACCAGCTTGGAAAGAAAAAAACGAAAACTTTCATCTTGTATTTACCCCTGTCATCATCCCACATGTCCGCAAAAGTTTGACGATACCACACAGTCTTTATATATATTTTCTTTTTGTTTCTGATTGCGGTTCACCATTTCTTTTTCTTCTTTTCTTTTCTTCATCCCTCTGCTACACCAATATCATGATGAAACATTCCACAAGTGTGTGAATCGTAAATCCCAAAATGTTCAACTATTTTTTTTTCCTGTTTGCGGAAGTAGCATTTTGAGTGCAATCGATTTTCCTTTTTCTCTGATTCGTGTGAAGAATACTCAAATGGGTAGAAAAACAATTGTCAAAATTTTGAAAGAACTTGAAATGAAACAAACATCAAAAGATAGGAAGATCAATAAAATTTTATCAATTCTTTTATTTGTGAGAAATATTTGTTGAGAGTCGTAAAAAATATTTATATTCTATTTTTTTTCTTCTCCTTTTTATTGATTACATCAAAGTTGAGTCACATCGATAAAGAATAATCCACTCTTGTGGGCGTGAACACAACAGATATTTATATTTATTGTCCTGCTTCATATGTATATAGAAAAACATGGAGACATAAAAGAATCAAACATGAAATGTCTTCCGACAAATAAAATATATACATTATATGTAATTGAAAGATAGGAAACTTGGCTCAAATAATCCTAAAAATATACGACCCTCATCTAACAATATCTTTGACGCTTCAGAATTGCCAGCCCATATATATATTTGTTCCACCCCTTTTATATAGTTCTATACTCGAATAGAGACGTTGATGTGATTGAAACGGAAATTGATTTATCTGCTCCACATTTTTCATCAATTCTAAAAATAAATTAATTGCAAAGATAAAACAAGCTTCTTCCACGATAGGAATTTTCAAATTGAAGAACACCAAGATTAGTTGATTGACATTCTACGTTGCGATGAGTTAACGAACTCCTGACCCAACACCACAAACAAATCTATTACTAACCCAAGAAAAGTTTCCGCACTCACAACGATGAGTTTTATTTTCAATTCCAATGCAGCTTAAGACTTTATCCAAGCCAGAAATACTTCACATAATATCGACCCCTTGCCAACGCTCATAATACTCAAAATATCTGATTGAACTTGAATATTGCATGAAACCAAAGAACATCCATAAATGATAATAAAAAAAAAAAGAATTCCACAATTTTCCATTGCATACAAATTGCACCAATACAAAAATGCAATCCAATCACAGACTAAAATTTCCAATCTCATAAAATTCCAAAATAAAATATTCAACAAAACAATAATCCCTTATTAAAGCAAAGACTTGGTCTCCAAGATCTATCAACTTTTTCTTTCCCAACACATCACTTCCATTCCTTCTCTCCATCAAATAAAAAATGGAGAAAAAACCAATCCATGTTGTCATCCCAAATTCTCATACATGAAAAATAGCACAAGAAAAATAGAAAAAAAACGAAGATAAAAATGATTTGAAGAGTCAATTTGTAGAAGAAAGAAGAGGATGCTGTGTCCAGCAGGCACGTTAATTCGCAGCCTCTCGATGTAAATCATGCCCAACCATTTGCGGTCACTTCCGCTTGAGTGTATACACACATTCCCATCCCCCTCACCCTCTCTCTCTAGCCCAACAACTCCACCTCATTTTCTCATCCCCCCATTCAATATAGTAACGTTGAATTGCAATAGATATGTATATGTTTGTGATACAATGGCGTGCGATTGCCAAGAAGGTGCACAGCTGGCGATAGGCATGATGGCACATGATGCATGAGAGTATACACAATCGCGATCCATTTACAGTCATTATCATAAACTGACGGAGCGCGATTGATATTTTGTAATAGAGCACCATTCATATATATATCACTGCATCATATTGTTGCTTTCATTAATACAAAGCTAAAATATCTGCTCCATTTATTCCAAAGTGTTGTATTACACCACAAAATCACAATGCAAAATGGCAATTCATAGTTTATAAAAATGATTTTCTTGCAAATTCTTTGTCAGAGAAATATTTCAAAACGTAGTTATAAAAACAATAGAAAAAAAAAAGAGAAATTATTCTGAAAAGGGCAACAGGGAGAACGACAAGGAAATATGACGTGGGTGTGACGTTCGTTGTCGTGAGGATAAATCAATTCCAGGACATCGAGCTGGAAAAAAAAGGCAAAGATGAAATTATGAAAGGAAAAATAAAAAAAAACGAATGTAAAAATAAAAAAGTAAAGAAATATGGTGGAAAAAGTTGATGTAGGAGGCTGGAAAATGTCACGTTGTTGTACACATGTCACGACACACTCTATGACAATGTGAGATGATTTTTACAGTATTCCAAAGGAGAAACTCTGCCTCTTTACTTTATGAAAACGAAGGATAGGTTGTCGGAAGCTATTTTTCATTGACGTTTTGTAGACGTGCGAAAGTATTTTACAGAATGATCAATAGAATATTCAAATGAAATGTTCTCAGTCAATATTTCAAAAAATTATGAAAAAAGATGATCAAACTTGATTGAACACTGAATGAGAAAAAAAGAGGCTTAGAGTTGATTGTAGTTTCAAAATTATTTGCATTATTTTTATTTTTATTAGGCATTTTATAAAATTGTTGTTAATAACAACTATTCTGGGTATTAAATTATTTAATTCACATTAATATCGCTCGTTGATTTTGTACATTCAATATTACTTACTTCGATAATTTCGACCAACATTAATGTCGAAGTAGATGAATTTCCGGAGTATTACAAGCAGTAGAATTAAAAGCTAAAAGAACACCTCCTCTCTCTGTTTGTACATCGATTAGAACATTAAAGACGAGCTTTACCTTCCTGAATATTACATGAAATGGAGATTATATTACACATCTATAAAGCAGTCGCCATATATAAACAGCTATGGTTATAGGGTTTGAAACTGTGAGTTAAAATTTTTTGTTGTTAGAGCTTAATGTTCACGAACAAACTTCACGTGATTTTTTTTTCTCCTATCCAACTAAGGGTAGTTTTACCAAACAATATTCTCTAATTAGAACAAACTTACAGTAAATATTTAATATGGAATTTATTAGTTTAGCAAGACCAATTATTAATGCAAGTCATATGAACAAATTTCGTTTTTTTTTATTGATAAAAAGTTTTTATAATTGAAAATGATCTTTGAATATTTTTATATGTAATTTTATTGTATTTAATTTGATTTTCTTTTTGCTTTTGTTCAGTATGATGCAGAACAACCAGGCAAATATGGTGACGGTGGTGAATATATCGTTCAAGCTGGATTTGGATGGACAAATGGTGTTGTACTAGAATTCCTCAATACATATCCAGACTTAACGTGGGGAGAGGACAAATATTCTTATCAGATTGGAAAAAATGGTAATTAAGTTGATGAGTTAAATTAATTATTGTCAAACTTTTCATTCCAACTGTTCCTTGATTTGATTAATTTGATAATTGAATAGATAATATAACACAAAGAAGTCGATGATTATTTAATAATTTTCACCCTTTGAGTGATGAGATGAGAATTTAATAATTTCTCAGTAGCAGCGACAGAGTTTCAATCATCGTTAGAAACATATGTTCTGTTCATTTATTATTCAGGTCGAGAATATGACATTTTACTGATTGAAAGAGAAAAGTAAAATTTAATCTCATGTTACAAAAACCCTGAAAGTTTCAACCTGACATGATCATTCGATTACATATTTCGATTTAGTTTTCATATTAAATTACTCGATGCGACTGTCAATAGAAGTTTTAAGAGTTATGAATATTTTTTTTCTTCAAACCATTATTTATTCCAATTTGTAAAAATTTTAAGATCTAACATCGCAGCCATCAAAATAAATTTTTAATGCGCATGAATTTTATATAGTTTGTCTTCGACTTTTTTTTACAGTTCAATTTTTGCGTATATGAAAAAGATGTTACTTGATATTAAATAATATCGAACAGTGCTCTGAATTTTAATCCAATTCATTTTATTCTACAATATTTAAAACGATGAATTATTAAAATTTTATCAAAGCTTTTCAAGAGCACACTCATTATCTGCTATGATTGAATAATTATCTGAAAGAAATTTATTCTTGAATTTATTTATAAACATAAACAGTTAGACATTGAGTATAAAGTTACAAAAAGTTTGCAATCTATAATTGTAGTGGAGGGTAAAGTGGACGATAATGGAAATGGATATTGCTAAGGGAATCGATATTTCAAGCGCGTGTCGCAACGTGAATTAAATCGGAAGTCGTTACACTGCACGATGCTCATTTTCACCATTTCACCGTTATGTTAAGAGACGCGAAAACAATTATACGAATTTAAACCGTTGAATTTCTCTCATTTCCTTTCATTGCATTCATTTCACCTAAATCTATAAAGAATGTTATGTTATAAATTCCAATTTTCACATGTTTCTAAATAAAAATGTGCCCTTTTTTTTTCTAGATGATGAAAACATACCGTTGGTTAAACTACTAGACAAGAAGATGTTGGATCAATGATCCACATAAGCAATCGAGACGAATTTCGATTGGAATGAGCTCGAATCAACTATTTACAGATAAAACTAAATGAAATACGAAAGAAAAAAAATTTCACTTAGCGCTTGAACAAAAATACAAGATAAAGATTTCAAAAAAATTCTCTGACAGAATAGTGAATGAATTTAAAATTGAGTTCACATTCAGTTAATGACATTTTCGATTGTACATAGATAGAGTGAAATTGAATTATATTGATTAGGAATCTATTTATCAATCAGTATTCTAAACATAGTATATAGAGGAAAATTTAATACTGTGATTCAGAATTTTTAAATTAAATTTCTGAAACTGACATGAGTTCATAATGAAACCACAGTTAAATTTTCTTGCCTCTTATTTCTATTTTAGAATATTAATGTGACAGAGATGAACGTGTAAAAATGATCATTTTTCATCGACACGTGAAGTGATGAATAATTAATTAACATTAGAACTAATTAAACAAATTGTGATTTGAAAAAAAAAACTTCTCTTTAATGTATTCTCTATATGTAAATATCTCGATTTAAAACCAATCAGGTGTAATGCAGCAATATAAATATGCCATTAAATTTTATATCTGATATTTGATGTGATTTATTCTTTTGTGTGTTGTTTTTTATTGCATAGTAATGTTGAATTCACTACAATCCTTTGATACGTCTCTTTCAATATCACGCCCCAATGACTATGTTGCATTGCTAACCAATGTAACAAACTCATTCACATCATCATCCACGCAACCCAACCAACCAAACTCTATTTGCCAGTTGCTCGTTTGCATTTTAACTCAATTGAAATGCTTCATCCTAACCCGTTCATTCTCTACGTTCTACATCCATGGTACTTTGGAATTATATCTGTAAATGATATTACGCAATGTATGTTACCTGCAACAGTTCAATTACAAATATATAAATCAATATTTGAACCACTTGACAAGTCATATTGAATGATCACAAATGAAAACGAATGAATAAGCTGACGTTTGCCATTAAATGAGAATAAAAGAAACAAAAATACAACGTGAAAATTTAGTATTGTATTTGATAATTCTATAGAAAAAATATTGAATATTAATTACCTCACTTTTTTTCACCATTGTTGTATCCAAGTTTGTGAAAATCTTTCAAAACAACATTAAATGTTATAATAACATCGCCTTGAACTTTCATACGTGTTACTGAAAAAGAAATAAAAGGTGTTTGTAAAAATTTTAATTATTCATATAAATCAATGAATGATAATGAAGCATTGGGGGATATGCAGATATGTTATTATTACATTCACGGCCACTTCCCGTTGCGAGAATTGACGGTTCAATTAATTCTGGCCGTCTGCCTGTTATCCAGGATGTGAACTGATGCAATATTGAGGAAGATTCTGGTACATATACTGGAACTCTATATGAATTAAACAGCCAATTATCTATTTATTGAATATATGAGACAGGTGTTGTTGTGGTGCCACTCGTCCACACTCGAAAAGGAGAACCAATTAAAACTATCATTTTTTTTCTTTTTAATTGCACGAGATCCGGATTCATTACGAATTTTGAACGTTTCACATTGCAGAGATGGACATAAATAGAATGAAGATATTTGTCGTCATAAATGTCATATTATTCGTAATTAAAACTTTGACTGAATTAGATTTGAAAATTGAGGACATTAAATAGATAAACTGGGTGATAATGAATCCAACATAAATGTTTATCAACATGCTTCGTCAATTTTAATAATTTTTCTTTTTTCCTTGTGGTAACAGAAAAAAAATATAACTTTATTATAAATATTCAGAGTATCCGTTATCTTTTGCATCGTGTCCTTGTTCAATTTAAATGTGTTAAAAAAATAATCTGCGCACCTGAGAACTCATTAAAAATTGAATTTATTCATGAGACAATAAAATTTGTCATTCAAGATCTACTAAGAACCAAAAAAAAATACGATTTTTGCCTCGAGACTACATTAGGACTGATTAAAAAGTGAGATTCGCGTCTAGGGATTCATCGAAAATGAAATTTTCCCCCTAAGTATAAACTTCTTACGCATTTAAAAGTCTGTAAAAGTCTCTAAGTGTCTGTGGAAACTGTACGTCTCTATAACTATATGCAAATATACATGAACTCGGAATAATCGACCGCGCGAAAGTCTTTGTCACGGATTAGAGTGTATGTGACATTCCAAGTGCATCCTGTTTACGAGTACCACTCGGTGTGTTAAATTGTGCATCTTTCATTTCGAATAGTTGAAGTGTCCATTTATGTTTCATGTACTACGTGTTAGCGAGCTCATTTCAGTGTGGTGAAATTAAATGCGAACCAGTTTACCTTCTTTCGTGGTGACCTGATGTGAATGGTATATGACACACACCGTAGCCACGAATAACATCGTGACCGAAAATATCTAATCCATATACTGATAAAACAATTTGAGGCCCTGCAATGTTTATTTAATACTTTCAGTTAGATTTAATAGAGCACATGGACATGATGTCATGCTATTTTTGGTTTATTATAAATTGAAATGTTCTTTTAGTAAAAATAAAATGATGTCATTAGAATTGTGTATACAATTGGTGTCAGAATTATTTGTAAATCATAGTGCCATCATAGTAAATAATTAGCAATTATTCGTAGTTGATAAATTTTATGAAGTGATGTTGTGTTGAAAGCATTTTTCCTCAAGCCTATGACTATGATATCATTATGATATAAATAACATTTTTATTCTTGATAATGTGAAGAAAAAGTGAAGTTAAAAAAAAAAGGATCTTGATCATGAAAAGTCTGTGATATTTTTAGATGTATCAAATTTTTTCCACCAAGAATGACATCACTCGTCCTTCTTAATTCCAAATAATAAAAAAGGAAAAAATTGATAACATTGCATATTGTCATTTTGTTAGCATCCAGATTGTAATAAGAAAGAAAAGAAATTTTTTATATTTCGACTTACAACCATGTGGTGTTGTTGATTTGAATGTAACATCTAATGGAAAATTCCAAGCTGCAATACGCTCTGGATCATTACTACATTTACACATTTGTGTTAAACCTTCTTCAATACCCTGTAATCAAAAGCGCACGAAAATTGGATGATATCTAATCAGAATTACTGGAACTTTCCATATCAAATCAGGCTATTGCATAAGCAATTAAATTATCTTTTTACCGTCACAACATTCCACTCGGATCCGTAATGATAAATATATTTGCAATATGCATTATCAATTTCATAAAATTCTCCATATTCCACTGATCCAGTAACACAAACATAAAATTCACCATCTGTCATTATTGTCACGTATATTTACAATATCTCATTAACGATTGCACAGTGGTAACGTTGAATTTCCGAATGCTTGAAAAGGACGCATGAAACACAAACATTGAAGTACATAACAATGTTTGAATTATCATCACCATGACAACGGTGATACGAACGAACGCCACCAGGTACCTGAGCAGGTGAAAATTTGAAATAGCGGAAATAGTGTCGTAAATGGACGAGGGTGCAGCAATTGTCCATTCGTTGATTCCCAAATTTAGTCTGAATTAATATTTATAAACTAGGAGAGAAGAGTTCTCTTCGATTAGCTTTCATTTTTTTTTATTTTTTTGTTTTCTTACAATTTTTCAGGTTTCATTTTTTTATTTGGAAAAGCATTAGAGCTCATGTGAAGGCTTGAGCTACAAACTGCTTCCTTTTATATAATGAGAAATAATGTACAACTTGATTTGATATTAACCTACATGCAACAATGATTGGTACTATGTTTTTTTTTCAAATCGAAAACGTGATTCACTATTATAAATCAATTTTATATACACGATGATTGAGTGTGTGTGTTTGCGTGTGTTCCAACACAAGATGGTATTTCTATCGTATTTGTTCAGTTCGTTTCGCCAACAGATTGAAAAGAATTTGGAAACATTGACGACGGGGCTGATTTTATGACACGACAAATGTTTCCAATTCTTTCAATATTAAATGCCAAAAATTTTTTCTCAACTTGTGAATGGAATTCCATGCGAACATTCAAACACATGACCGAATATTTCATGATAATATGTTAAATATTAACGATTAATTTCACTCGTGGCGATAAGTATTGTCAGTTCCAAGTGTTATAATTTAATTTAATACTTGACGACGATTCATCATTTGTATAACCTTCGCACATTTTATGAGCTGAAGCAATATCGTGATTTTATCGTAATTTCTCTTTTTTCGTTAACATTATCGTAGTGCTTGATGTGATCTATGATTATAGATTTACGCCATGAAACTTTAACTCAACAACGTATTGCTTATATTGATAAACTAAAAAATGACTCTATATAAAATTGACTGGACTCACGACGTTTTGAACGATTTTTTATACGTATCAATTCTTCTCTACTGCGTTAAATATTTCTCATAAGAAATAGCAAGATATTTTCGTTTTCTTCTGTGGTTATTATCTAATTGTATCTACTTTCCCGCTGCAATTTCCTTCATACGATTCAGAGCAGATCCAGCTTTGAACCAACCAATTTGAAGATCATTCAGTGTATGATTGAGCGTAATCGTATCGACTTTTCCATCTTTATGCTTGATCTCTGCCTTAATGGGCTGGAAAAATATAGAAAGAATTGTGAAGAACAGTTTTATCACTATCAAAAGCTGAATGAATTATTGAAAGTATGTAAGATTGAAATTAAAAAAATAATTACCTTTCCGGGTGCAAGATCTTTCAAGCCAAGTAAACTTATTTTATCAGTCGGTTGAATTTTATCATAATCACTGGGGTCGGCGAATGTCAATGGCAAAAGACCCTGTTTCTTCAAATTTGTTTCGTGAATTCTAGCAAAGCTCTTAACAATGATTGCCCGTCCGCCAAGGTGACGAGGTTCAAGTGCAGCATGTTCGCGAGACGATCCCTCGCCGTAATTTTCATCTCCAACAGCGACCCATCTCACGCCATTTTTCTTGTAATGACGAGCGACGTCAGGGACACCACCCCATTCACCATTCAATTGATTCTTAATTTTATTGACCTCATTATTCTCATAATTGACAGCTCCAATAAACATATTATTTGAGATATTATCCAGATGTCCACGATATTTCAACCACGGACCAGCTGCCGAAATGTGATCAGTCGTACATTTTCCCTTAACCTTGATCAAAACAGTCAAATCGGTAAGATCTTTGCCGTCCCATTTATCAAATGGTTCCAACAATTGTAGTCGTTGTGACTTAGGGTCAACATCAACTCTAAGTTTGCTGCCATCAGGTGGTGGTGCAGCATAGGTATCCGCGCCGGGGTCAAATCCACGTTGTGGCAATTCATCACCAAATGGATTGTCCAACAAAAATTCCTTGCCATCTTTACCTTTAAGTTTATCTGTCAATGGATTGAAGTCCAATCTTCCAGCAATTGACAAAGCGGTTACAAGCTCAGGACTCGTGACGAATGCATGTGTAGCTGGGTTTGCATCATTACGTCCAGTGAAATTACGATTGTATGAAGTGACAATTGTATTCTTGTCGCCTTTCTTGATATCCTGTCGATCCCATTGACCAATACACGGCCCACAAGCATTGGCTAGAACAGTTCCACCAAATTGACGCAGCGTTTCTGCGATTCCATCGCGTTCAATTGTAGCGCGAATTTGTTCAGATCCAGGCGTCACATTGAATGGAGTTTTTGATTTTAAGCCATGTTTGATAGCTTGTTTCGCAATATTCGCACATCTACCCATGTCCTCATACGAGCTATTTGTGCACGAACCGATTAATCCAACTTTAATTTCATTAGGCCAACCATTTTTCTTTGCAACTTCGCCGAGTTTTGAAATTGGATGAGCCAAATCGGGTGTAAATGGTCCATTCACGTGTGGTTCGAGTGTTGATAAATCCAATTCGATAATTTGATCATATTTTGCATTGGCATCAGCTGTTAGTAAACTCGTTTTGAACATATCAGCCGCCGCGGCCACCGATGCACGATCAGTTGCCTTCAAATAATCTTGCATACGATAATTGTATGGAAATACTGATGTTGTAGCACCAATTTCAGCACCCATATTGCAAATTGTTGCCATCCCTGTGCAACTAATGCTGTCTACACCTGGACCAAAGTACTCAACAATTGCACCAGTTCCGCCTTTCACCGTAAGGATTCCAGCAACTTTCAAGATAATGTCTTTTGGACTGGTCCAGCCTTTCAATTCGCCAGTGAGCTTAACACCAATGACTTTGGGACACTTCAATTCCCATGGAATGTTAGCCATCACATCAACCGCATCAGCACCACCAACACCGATACAGAGACCACCTAAACCACCACCGTTTGGTGTGTGCGAATCTGTTCCAATCATTAATAATCCCGGGAAAGCATAATTCTCAAGGATAATTTGATGAATAATTCCTGATCCAGGATTCCAGAATCCTACACCGTATTTAGCTCCAGCTGATTGCAAAAAATTGTATACTTCTTTATTCATATCTTTGGCACGGCTTAAATCTTCGGCACCGCCAATTTGTGCCTCGATTAAGTGATCGCAATGAATTGTCGACGGCACAGCAACTTTGGGCAGGCCTAAACAAAAGAAAATTCATCACACAAATCAATTGCTGATGTTTCGTGCACCAACGACAAATCATAGCAGCTCTCTTTTGATCTTACCAGAGCTTATAAACTGCAACATTGCCATCTGTGCCGTTGCATCCTGCATTGCAACCCGATCGGGACGCAGGCGTAAGTAACTTGTACCACGAACAATTTCTTGTTTTTGTGGTTCATCCAAATGGGAATATAAAACTTTTTCGGAAAGGGTAAGTGGTCGTCCTAATCTGTAATATTGAATGCAGAATAATTAAATTTCACATTGTATCATTAAATATATAAATAAATTATATTTCCACTATCAAATTCATTACCGTTTTTTTACAATTTTCAAATTTTCGTCTAATTTGTCGTATGGCAAATATGTCGTTTGATCGAATTTGGACATTGCCACTTTTGCAGCGGCAAAACTTAATGGGCTCACGCTGAAACATCTTTGCTGAATATCTCCAGCAAATCCAGATAGTCTCTGCAAATAATAGATAGAAAATTCAATACACATTCATTAACCAATAAATTGATACAATGTGCACTAGTATATTTTCAACTCGTTAAATTGCTTTGAAAAGTCTGTTATCAAGCAATAATATCTCCTTATCAAAATCATTCAGTGTCATTCCTGATTAGAAAGTAGCATTCAACACCAATTGAAAAGAATTCTTTTTGAATATCGTCAAAGGCAATTGAATAACTCCAACCGCTACTAATGATGGACTTTGTCTATGAAATAAATCGTTTGAAATCCTAATTTGGAATTGAAGATATTAGATAACTATTCACTACATAATATTATTCCAATTAATTCCCTCGATAAAATAATCAGTACATCAACAATAATAATAATGGATAACACACAATAAAAATTTCAAGGTGCTCTTCGCAATGATATTTGAGACGCATTCAAATAATCTACTCTTTTGGCTCTCAGTAGCATATTCAATCGTTGCAAAATCAAAAAAGTCGCGCGCATATGCGCGTTAGATTCGCACACATAACCTCACATTCTTTCGCCAGATACAATTTAATATACATATGTATATACAGATATATATATAAATGCGCAATATTATGTTATGTAAGTTCTTTAGAATATTCTCCTATTGCAAGACATGCAATTCATCATCTTCTCATCATCCCAATCATCCAACAATTCTCATAAGCAATTGAAATTTGAAGCGATTTATTTCATAGTCAAAGCACAATATCAGTAGCATTTTGGAGTATTTAATAACATTTAATGGTACTCAAAATGGATTCATTTCAAACCGTTTTAATTTGACTACTGTTTAAACGAGGAATGTAACATCAATGTACGATAGAATTCATTCCACATTTATGTTACATCGAAATTCACATGCAGCTGTTTTGTAGCACGTGAACTATTGCTCTCTATTGACGTTGATGAGTTTTCACATGACATCTACCTTTGACCTGTTTTTCATTCATTTTCTCGAGAAGTATATATATATATATATATGTATATATATGTATATATATTTCACAGACAGAAAATTGCAGAAACACCCAACATATGTAGCAAAAAAAAAGTCATTTTTCACGTAACAGATTTATTGATTTATCATTACATTCTCACAATGAATTAAGTTTATTCGTGAATTAACACAAGAGAAAGGGAAGGTTAAAAAATTGGTAATAACTGTGATATGGTGGGAGGTAGATTACTTTGAATGAATGAAAAATGCAAGTGCATCTGTGTTTTGAGTGCCTACCTGTGCCCGAAAAATTCTGGCGCAGTACGACATTGTTGGAAGAGTAATGAGGTCTCTTTAATTGATCAAAAGATTCTTTTTCGTTTCACACTTCGGTTGCTTATGATGAGCGCAAGCTCTTTTTATATCGTTGCTGCTGCAAAAACAAATGTTAGATACGTTTCTTATCTTATTCTGAAAAAAACTCTCGTGTGGCAGTCCTTCTCAAACCGGCCACCAGAGAACTAAATTCAATTCCGACAAAATTCTCGTTGTTCGACCTCACTATTCACGATATATCATGAATGTTAAACGGTCACGCATGCGCATTTTATTATGTGATATTGAAATAGATTATGTATTTGTGTACATGTATGTATGTATGTCTGCACATACAGATGTTTATTCAGGAGAAAATAATACTGGCCAAGTGATAACATTGATAACTGTTATTTTGGAAGTCACAATTGATACGCAAAAATCAGATTAGAATTTGCATTACCAGATGAGACTGCTGATGGCGCTTCTGTCTATCATGAGAAGTATGATAAAGCTTATGATTAATTTGCTGCGATTCATGAGAAAATGACGGTCATTTCGAGTTTGTTGCTGTGACTAATTACTCTTTTCAATATCCTTTCCATCACGATAAATAAAACGTTATCTGTAACATATTTGGTAGATTCATCAATTGTCGATTGTTGAAATTGCTGTGGATGCTTTCACCATGCGTCATAATCCCGCCATTTTGAAACTGTACTTGAGATTCCCTTCTTATCGGCGACAGATAATAACGAACACCATGATACCATTTTATAGCAAAGATGATTCTGTAGTTATTTCTGTTCATCCTCATTTGATGAATTGGCTAAAAATAAAACAGAATTCTTATCATCAATGAACTGTTTCAAGCAGTGAAGCAATAAATTTCTATAATTCCACAAATTTCAATGAATACGCGGAAGATAAAAATCATTCATTGTTACACTCAGATAATTGTCACGATATACAGGTAATATATAGTGGCTGTGAACTTATATCGTACACCTTTCGCACATTAATCTCGCCAAGGTCAAATACGAATTCGAATATAATGAGGTCAGGCCTTGTAAATTGAAAATAGTGGTCGAGAAATGAACCGGATAAATCTACATGCCAACAGAGTGTACATGTCAACTGCATATAATCAAAGAATAAACAAAATACCTTTCAACCAAGACGAAATAAAATATAAAAGACAAATTGAAAAATAAAGAATATTTATAATAGTGATAAAATGTCCTCGAAAACCACCCACCCTCCCTCATGTCCATTCTCTTTTTCTCCCTCTGGGCGTCTCCTTCTTATGGCCCAGTTTCACATATAACATATCCTGGCGTCCATTATTTTTCTCTTTTTTTTTCTCATTCTCTTTTCTTTACTGTTCAACTACAACCATACATCAACTCAAAGTGATTTGACGTATGCGCACAGTAATCTTGTCGCAATACAATCGTGCCAATGAATCAAATTCAAAAGCTGTGACTATGCCCAGAGGTTACGAATGTCATTCGTCGTGTGCTTCTTCACCAATAAACTAAATAAAAATCCAACTCTTATTACAACTATTATTATTAATAAACAAATAAATAAATAAATATGTGCATATTCATTATTTGATATCCCAATCTGTTCCCTATTTTCCCTTCAACAGTTCATAATATAAAATTACAATATAAAAAACATTATCAATGATACAATTTCACCAAGATTTCATCAACTCTCACACACGTTCAAATATCATTCAGTTTCAGTATTTCCGTAAATTCTTAAAAGACCAGGAACTGCAAAAACCTGTTTGATACACATTGCAATTCGCTCAACTTGTTCTCAAATATATTCTGTTTCATGTGAATCATTCTGATTTTATCTACCTAAAATACAATTCACCACTGATATTATTCCCACATTATCAAATAATTCCAAGCTTTACAATTTTTAAAATTCCACCTCATTCCTCCATGAAAACTCTTATTCTTCCATCCTCTATTCTTCAATGAACTCTATCAATAATTATCAACATCTATTCGCTTTACCCTTGCGAAGTTTCCTCAACGTCTTGGACAATGTCCGCATCAAATGTGTTCAAGATTCTTCATCAACATCCACCATTATTTCATTCTACTATTCAATTTCACCATCAATCATTATCTACACAACTATAATTGGAAGCTTCGGGTCACCTTTGTACTTCGCCAGCCCATACCGCCAACGTTGTACGTATTTATTATCAGTGTAGATATATTCTCATACCTTCAGGGAACTGTGTATAAAATATATCGTTGAGAGATCGTGATGGCTACTGAAATGGGTGCGCGTGCCTCGCGCCGTTCGATCGAGATCAACGAACGTGACAGCAGGGAGAGCAATAGGCGTAATTGTTTCTTTATTTTTTAATTTTTTGTTTATTATTTTTCTTCTCAATGTTGCCTTCTATTTTTATTTAATAATACATTGTTATATATTGCCTTCCTTTCTCAATGAGGGTTTTCATTATTCTTTGCATCTCAGCACGATGTGTGTTAATAAATAAATATAAATCCATCACGTACTCTAAATATCTGCAATAAATAAATGCACGTTTATGTATACGATTAATTCAATGTTTGTTTGACCTCCACGTTACATTATTGCGATCGCGTCCATGAAGTTTAATAACGCGGGGGTGTGGCCCTGTGCGAACGACTCTTCGCGGTTTATTATTGCCTCAAGGCATCGAAGTGATCGCTATCGAACTCTCACTTTCGCCCGCTGCGTTGTCAGCTAAAATTCCCTGAGGGTTTAAAATGCGTAGATATATGTGCATATGGCTACTGCGTTTTCATCGCATTGAGAATGGGGGTATTATGTATATTGTATTAAGCGACTTATTCTTTATATAGGCACGTGAAATTTATCACCCTTTTGGATTATTTTTTTATGTTTATTCTGAACTATTTATTTTCTTTTTGATTTATCGTTTATTTTATTGCTCAACATTTTTGGTGCATGGAAAATATGAATTTCACTTTTTGTTTGTGGGTTTTGGATTCATGACAGAGTGATTGAGATGATTGTTTTAGTACTGATTTGCGAACCTGATCAGGATCTCTTCATTATTTGAATTCTTTTGATGCGAATAAGAAAATTTTCACTTGATTTTTAGGGAGTTTTTTTTTACGTATAAAAATTGACTATAAAAATATTTTTGGAAATTGTCCTAATTATATATTTGATGATATTTTTGTTGAAAAGTTTTATTTGGATTGAGAAAAATTTTTGAGAAGTTTAATTCACAGTTTAGATAAGAAAGCGAAAATATTATCGAATCAACAACTGATTTTTTATATTTGTTCATTTAATTATTCATTTATGTATTTATTTATTTATGGAGCGGTTTCTTTTTTTTGCCGTTTGTTCCTTTGAATGTATTGCGAAATACGACAGAGCAGTGAAATAAATACGAACATTGGAGTGTTATTCTTACGATTGGGGCCGCCGCCTCGATTGTCCCATAAGCGCGCGTATGTGTTATGCAGAAAGTGCATTAAATCGTTACACGGATGTAGCGCGCGGACCACCCATTTGGTATGAAGATTTATTTTTAAGTTTATATCATTGTATACATATCAAGTTAGAGAAAATTCATTTCCATAAAACGTGAATCAAGAATGTATTTCTTATTATTTTCATTATTATTTTTCCATTTTTTGAACTATTAATAGAAATCAAATTAATGGAACGTAAAATTTCTTTCTCCTTCGCATCAGAAAAATGTTATTTTCTCATTTGGAATTTTTGTTCGGAGATAAGAAATGTTTTATTATTATTTACAGGTAAAATTGAATAATTATTTCGTGTTAGTTACAAAACATTCATAGCCACCCTTGTAAAAATTAATAAAAATTTGAATTAACCCCTAGAGAAGAATCTTCGAATAAAATAATAAGACATTTAATAAAATAGAAAGAATTGTTATAATCACATCACATTATTTGTATTCCCTAATTGTTTACTTCCTCCGAAACTTTTCATTACAGAAGAAATTGATTTTCTTACCATTCTTCATAATTTGTTTTGAT
The DNA here is from genome assembly GCA_030523045.1 of Meteorus cinctellus. Lineage (NCBI taxonomy): Eukaryota > Metazoa > Arthropoda > Insecta > Hymenoptera > Braconidae > Meteorus > Meteorus cinctellus. Next base: position 281,576 of record JAPYZF010000110.1, read on the forward strand.
ATTTTATTCTGCTGGAATTATCGTCACATTGGGCTTAACTAATATACAAAAATTTAAACAAAACTTACAACAAATTACAGTTGGCAGTGGTGGCCGATGGAGCGTGCCCTGATCGACCGTGGCGACTGTTCAAGCGTGACGGCACGAGAGCGTAAATTTATTACGTATAATGTGCGCAGATTAATCTTCGCGCAACGTTGCCTTGACTGAAATATCATTTTTTATTGGTACATATATATCATAAATATATATTTTTAAATATAAATATCATACATGTCTGAAATGAATGAATAAACGTATCAAAAAAAAAAAAAAATGTTTAAAACTATTAGTTAGGAAAAAAAATGAAAAATGACAAACGATTTGTCACAATTGTTCTATTTCAATTCAATCCGAAATGAAATCATTGAAACTTTTTTTCTCTCCTTCGTAATTTTTTTTTTTCTGTTCTGTTGAAGTAATTGAGTAAATTACTTTTTGGAATTTCCATGATTCACAAGTTGCAATGTATGTCGGTCGTCTTTGAACGAGTTGTCAAATAAGGTGTGGACGAGGCGCATGTTGGGTGTTTGACTCAGTCTCAATGTGGGATTTGCAATGTATAAAGTGACAAGACCACTAATAAATAGATCGTCGACGATTTGTTGTCGGTAAAAATATAAACCTGATATACATATATGTAAAAGATCTATGGGGTTTTTTTCTTATCCAAGATGTGTAGTGATACATGAAGTACTTATAGAGTTGAGAATAATTTTTTTTTCACGTTCTCAGGCACCATAAAAGTCATTTTATTTTATTTTTCTTATCACTTATATTTTTATTTTCTTCGTTCACTTCTAACTAGTCCCATAAAATTTTCTGCACACTATTCATCATCCTCAACATTTTGTTTTCTACTTTTAGAGATAATTTGTACATTTTTTCAACAAATTGTAAATTAATTAATATTTATAAATTCATATTAATTATCTTACATTTTTCAAATTCATCAAATTGATTTATCTTGTGATTCTTAATTAATTCATAACTTCCATCGACTTTTTCAAATCCGCATTAACCAATTTTTGATTTAAATTCCAATTTCACTTCTTATCCCTTTTTATAACTTTTCATTTCCTATTTCCGAGAAAACCCGAAGAAAAAATCTCTTTATTTTCATATCTAATCTTTCAAACAATAATTTAATCTCACAAATTTTCACTCCAATTAATTTACAGGTGTTCAAATCCAAAATGAAAAAAATGATCAACAATAATCATTTATTTTTATAATTCCAACTGCAATTTTTCGTCCTTTGTTGTCGAGAAATTTGAAGTATGGACCTGCAATACATTTGTAATTGCTTGGGGCGGATTCTCCCGCAGTTTATATCACATTCACAAGTAAGAGTGCACCCATGGCCATGACGTAATTCTGGAGAAAGTATCTGCACTCTCCAGTAAAGACTATTATCGTATTCATATAAGTATTGTATCCATATAAGTGTGTGTGCGTGTTAACGATGATTTTCTACCAATAAACATTTGAAAAAAATAAAGATGATAATAATAATTACAATAACTTCAATACCATGAAAGGGCTGTCATGTTTGGTACTTATAAATAAGCAAGGTGAAAACTATGGTGCAAGAAACAAAATTGAATGAAAAATAAAATTAAAAAATAAGATAAATTTATTTTTTTCCCGCCAATAAATTCGTTCTGCATCAATTGCAATTAAACTTTATCCATATAAATATGTTCATGCACGTATGTAAAATGAGCGATAATGCCACGGGCATCGATGGCACTCATAACTTATAAGTCATTCGTCTTCACATACCGGTTTCCATTAGTCCTTCATTGTATAAAGTTAAAAAAAAACGTTGAGATAAAATAAAAAAAAATACATTTAGTGTATATGTGTATGATGGCGATGGAACGTTGAATCGGGCTCACGATCGTTATATGAAGGCGAAAGCATGCCACGTCGCGTCGTTGAAACGATTATAAGATTCTTACCGTTAGACAATTATGAGGAATTTCGTTGATCGTGCAATTATTTACTCCGGTTTGTTTGTTTGTTTAAATATTTTTTTACGCTTTGAGAACGGTCTATTTTATCCTTTTTTGTTTCTTGAATTATTAAAGTACCTCCATATGCAACGGAAAAAGAAAAAATAAGAGATGAAAAAACAAAAAGGAAAAATAATTATCAGAGTGGATTATTCTAGAATTAATTATGAGTCAGTAATGTTTCCTTATTTTTTTTTTCTTGAATGATAATTAAAATATTTTACGTGACATTAAAAGTTTGCAGTTAAGTTTGTTGGTCATCAAATTATCATTTAACAATTAATTTATCAATGGTGTTTGAATTCCAATTAAAAATTACATAATATGTGAAAATGTGGGAAACAACGAAGAATTTTACAATAAATTATTTTTATTCCATGTAATTTTAATCATTATAAATTGATAAAATATAATGTTTTGATATCGAACAATATTAATCACTTCTACCTGATCATTATAACAAATCAGGTTACATTGGATATGCATCAGAAGTGAGGAGTCATTGTAGTTAAAAAAATTAGCGATAAATTACAAATTCAGGTTTATATATGTAAAACAAATTTAAATTGCACTTATATATATCGAAAGGGAAAGCATATCCGCAGGGTTTCGTGTGCGCCTCACTTCGCGATATAATGTTGTCTAAATTGCCAGGGGCAGAAAAATTTTTGTGTCAAACTCCACCCACTTATCGTATAATTATCCGATATGGACTATATACTATTGCATTGATTAAATTACTCTTGATAATTTTTATTCTTGATTTAATTTCAATTTATTAACCAAAAGGTTAAAGACATCTATTATTACATTAATAATCCACCAACTTTAAATACAATTTGTGAAATAATAATTGCACAACCTGATAATTATTTTGGCAACATCAACATCATGTCTGAATTTAATCAATCTAAATTAATAATAATAATATCACTCAGTATTATTGAAAGATTAAAAATATATAAAAGAAAAAATTCACACGCGAATAAAATATAAAAACAATAATAATAATGGGATGTAATTAATTAATAAATTCATATATGTGAGTCCTTGAATTGATGATTGATGATTGGATGGATCTTAAATCAGTTCACCAACAAGGTTCTTATTTCAAATAATTACCCAATAAAAAATATCTTCTCATGATTCTTCTTATATGTTCCACTTTAATAATAGTACGATTTAATTATTGACAGTGTAGCTCGATATTTAATCCTTTTCACAACCATGAAATAATACATTATCGTCGACATGCAAAGATCCACTAACAGAATCATATTTAGTATTTCAATGTGTATGCAATTTTGATGCAACGATATATGACATGAGAAAAAAATTTTTGGAGCAATTACATTGCAGAGATATTTCATAACATATCATAAAACATTTTCTCATGAAACTTTAATAAAATTCGTTGATTTTATACCTATCAATAATTTATACATCATCCTTATTTTATAATGAACCATAATATTTACCTGATATAAAATGCTTTTCTGATATACTTGCAAGTTACTTTTATATTACTCAATATTCCATTAACACATCCATGAACGTGCATTTAAGTATATTTTCAAGCGTTTGTGTCACTTCATATAATTGTGCATTCACTTTTGCAATGTGCAATAATCCATCATAAACATCCATTAAAATTCATTGAACAATAATATATATTTTTATAGTGAAAAGAATTGAAATGGAGAGATAAAAGTGAAAAAAAATTGGAAAGATAAAAAAAAAGAATTTTATTTATTCATTTCACAGATCACGCGTGGGATCTTTTATTTGATTCTTCAATAACAGTTTTATTTTCTTCATTTTTTCTTTGTTATTTTTTTTTTTTGTTTCATTTCTTAGTTTATTGTAGTGACACAATACGTTCTACAAGACGACAATTCGATTCGAGAGATATTATTTCCTCACGATTAAATCATCGCGTGGTGAATGCTGAGAATTGTGTTGGGTTTGACATATAGCTGCGTGCGAAGTGGACGGTATAAAGTGTCCTGTCTATGTACCATATGTTTGTTGACTTTTTCCATATTTGGTAAATCGATCTATGAAAGGTATTGGTCAGTGTATAATAGTGGCCACTTCAGTATCAATCACCTTATATCGACAATATATTACTTTATCGTAAAATTGTATTTCAATCATATCAAATTATTATACCTTTGTTTACCTGTAGCGTTTGAAAATAAATATTAAACATTTATATAAACCATTGGTACCATTTAAAGAATAAAAATATTCACCAGTCAATGTGTTTACAATTTTATTTAATTTTTATCAATTCCAATTAGTTTCTGAAATTGATATTAATTATATAAATGGAAAGGAAAAGAAGAATCAAATTATAAATCAATTTTTCTCCCCAGCATTTTTTTTTCCTGTTTCACCTGGATCTCATGGGAATGACGTGGTCATCGTTACATATATTATGGTGGTCGTTGCACCACAATCGCCCTGAGCCATCACACAATATGATTGACGCTCCGTGACTCACCTATCAAAGCCCAGAATTTTAATTCATCAATCCTTTGAATAAATAAAAAAAACAAATATGAGATGTGAAAATCACCGTGAACATATCTTCTTCCTCATTTCCCTTATTTATATTCTATATCGATGCAAGTTGGTGATTAATAAAGATTAATCTGACAGTCCCTAAAATGCTGCAGTATTAGTTGATAAGTTTTTTAAATTATACCTTTTTCTCTTCTTTATATATCAAACTGGATTTCCCTTCGACGTTGATAAATTATTCAACTGTTTTTTTACAGTTAATCGTTTTTTTTTTATAGTATCGAATTCTGCTCTCATTCTATATTGAAAGAATTTCAACTATTTATTTTCATCGGTGTATTCAACAATTTAATAAATAATCTGTAGTTGTTTTTCTTAGAATTGATATAGGAAAAATATTTTACTTTATCTTTCTGGTCTATTAGTTTCATCTTTCAGTCATTTTATTCTTTTGTTTACTTGTACAGATTTACACAGACACATGAGGATTACAAATACGGATGTGCATCAGTCTATCGGTGAATAAAATAAAGTAGAGAAAAAAGAATTAGCAAATAGAAATATGCGAGTCGTAACTCGTTTTGACACGTGCATGGGATTAATTTCTCATCATCTTAGTTCAACGTAGGCAAGCAAAGTGCGTAGATGTGTCAGTTAAATTTTATTTTTCTCTCTATTTATAAATTTTTCACTGAACTTCTTTTTATTTTCTTCTTTAAAATTCTTGTCTTGTACATATCGAGAGTACATCATCAGATGAACTCACTAAAGTGTTACGTGGGTGAATTAATTTTTTTTCCCATCATAAAACATCAAACAAAATTCTCTTGAATGTTTTGTTTCAATTCGAATAAGAAATTTGACAAGCACTCAAGGTCTTATAATGTACTTACCCCCAATTTTCCATCTCACTTTACAGTTTATTTATACTTTTTGTCTTCTGCCTGTTTTTGCTTCCATTGATGTCAGTGAAATAATTTCTTTTACGGAGGATCAAGGCTGATTATGTTGCAACAATAATGTTGAAACTAATTCGTTAATGATTCCATCCCGACTTCCATTGTGCGAATAAATAATACTAAAACCTAAACAAAAATAAGAACAAGAAGAAAAAGAAAAAAAATGTAAAAATAGCGAAAGCAAACGCGGAAAAAAAAACGAAAGGTATTAAATAAAATTCTCCTTGACAAATTGTTTGGACGTGGTTGGTGTTATTAAATAAACTGGACACGCAAGTTTGTACATATGAATTTCACGATATAGACAAACCTTCATGAACAATTCTACACATTCATCACTAATTGATGTATTATACGTCGAATAATGAAAAGTGAAGAAAAACATTGAAAAATAACTGTCATCGAGTCAATCAATTCAAGAATTTAATTTTAATGAACATTCATGTGTCGACCTTTCGTACATAATAAATCTCAACGCTTCAATATCCTTCAAAAAAAAACGAAAGAAATAAAAAAAGGAAGAATTTTATCGCCAAATGTTGATTAACAATAATAATCAATAGCTACATGCACTAACACACCTGTTCATTTAAACCAGTGACAAAACATATACGTCAACAACACTTAAACTCATTGAATCATTTCCTTATTATAGAAATAAAAACATAAACTATGACAATAACAATAAAAAAACAAAAAAATATCTTCAACATTTCATTTCATTTATACTCGATGATATCAAGATAGAAAGTGATAACAAAATACGAGTTGCACACAAGATGATACGTTGAACTACATATTTTGCTGATGATGGTGAACAAGTGAAACTTCTTAATAGCCCTAAACGTAATCCCATGTGTAATCAGTTGATTATCATTAAAACTATGAAGAAGAAGAAGAAAAAATAAAAAAAGGGAAAATGATCGTGGAAAAAAGAGGAAAAAAATGAAATAAAAATAAAATTCACGTCTCACATTTATATCGCCGGAGGTGGTCCATTTCACTGAAATAAATCCTTTTCTTTCTTTCTACCAGGGACAAACGTAACACATAACGTTAACTTTCTATATATCTATATAATTCTCTGTAGCATACATCTCATGCCATCATATATCTCACACCCTATTACATAAAATGATCGGCGTGGCCGCCGAAAGTCGCGTGTATGTATTTTATTATATGGGAACTTGTTTTTCCGCCACATCAGGGGACCCAGTTTGCGAATGAACGCACATGCAGACACTTTGGGGACACGTTTCATACACGGGCGTGTGCACGAGGGTCGAGAGAGGGAACGAGAGGGTGAGGGCCCAGTATGTAATTCACTGTGCAAGTTGATCTGGGCCATGGACTGCAATAAGGGGGGATTTATACTTGGGACCACCACATACACAAACACAAATACCCCACCCATCGTGATCGAGCACTCACGGTGCCTCTTTTTGCGCCCGCAATACAACGGAAACACATACAAGAGGATTTTACTTTGGCGCTCACCCGTTTGTTCCTATCCGCACACCGCGGGGGCCTTTACTAGGTGAGCACGCGACTCGTCCGAGGGTCCAGTATCAATCGTGCACTCCAACTGGAAACAACTTCCAACATTAAATGACAAAAAAAAATAGTCCAAAATAATTCATTTAAAGTTTGATATTTCTTCATAAATTTATTTCATTCTTTGTTAATTTTAATTTGTATTTTAATTTTTGGTAGTGTAATTATTATTTTATTTTATTATCGGTCATTATTTTGTGAGGGAAGATTTGAAAGAAATTTTAGGAGAGTGAGTGGAGTGTTGCAAGGTCGCGCCAATCATGGGGCGACTGGTGATTATTGTCCTGTTAGGGCTGCTCGCAGTTGGATATGCTGCAAGTAAGTTATTAAATTACAAATTTAAATACTGACTGAGAGACAATTTTTTTTCTTACTTTTATGATATTCATTACTACGTTTATTGATGCATCATCTGGGTCATCGATTCCATAAGTGTAGACATAGAAAAAAAATAGTCTGTGGAGTTCAAAGTTAAATTGCACTATGGGCAAGTGGAACAAATGCAAGTTGACAAGGTCGATACCATTTTTGTGTTGATAATTTTCAATTCATGGCTATTAATAATTTCGACGAGTTTATTTAATTCTGTGTTTCAAATCCATTTCTTTTTTTTTATTAGTTTAATCAGAAAGAATTTTATTACTTCGCATGAATAATGAAACAAAAGAAAATGAAGATGAGTTTGTAAGAAACTTTTTATTCCCCTGTATGAAACTGTTTGACATCCGGCAACATTACTGATAATAATTAATATTAATGTATACATACACTTGGTATTGACGTGGTAACTTATAACCACCTCGCCATTGAGAGAGGCCTCTGTACAGATACGACTATGTAAACGACCATTATAGAAGTTATTGCATAGGTCATAAACGTTAAGTTGATGATGTCAACTATAAAGATGCGTTGACCATAAAAATACTTTGATTTTCATTCAAAAAGCCAAAAGGAAGTACTAAAATAATTAAAATTACAGAATCATATTCCTAATTTAATTCTAATGATATTTTTCAAGCTCATCAATTGTTTACTATTTTATTAACAGAATGTCCAAGACAAAGAACATCTCCAGGAAGAGAAATTGTTTGTTACACATCAACAACTGATGTAAAACATCTTGAAGGAACTATTTGCAAGTGCACTACCCTCATTCATCAAGGTCATGATATTCAAACCCTAACCACAGCTGGTAAGTAAAATGATAAATGAACAAATAAAATCAATGAAGAAAAATATTATTTATGTTGTATTAAAGAGGAATAATAATTTTTATAAATAGTGATGAAGTAATTTGAGTTTGAAATAATGCATGATGGAATTGATTACATTTTATCGGAGGGGCGAAATTTGATCGGCTATTTGTAACTCGACCCATGAGGTATGGGGAGAAGGGGTATTATATAATAAGCCAATGCGAACGCGTGTCCTTGCACTTGCAACAGGATATTGAATCCTCATAATCGAACAATGATTGTGCATATTCAATCTTCAATATATATTTATTAAACAAAAAATAGCAACTACTCATCTTCATTAATTCCTTCATTATATGAACAACAATTCGCATGAATAAATTAGCTTACACTTATTCGACTAATTGAAATAATTTAATTAGATATTACTCACATTTTCAATGACTTTTTTTTCATTTTCTCCGCGGAAGAGAAAAGCTCTGATATGAACGCAATATTTAAAAGTGAAAGAGTATTGTTATGAAAAAAAGAATGAAATAAACGAAATTCAATAGAAAGATTTCTATATAAAGAAGAAATAATTACCTCATTATATTATAATAAATTTTTTTTATTTTGGCAACAAACGTGCAGGAAATAAATAAACATTTTCCCATTCAATTTTCGCGTGTTCACTGAAATGTTTTTTCTTCATCTTTCTCTTTCCGATATTTAGTTAAATGACCGCGAAACACGCGCGCTTATTACTATAAATAGCAAATTTACAATACACTGTTGATTTTATTTATTGTTATCGTTATCGTTTTTATTAGTATTATTATTATTGTCATTATTTTTATACACTAGTTTTTATTAGATACAAAATATCCCCTGAGGGGCAAATATGTAATTCAAAAGCGTTCACTTTCGCTCGTTGTTTGTCGGGTGTGCAAAAGACTCGTCGATGTCGTTGTTGTTATTGTCGCTGTTGTCGTCATCATTCAGAGGATTATATATACACAAAGTCTTTGACGCTATTGCCAATTCCACGTAAGGAATTCTTCACCTGCCCCACCTGAGCACAATCACAATCATCACAAAAGTCGTGTGATTGCGTAAATTAAAATAGACTTTTGTTATTTTTCTTACATTTATTTTATTTACTTCTATAAATTTACAAAATTAACTTTTGGCGTCATTCAGTTGTGCATCTACACATACAAATACAATTACCGTATTAACAATAAAATTTCACCCGCAATCAGGTTCACACTGTAAACAAAAGAATACAAAAAAATCTCGAAAATGTGTTGAATAATTAAATAAAGACTTAATTAAATATTTTATAATTGATAATCATATCACGTGTATGATTATGTACATATTGTTAATAACAAACATTGAGATTATAATCGTAATAAATAGATAATGTGGTATATGAGAAGTAAATTAATTAATTGTTTAATTATAATGGAATGGAAAATTGTATAATATATGAGCTATGATAATTTATCTGGTTGACATGACCTGGGAAAATCTTACGAGACAATACAATATGTAATATAAGTATGTTGATATACATTTATAATTTATAGAGATCAAGTATCAAGATCGAATTTTTTCAACGAAACCGGATTATGTATTTATGACCTGATCGTGAAATATATATTGATGTTTTGTAATTGGCCCAAGTTAAATGTTCAAACCTTATCGGATGTGGAATGTTGATCTGAAGTGTCGCGTGTCCTCAAAACACATTCGCAATTTTATTTTAAATATATATATATATATAACATACTCAACAAATGGTATTTTGGACCGTAACCTCAACGAAACATAAATTGTCGTCTACCCGAGACGCAATGGTAATTCGAAGCGACGAGGTCATCGCGTCTTTCATTCAATCGCGATCTCTCTTTTTTCTTGCTCTGTTGCTGAGAAATTCTTTTACTCACTTGTACTCTCAATTGTATTACGTACTCACATATATACATATATGTAGATATAAAACGTGTCGGCATTGAACTCGAAAGTGAAGGAATAAAATTCGAAAATTCATCAATCGTGAATCACAAGCCATAATCAGTATTATGTTGAGGTTATTTATATATTGTCTTTATGTAAATGCGCTCTTTACCTTTAATTATATATAAATGTTTGTGAATGTGCAATTATGTTGTATGTGAAAGAATCTCTTTTAGATAGCTCATCTAATCATATAACGCCATGACATTTGACACGTGCAAAAATGTAATTATTGACATTATGAGTTTGTCAATTCACCATAATAACTTGTCAATAGCTTTTATTTAAGTGTTTTATTTCTATCATTTCTTTCATCATTTTTCCTTTCTGTTTTCATACTTGGAAATTGGATAAAAGATCACGAAGAAGTTTTAGTTAATTTATTGTCAATTATATTAATTTAATTATTATTCTTTTTTTCACTTCAGGCTTTACCAATCTCCGGAAGTCCTTGAAAGACATCAATCCTGTGCTCCAGTTTGTCGTGAGTATAAACGACGCCCGGGGGACTTTGAAAACTTCAGCGAATGCTCGCCAAGAAGCTGTCGCTCGAATAGTTAACATCTTCAACGAGGTAATAACACATTCTATATTTTAATATAAAAAAGAAAAGAAAAATTGAATTAATGAAGGAGGCCTAGATTTATTCTTGCAGTGTACGTTCACTTAATTGAACATCGTCCAATGATTTTACTTTCTTCCGTTCTCTCCTTTATAGAATTATCCATACACCATGAACGCCAATCCTCTTCCGGGTTTCACATTAAAAATCAATACTTCTCCTAAAAAATGTTTGATTCACTTGCTATTTCCTTTCTGATAATTTTCAGTTCATTCAGTTTCTTCTTATTTCAAATAGGTCGATGGTATTGAACTCAATGTGACAGCAGGATCAAAAGAAAGATTGGTGCACTTTGTTCAAGGTCTGAAAGATGAAATGACAAGAAAATCAAAAGAAAGAAGAATAATTGTGCAATTACCAACTAAAGCTGAGGAACTTGCCAAGCAATTTGATGTCAAAGGTCTTTCCAAGTGAGTTCACTTGATATTTAAACAAGAAAATATTGAAAAAAAATTAATTACAGTTAAGATGTAAACGCACATGAATGTAGTTAATGCAACTCATCAACTTTTATAGTAAAATAATTGAGTGTCAAACGAACGCTGGATCTTCTTATCCTTGAGCTAGATGTGAGTCGTGTGCGTGTCTGGTGTAATCGGCGCACCAGTTTTCTTTATACGGGGAAACTCCCATCACTTTTTTTATTTATTTTTACGATCATAAATGGTGTTTCATTGTGCAATACGAAATTATCATGACTGTTCATCAAGTGAATTCATCAATTCACATTTTGCTATGTACAATTTTAATTTAATTCTGCTACGTTTTTGTTCGTCATAGGTTTGTCGATCTTTTCACGATACCAACACATTTTCTGATGAACAATGATAATAAATACAAGACCTTTCATCCATCGCGGTTGATGGGACTCTTTGATTTGCTTAATACAGACAGTCTTGTTGATCTTGTTCATGGCCTTGGTGCTGCCAAGAGAAAAATTCTCATTTCCTTACCGGCGAGTGGATATAAATTTACATTAAAGATCAAGGATGAAAATGCAGCGGGTGACGATACTGAAGAAGAAACACCGAGTGAAATTAATCGACAAGAATTGTGTGATTCTATTTTGAAGGGTGAATGGACTATTGAGAGGGATGGGGATTTAACAGCTCCTTATGCATTCAAAGACAACACTTGGATTGCTTTCGAAGATAAAATATCCGTAGGAATTAAGGTAGGATTTTTATTCAGAATTCTGTTTTTATCTTCCTGATAATTCTTTGTATAATAATGTGATTTGTCTATTATTTTTCTCTCAAGGGCAAATATGTTCTCCTACGTGACCTTGCTGGGGTGGCAATAAACGATGTTGATAATGATTTGTCAACTGATTGTGGAAAAACTCTCACTGAGTATATTTATCATTCATTCACTGATAATAAACGTAAAAGTCGTGAAGCTGTTTTGACTTCGTTACAAGATGATATTTATGTGAGTAGAATAATTTTTCTGCCATTGATTTATGATTTCATTGATAGCTGAAGATTTATATCAATCGATTTACGTAGAATATGGAGACGTCTTATCCTGTTAATTTGAAGTCATCTGACTTCAGGATCTCACGTATTGTTGATGTCAATGGAAAAATTCGTTCAGTACGGGAAAATATTCAGACAGAATTTTCTTGTAGCAGACAAGGTTATTTTGTGCATCCAAAAAGTTGTAATAGGTAGGAAAACTCACCCGATGTTTGTTCCATTGGCTCAATATAAATTCTTTGGATGGATGTTATAACTTTCTTCATAATTTTTTCAGATTTTATCGGTGCGTTAAATTCAATCAAGAAATAGAAAATTATAGTGTATTTGAATTTGATTGTCCTGCGGGTTTGGCTTTCGATGAACGAACGGAGGTCTGTGTATGGCCAGGATCACTTCCAGAAGGTTCGCCTTGCCCTGGAAGTCCAGAGATAGCACCAACAGCACCAAGAAGGTTTAAATGTCCTGGACATGGTTACTTCGCTGATCCTCAGAACTGTAGATGGTTCTTTGCCTGTATAGATTTAGGTGATGAATAGCCCGATCAATGACGGAAATATCTAGATTAATGTGATAGCATTCAAAGAAAGTTGAAATGATTGATAATTTATGTTTATAGGCGGAGAGAAAATGATGGCTTATGAATTCCAATGTCCATACGGTTTGGTGTTTGATGAGCATAAATTGGTTTGTGAATGGCCATGGTTAGTTCCCGAGTGTGCTGGAAAGAGTTATGAACATCATGGTGGATCGGGATCTCATGGACATGGTGGGTATGTAGGTAATGGTGGTAGTCACGGAGGTGGTGGTGGTGGTAGTCATGATGGTGATGGTGGATACGGTGAACATGACGGTGGTAAACATGGTGGCCACGATGGAGAAGATGAGAATGGCCACGGCGAGCATGAAAAGCCAGGACATGATGGGGGTCATGGTGGTCATGAAATACCAGAACATGGTGAACATGATGGAGAGCATGAAAAACCCGAACATAAAGGACACGATGATGGGCATGAGGGTGGACATGAGAAACCTGAAAATGAAGGACACGATGGTGGAGATGAGAAACCTGAACACGAAGGACATGATGATGGGCATGAAAAACCTGAAGAACATGATGGTGGGCATGAGAAACCTGAAGATGAAAGCCACGATAATGGACATGAAGGTGGGTATGATTATCCAACTAAAGGTGGCCATGATGGGCATAAAGAACCAGAAGATGGCGAGCACGATGACGGTAATAAAATGCCAGAAATTGAAGTAAATTATGGTGTCTATGGTGAAGAAGAGAAACCAGAAAATAGCGGACATGAAGATGAATCTCATGATGGCCATGGTGGTTATGATTACCCGAATAAAAGTGGTGATGGTGATCACGAAATGCCAGAACACGATGGGCAAGAAAACGGCAATGATGGTCATGAAGTATCAGAACATGGTGGACACGAAGTCGGTGAAGGTGGCCACGAAATTCCAGAATATGGCGGACATGAGGGAGGTGACGTTGGTCATGACATACCAGAACATGGTGTGCATGAAGGTAGTGAAGGTGGTTACGAAATTTCAGAACATGGTGAACATGGTGGTGAATCTGAAGGTAATGGAGAATCAGGAAACAATAATGGATCTTCATATGATGAAGGATCGGAAAAAGAAGGTCATAATGATTACGATCAGACAAACCAGGGTGGTGATGAAAGTATGCATTCTCACAGTGATACTGGAGGTGATGGAAATTCCGAGCACGGCGGGTATGATGAGACTAGTCATGATGGAGAGTACGATGAACACAACATTAAAGTTGATGACGGCGGCTATGGTCAGAAAGAAGCAGGAGGTTATGATGAATCAAGTAGCAGTCACAATGACGGATCCTCAGGCGGAGAACATGAAGTTCACGATATAGAAACTCCCATACCTATAAACGATAATGGAGAGGCTGAGCATGGTGGATATATTGGTGATGGACATGCTACTAGCAGCTATACATCTTCAGCGGGACATTTCTCAATATCCCATAATGGATTCTCATCATCGGACGGGGCACAATATACGACAACTGGTGGTGCATACTCAAGAGGATATCCTGGTCCACCAACAATAGTTCTCGGCTCTGAAGGTTCGCACTATACAACTTCTGGACCAACATATTCTGGTGTAGGTGGAGACGAGGCACCCGTTCACTCAGCTGGAGGATATTACTCTGGTGGAAAAGTAAATTCTGGTTACACATCATCTATTGGTAATACACACGGTGGATTCAGCACCAAAGTGACAGGCGCAGGTTATCCTTCTCCAAAATATCAAGGAAATGTCCAAGCACCAGTCAATTATAATCAAGGCATAGCAGGCCCCAATTTCGGTTCTGCTCAAACTTCAGTCGATACTTCGAGTTTCGTTGCGAATGGGGCAAATCATGACGGAAGTGTCATCAGTGGAATATCCAGCCCAGGATACATTCAAGCTCAACCTGGCGCATCTGGTTACGTAGTAACTAACGGCGTGAAGACAATTTATGATGGATCTGCAGCGCCACAATCTTCATTTTATGACGCGTCTTCATCAGGCTTGGCACTTGGCGGTCAAACTGGATCTGGACAAATTAATCGAGGTCCAACCACACCTGGAATTTATTTTGGAGGTTCAGGACCCTCTACAAATTCTGTCATCAATATGGGGAATGGATACTATATCAATCACGCAGATGGAGGCTACTCCAGCGGTATTGCATCTAAGGGTAGCGGTGGATTCACTCCCAGTGTTTCCACAATTTTCCCAGGAAATCAATACTACACGAATCAAGCGAGTAATTCCTACACTGGTGCAGCGGGCGCGAGAGGACAAGATGTGATAATGCCAGGTATCTCCGTCACAGCGAGTGGAAATAATTATTACAATAATCAACCTGGATATAATCGAAATACTGGGCCATCACGTGGAACTAGTTTCACTCCTGCACTATCTCAAATATCATCCGGTAATGGATACTACAAAAATCAAGCTGGTATATCGTCATCCGATAGTAGTCCAGAGATACCGATAAAATCTACAGTTCCCGGTACGTACGAGACAAATGAATACCATGACAATGGAGGTCGTGGCACGATTCGATATAACAATGGTGTTGTAACCCATAAATATACAGAGGATGATGTCAGAGACCACCGTACATCGTTTAGAATTCCGTCATCAACGGAAGCTACGCCAGCTGATAGATTTACGCCAGTTCCCGGAGGAACTTACACAAGAGGAGGATTTACAAAAACAGGCCCGACTAAAACCGGTATTACTACTGCGCAGTTGGGCGGAACTGGAAGTTATGTAGCAGAAGTTAAAACGGTTAGACCTGCAGTCAATACTGATCATATCGGTGAAAATGCATTTGGTACGGTAAATAGACAAAATTCAATTATTACTAAACCAAAGCAGGAGACTATTACATATTCATATCAACAAACAATCAACTTTGACGATGCAGATGTAACTCAATCCCCAAATGTGTATCGCAATCAACCAGCGTCCGCACAACCACCTTTCCTCAATGTTCATGTATACAATACCCAGACAGTCCCAACATCAGCACCAGTCACCGCCACGCCTGCTGTCGCTAATACTTACTCCTACGCAAACCCAACAGGCGTTCAGTATCAGGAGAACACGTATCATTCGTCGAAATCTTCATCAAACAGTGCCTCTTCTGGAGTATATTCCAATCCATTCTTGAAGACACAGAGAAAGTATCCGACTGTTTCACCGACCGTAGAACCCGTCGGTTATACTACTGCACCATTGGATAATTATAGAACGACAGCATTTATGGCTGCGCGATTACCATTTGACGTGTCCACAGTTAGACCGATTGTGAACAATGGTTATAAGACCGTAATATCATCCACCCCAATACCTGTTCCAGTTGAAAATGGAAATTATGATTACAATGAGAGTGGTAGTTTGAATAATTTTGGTGGAACTTCTAAGGTTCAATACTCGAATGTTGGAGGGTCTTTCCAACAATCCACCACTGCTGCTCCAATTTCTACAGTTTCATCAGGATATCCCCGACGACCGATTGCACAAATTAACAATCAACGAGTTACTCCTTCGGTGAATTATCAACAGTCAACCAATGGGGGAACAAATGGTGGATTCGGTCAGAAAGTTCACCAAGGATCATTCACGAAGAGCTCAATTGCTTACCAGCAGCCAACTGTCAACGCTCAATCGCAGGTTTGTTATTTTTATTGATTGATCCTATGCATAATTAAATATCCCTGAGAATAAGAGTTTCATTCGTTCATTGATTCTGGTTTCGTTGAACATTGTTCATAGGTTTATCGAATCCCAAGTACGAACACACCATATCAACTAGGAGGGAATTACGAACAGTCAACGTCTCCACCTCAAAACTATGCTAGCGGCGGATACAAGTACCCCACACCAGATAAAGAGTTTATCAAATCTCCAACTCCAAAAATATCTTATTCAACTGTACGACCAACTGACGCCAATGTATCACCAGCCAATCCATCGGTTGATCGCAATGAAGTTGAGAAACTCGTGACTAATTACAGAAATAGAGGAACTATTAGGTACACACCTCCGAACTATGACACAACAAGCGACAACACGTTTGATAATTTTAAAACGTCAAATGAAAAGGCAACGTTCAACGAAGGTTATACAACTCCACAATCAAGAGTTACAACATATTCAAGCTATAGAAGAATTCCCACAACGCCAACATATCAAGATAATAAATCCACTGACATAGGACGTGTCAAAAATAATGGCAAAGTTGTTGTTAAATTCAGCGATTTACATCCAATTTTATTGGGAAAACTTGGCGCCGAGTGTACTTGCAAAGCTGATCCATTCGCCAGCTTCAAGGGGGATAAACCTCTGATAATTGATTCATCTAAAGGTCAGGTCGATCTGAGAAATTATGATGAGTCTGACGTGTATGTGGATCTAGAAAACAGTCGCGAAGTTTCGTTGCAGAATTATAATGAAGATTATAACACTCGCAAATCATCAACACAATTACCCAGAATTTCAACTTATGAAACGCCAGTTATTGCTGTATTCAATGGCGTCAAATCTGCTAAATCTCAAAATCCACCTTCTCCGACTTATCTTCCAGCTTCAACACCATGTCCCCCATCATCGAATTATCTTCCATCAACAACTTCATCATCACTTCGAGTTTCGGCAAGTGATATAGAAGCAAGAGTTTCTTACCCTTCTGGTGCCATTAGATCGCGTAGTGGAAAAAGTCTTGACTCATCCAAAGGTAATACTTTACCCACTTTCGATACGACAATTGATCGTATGGATTCAGGTGAAATTGGTGTACTTGAAATGAGCGCAGAGGGTGAAGCACAATGTGCACGACCTGGTTTATTCCGACATCCTAAATTCTGTAACAAATTTTATGTTTGTCATTGGGACGATTGGAAGAAGAAATTTTCACTTCATACATTCAATTGTCCGATACATTTGACCTTTGACAATCGTGCAGGGGCTTGCAATTGGCCAAGCAAAGGACCAGCATGTCAAGATGATAACATTCTTGTTTAATACTCCTTCTCTTCCATTAGCCATACGTACTTAATTTTCCGTATTCATTTACTTATATTGATTGAATATATTCAGTTGATTTCCCTTAATTCTTTTCGTCAAAATCGTAAATATAACTTCTCGAATGCGTAGGTATTATTGTATTGATTGGGTATGGTAAATATATATTGGAGATTGTACCTATAATGGACTGAAATTGTGTACTGAGTGGGCGTGAGCGCGTGCACAATGGTAAGTAGCGCGAAAGCGCGTCTCTGTCGCGCTACGAGTGAAAGTCGATCGAACTCTTCGATCCAAATCCACATTGAAACACGATAGTTGCTTTTAAACCAATGGTGCATTCGTTCTTCACTCAATACAATGCAATGATCTATAAAAGCAAATGAGCGTAATTTGTATTTTCATCATTATTCTTTTCTTTATTAATGTAAATAACGTTACCTCTGAAATTTGTATATAAGGAAATGTGAGAAATTTTTTTTCTGCGCAATTAAGAAGATAATACGAAGAATGGAAAACTCATTGTTTTCCTCGCTTTTTTTTCACTTGAATTCGAAGCAATTTATTATGTATGTATATAAAGATAACAATTATCCAGCTGCCTTTTTAATACTCTGATTCGTTTACGAATATGAATAACTTTGTAAGTTTAAGAAGAAAAATTGCAAACGAAACAACTTTCAATATTGAATTATAATTTGTAATTTCTTCTTCTGTTCAAATGCAAATTATTTTTAACATACCCAATATATATTATTTATTCACTCTTCATATTTGTATTTTGACTAAGAAATATATACATATACATACAATCGTCTGGAGAAGTTATTTATGTGGAAGTTGGACTTTCATTTGGCCCGTAATACCCAGCAAAGACGCAGCGATCTCAATTGCTCGCTCACTCAAGCGGTCACCATTTCAACGATTTCTGTTCATTAACTGAAACGCATGTGTGTGTAACGATCAAACATGCAAACGTTAGATCATGTTATTGATATATAAACATCACGAAATGAATTTCCTCTATCAAAAACAATCATTATAAATTATAATAAGAACATTGAAATAAAAATTTCTAATCACTACTCTTCAAAGTGGAAGAAAGTAAAATTTGACCGATTTTTGCTTTCCAACTAGATAGAAAGAAATTGGTGAAGAAGAAATCGGTCGATGAACAGTTATTCACCTGGAACAATAAAAGAATTTATAAAACAGGACTTGGAACATGTATAAATTTTTTTCTTACCACAAATAGAAATTTAGCGAATTCACAACACTTATTATTTCTATAGGATACGAATGAGAAAGGAAGAAAAAGAAATTCAGGGGTCATCTGCCTGAGGGAAGATCGCCAATTATCTAAAAGAAAATTACAGATGAATCTTGCACAAAAGTATTTTTAATAATTCTTTTCTTCTCATCCATTTCTAGATAGATGAGCAAAGTGATGTGGAACCTAGCAATCAATCAAATCGTCAAGCATATAATGATTTTGAATACATATGAAGATGATAATTTATAAGCTCATTATAAGTGACAATTCTGTGTCAAGTATACAAGTATGTGTATATAAACTCTTGCCAACAGTATAAATCTCGTCGTTCGGTTGTGCTAAGATGATTTGAGTGTGCGAATTTTCTCAGATGACTAATCTATTCCCGTTGCGCATAAATACATCCAGGACCTCTTTCTCACATCGTTATGGCACATTATCATTCATAAATTTTGTTACAAGTCCACAAGCATGTTTTATACTTGGCACACACCAAGAGAAACAAAAGAAAAGCCGCAACCAAAATCCAAAATGTATGATGCCTTTCAACTGCTCATTTATATGTTGCATACAACCAGCTCTCCAACATCACAAAGACAAAGAATGAGGATTAAAAAGAAAGGATGTGGGGGAGGAGTAAAATGCGATGGAGAGATTATAGGATATTCTTATTGTGGTGTATAGAAGTGTGTCATCAAAAGCGAGCGCGTTGAGCATGACCCAGTGATACATATTCGAGTGAGATTCCGTCGAAAAGAAACAGCATAAATATTACACACATTTATAAAAAAATAGGGAGGGGCGAGAAACTGAAAGTAGAAAAGATAAAAATTAATTCACCAATTTCTTTACCTAATTCCAATCGCACATTTTGAAATTTCAACAACTTTGAATTTCAAATTAATTTTTAACACAAACGATGAATATTATTACTACACAAATCTGGACAAACAATTTCCGTATGTGTGTATATGTCTATTATATATGTATGTATATATAAAAAATACGGGTGTATATTATGTATGAGCATGAATACGACGGACAACGGTGGCAAGTCAGCATTACCGGAGATTTATTAATTTGACATACACTCACAGTCCGCTCTATTAATAAGTATACGACAAGTTCCTGCTTTGAAAATTACATAGTGGATGGAGTAAGTTGGATTAGCAATATATCTATAATTTTACATACGTATATATCTATATACTGATGTCTACGTAATTATTTTCTAGATCAACCTGATTTCTCGGAATTCAAATATATATTTCACTGACTTATGCATTTATAGACCTCAAACACCAAGTAGAATTAATTTTCAAATTTATTGTTCTATTAAATTTATAAATAGTTATTATTTGATTGGCAACTGGATAATTTTATTTTAACACTTCAGTAAAATGAAATAAACAAATTAAAAAATCCGGAAACATAAATAATTTCAAGGAATGATTGAAAAAAATTTATCTTCATGTATAGACAAATTTCCGTATGAAAAATGTCAATGAATTATTTTTATTTCATTCTGTCACTGATAATCATTGGAGTGTTACGAACAAATGCACAATCGCAGAGCGATCAACATTTAAAATACTGTGCCACTACATATTTTTTTTTTTTTTGTAGCATATATAGTATAATTATATATGAATAAATATCGATCTACTATAGAAATAGGTGGGGAGCGCGTTTACATTCGATTGTCGCAAGTAAAAGGAGGGGGAGTAAAGATACTTTGATACACAGGAGGGCGGAGAAAGAGAAAATAGAGACGCCGGAGCTTGGATCAGGTAGTTCATGCTCGGAAGTGATATAAAGGCGTAGCATTGTGCCCGGGAGGTTTAACGCACCTGGAACTGCAAACAGGGAACAACAACGCAAGCGTTCGGCATTCCCCATTGGGGTGTTGTTGCTGCCACACCACAATCTACCATCATGTAAGTGACAAAAATATTTACACTTTGATCCTTCTGATAAAAATTTGAGCATGCCAATTCACCATTTATCAAGTTTTCACCAATAATTTCAATCCAACATGTTTTTGTCAATCTTTTTTATAAGAAAATAATTTCACTAGAATTTTATATTGATGATAAGTCGTACAAGTGCATGATAGATACAAATACGTATGGATTCGATGTACACGTGACTTTTCTCCTTCAACATAATTATGTCAATAGGATTAGTTGATTTGAGTTTTATTCCCAATCCGGAATTGAATGTGAAGAATGTTTTTCAATTTGGAATGACAGGGAATTTGTTGATTATTCTGCCTTACATGGCATTCGAATTCACGTGGTGACATGTCAATACCAGGTATCATTGAGTTGAGTTATAAACATGAAACTAATTAGATCCTGTAGAGAACCATTACGTAAATAAATGTTGAGTAGATAAACTGATGTTAATGCGCACTATCTTGTTACGAAACAACAAATTGTGATCGTATTACACATGTTTACAAACTAATATCCACAGTATCAATAAATCATGAAGTTGCTTTGAACCATGGACATAATCATGAGACCCTTGATACCAATTTTCCGTTTTATTTTTCATGCCCACTCGTCTCTGAAACTAAAAATGCAAATTAAAGAGATAAAAAGATAACTTTAGTTATTCGTTGCGTTAGAAATCACCATAATATATTCTGAATAGGATCAATTAATTTATACTTCCTGAATTGTTGAAGAACTTCGTGTATTTATTATCCGATCATTAGCTTGCGCTTTGAAAGAATAAAGTTGTGTAGCGAAGTGTTTGAATTGCAACATCTTGTATACTTTCTGGACATTTATCTTGCTTGACTGGACATGATGTGTTTAAAGTAAACTCATTTACGTGTCACGATTTTACCTTGAAATTAACGACGAAAGTGAAAGGGTCTTGGGTTCCAGCTCACCTAACTTCAATGAATGGTCCATTTTACTTGAAGATTTTCTTTATCGTGTTTTTCCTTTTCATCATTTAAACCTAGATGGAACATCAAAGTTATGATATTGTAGTCAATCAAATTTCATATACAAATATAAGATTTATGATCGTTTTATGAATCACAATATTTTTATAAGTGTAACACAGATGCTAGAATTGAAAACTCGTATATGATTAAGGTAACAAGGTCAGATAAGCTACTACCGTTACAAATCACTTTCCCTTCTTCAGGTTCCGATTAGAAAGTGGGGTAAGTCGATCGTGCATGAACACACAAGACTTGGTCCTGTCTCCTTATTAGTTCCTCGTCGTATTCTTGATTTGATTTGTACGCCCAAGCAAACCAAGTTCCACTTTTCATTTTTATTACGTTTTGTTTAGTTGTGGAGAAATCGTTATCTTGTTCTTGATTCATTTTATCCATGCTAGAAGAAAAAAAGTGCAAAGTAGATTTTCTCTGGTAAATGAATTTCAATTAATTATTTCCGTACATCTTATAATCATTAATTTGTATTATCATTTATATAGAGAAACTGTAATTGAATCTACTAGAATCTTTTAAAAAAAGCAGTTTCAGAGACTAATATCCAAATTAATTTCATGCGAAAGCGATTATTTATTCTGTAATATTTTGTTTATGTCTAAGTGCTTAGAAATTGGAGGCGTGATGATTATCAATGATGATCAGCAAAGTGAAAGGTTGGCGCGAGAGGATGAGTCTGTTCGTTGTGTATACATAACACATACGTGATAATAAAACGTGACTGGCTCGCACGATTTACAGAAATTTTATTCAAAGATTATAAAACACACACGCACATACACACATACACAATACTGATTTATTTTCTTTTATCGTATCTCACCTCTATGGATTACCCAATTCTTCATTGGAATAGTTGCTTTCTCTGAAATGCAATATGATGAATGGTTCATCCAATTATTACAGCAATTGTTACAATGATTACACCAAAAA
Organism: Meteorus cinctellus; assembly: GCA_030523045.1. NCBI lineage: Eukaryota > Metazoa > Arthropoda > Insecta > Hymenoptera > Braconidae > Meteorus > Meteorus cinctellus. The sequence continues at coordinate 304,735 of JAPYZF010000110.1, forward strand.
AAGAATTCGATAATTGAAACCATAAAATATGAGTTTCAAAATAGTTTACAACACTTCCCGTTGATCATTTCTGTTCTCTTGTCATTCTTTGTATTCATTATTCTGTATTATGTACCTTATCATGTTCAAGTATATGTGTTTATGTTAGTTGTTTTTTTTTCCTCTCCACGCTTTTACTCTGAAGTGGGTTCAGATATTTTACGACATAGACTTGACAAGTTGTCGAGTTACTTCATGCTCCGTCCCCTCAAGCAGTGAAAGTACCGGTTGAACTTTACAGCAAACGAGACTTATCCATTCGAACTGAATTTTAATAAGCTCGGGATCATTTAATATATGTTTTTATATATAAACATATACGACTATTTTATTATTTTTATTTCTCTTTCAATTGCTCATTTATTTTTTCCATTTTTCAATGAATAGGTTGGTGGGGGCGATATTGCTAGGATTAATAGCAAGTCTATCCGTTGATGCAGCTCGACCTGACCCACCAAGATCTGGTATAACAACTGTTGGGTCAAAGAAATTGGCGACCGCTGAAGATTGTGCAGGATTAGTAGCGTTCTCTGCAACATCGAGCACGAATGTAAGTTCAATTTGTTCAATTCAATGAAAAATTACAATTATTTCAATTGTTTGTTTATAGAAGAATTGATTAATATTGTTAAATTGATTTATTTGAAGGGTGATCAACTCATCTTCCGTGAAACTTTGCTAAATAAAGGCGTCGGTTATATTGCAGAAACTGGAATATTTACCACACACTGTCCAGGAATTTATCAGTTAAGTTTTGCCGGATATGGTAGTGATTTGAAACTTACGTTGAAACGAAAAGCAAATAAGGCTGATATTTGGAAACCCATCGTATCAACTGGTAGCCATGATGGTGGAGCGAATCAAGTCATTCTAGATTGTGATGTTGGTGATCAGTATGCTGTTTTTGTTGACGCTGGAAAACCTAACGAGGGGACTACCTTTTCGGGTTATCGAATTGCAAAGAAGTAAAAACAGGTTTATATAGATAAACACACCAACAAACGAGCGGAAAAAAAATAGGAAACAAACTCATGAAACGATTTGACTTTGGTTAATATATTAGTGTCACTTCGATGACATACGAAATGAGGCCACGTGTGCTTTCGCATCGTTCGGAACATTCCCACCAAGAAAATTAAAAAAATTATGGAGAAAGACGTTGGGGGAGATCAAAAAGAAATATGAATCCAAAAAACAAACTTGACGTGAGACGAAAGAAAAAACAAAAGGAAAAAATTGTTCGCCTGACGCTACTCCCGATGTACCTTTTTCTGTTTACATTGCGTGAATTGATTATTTGACTGTGTATGAATTGGATCTTAGTTACATTTGGACGATTATTGTCCTTAGACATTTTCGTCGACATAGACATACTGTGATAGTTCCACAATCACCGTCACTTTCAAATGCTCTTCAAAACTTTATCTCTTCACCTGTGTCATTTCATATTTCAATAATTTGTGTTCGGTTTTTATTTTAAAAGTTTATTCTTGTTGATATTCTTTTCTTCTTTCACTTCTTTTTTTCACTCGTCAAAATTAATAGAATTTGTATGAAATATTCTGGTAAGCTTTATCTACTTTTTTTTTTCTTCTCTTTCTCCTATGTCTTCCTTCTCCACGTTTTGTGCATTGTCCTCGACTTTATCTCTAATCTTACTGTCACATTTCTCTACACTTTCTTTCTTATTTTCAATTCTTCTATCCACTTTCTTCGCTCAATTTTCTACATCTGTCTATACTTTTCCATTTACCTTCTTTTTCTGCCTATTCTTATTACAATGAACCACTTCCATCTATTGTCTTGTCGTCTGTCTCAACCCTGCAATCACTTTTACTTATTTCTTCTATCAAACCTTATTTTTCTAATCTTTATTTTCATTTGAATCAGAAATCTATCTCTCTTTATATCTCTATCTTCTCTCCCATATTTTTCTGTTGCATGAATTAAACTTCACTCAATTTCTTTTCACTACCCTATGTACTATCCTCTCGACTACCCACCAGTATTATGATCTCGAAATCGCACGCCATCTCTTGCCGTCAAATACTCCTGAAGAATTTTCGATAAACTGGCTTCTCTATTTCTCGTTTTATTTTTCCACTATCTTTTTCTTCTTCATTTCCTTATCTAACATCTGTCCTACTATTTCTTCTAAATATTTCACAAGTCTATCTAAAATTAATCTATCTTTGTGTTTTCTACCATTGTTCGTATATTTTTCATGTTGACCATTAGATGTGCCTTACTGTTCTATTGTCTTTAAATTACTTTTTCACAATTTTTTCCCATCTTTCTATTCCTGTTGTTTTTATTCTTTTGCTTAAATTATACCTGAAAACCAACTTCTTTTTTCCTAGAACTTCTCCTATCCTTTTCTTCGCTCATTTTATTGTATTATTATTTTATTCTTCAAATTGCTCTCTTCCTGCTTCTTTCTTCTGCTCCAGTCGTCTTTCCCTTTTGAGCTCAATCCGATCTATCTCTTGAGAATTTTCCTTTCAACTACAAAGCTCAATGCTGTGATTATCAATACTCTCTTTCTTTCCTCCTAAATTTTTCTATTTCTGTACTATCTTCTTTTCCTTTACTTTCCATCTGATTCTTTTTCTTACTCTTCTTTCCAATTACACTTTGCCAATAACTCTTCTCTTCTGTCTTTCTCACTAATTCTATCTCTCCGATTCAATGTTTTATTTTACTTTTCAACTCCAATAGCAATAGTAAATCCATAGTCTTCCACTTATTCTTTATATTTTCAGACTGTCCTTGGCTAATTCTTCATTTCTAAATCCTGTCTTTCACCTGTCTTTCTCACGTTTTTTTCCTCTTGCAATAGCAATATACCACCGTTTCCTCTAGTCTATCAAATTAAATCTTTTACTCAATGGAAATTATGTCTTATTGTAAAATGCTACTACTTTTTCTACATGTGAACTCTTTTTTTTTTATATTTTTCCAATAAACTGCGATCTATCTGTATGAACTCTAATCAACAACTACTACTTTTTGTTTTGTTCTTAAAACTCTCTGTCTAATAATTATTTCTACTATATTGAAATTTAATTTCTCCAAAAATATCAAATGGAAAATTAAATTGGCTCATTCCTACTTTATGTTTATTTTCTGTTATAAAAACAAAAAATATATAACAATAAAAAGAAATCTTCTGCACTACAACAAACTCTATTCTCTTCTTCTTCTCATATCTTTCCTGTACCTGACAACTTGAACTCTCTGAATGCACCTTCTTAATTTCTGTCCTCCTAACTATAACATAGGACTTTCTACTTCAACTATCCAACAAATAAATTTTTACTCTTCTGTTTCCTTTAAGGATCTATCACAGTTCAAAGAATTAAAACGAGAAGATAGAAATCTTTCCACTGATTCCCTTAAAATACTCAATGTATATTCTGGCACTATTTGTTCTTGTATTGTGTTAGAAGAAAAGATAAACTTGTTGTCACAATAAAGAAAATATATATATATTTCTATACACACACAATGTTGTTGGAAAGAAATTAATATCAGACAATCCAAATGTTAAATGTGAAAAAAAAAACACGAACAAATCCCACCTTCATCCGTTTCATTAATTAAATATTAAGTTCAACTGGACTCTGTTCAAGGTCTTTGTAACCATGAAGAATGGGATAAACTTCCTCTTGAAGAAATTCGGTAACTTGATCTGCTGATCGGCCAATAAATGTTGATGGATCTAACAGAGCATCGAGTTCATTTAAAATTGGTTTGAAGTAATTGTCTTTCTTTATTCTTTCCACAAGATCATTATCCAAACCATGTTGCTTCACTTGCGCACCAGCTTCATGTGACAACACTCGTATTTTTTCATGACAAACCTGTCGATCACCACCGGCTTTACACATCGCCATAATAACATTTTCCGTAGACATAAACGGCAATTCTTGTGCTACATGGCGTTCAATTACTTTTGGGTACACCACTAAACCCTCAGTAATATTTTGTAGTGTCATTAAAACAACGTCAGCACTGAGGAAAGCTTCAGCGAGTGTAATGCGACGATTTGCTGAATCATCTAGAGTTCTCTCCATCCACTGAGTTGCAGCAGTTTGCAAAGTATTGCCAACTAATGTCATCAAGTGACGAGCAATGCTGCAACAACGCTCAGAGCGCATAGGATTTCTTTTATACGGCATCGCACTCGAGCCAATTTGAGTTGTTTCAAAAGGCTCTTCAATCTCTTTCATATTTGCAAGAATCCTTATATCACTGCAGATCTGTGAAATAATTTATTATTATACTCATCCAATCGATTGGAGCCACTTTCAAAAATTTAAAAAAGAGTCATTGATGAGACCTACTTTATGAACAGTCGCTCCAAGTGATGATAAGACATTCAAACATTCAACATCAACTTTTCTGCTGTACGTCTGACCAGTAACTGAATAATATTTCTGAAAACCTGCCATTTTTGTCACCAATGCGTCCAATTGTTTAACCTTTTCACCATCACCTAGAGATTATAATTAGCTTATCAATTATTGATCAATAGACACATTTTTTTCATTCAAAATTGAGATTTTACCGTTGAATAGCTGAAGAAAAGATGCTTGAGTTCCAGTAGTGCCTTTAACACCACGGAATTTAAGGTCATCACGAGCACGACGAATTGCCCGCTCGTCCATAAGTAAATCATGTAGCCACAGTGTTGCGCGTTTACCAACAGTTGTCAATTGGGCAGGTTGAAGATGAGTGAATCCAAGAGTGGGAAGAGATTTGTATTCCTCAGCGAATTTTGCCAATCGTGATAACACCCCAGCAAGTTTTGGCAAGAGAATATTGAACCCGTCACGTAGCACCAACAAATCCTATTATTTTTTTCTCATTAATAATTCATTGAATAATATTTATGGTACACAATTTGGTTTGATTATTGTTTGAATAATTACAGTATTGTCGCCAACATAGCAGCTGGTGGCACCGAGGTGAATAATGGGTGCGGCATGGGGACATTGTGCACCAAAAACATGCACGTGTGCCATAACATCATGTCTAGTTGCCTTTTCCTCTTTTGCAGCTGCAGCAAAATCAATTTTATCTATATTCGCCTCCATCTCTGCTATTTGTTCCGCAGTTATAGGTAAACCCAGTTGCTGAAAAAAAAGAAAGTAACAAAATTAGATGATTCACTTACATTCCAATTTAGAAAATATTGAATGAACAGGACTTGAATTGTCAATTCATGGTGTATGCGTTATATATATTATCTATTTGCCTACGGTGGAACTTTATCTTCCTCGTTTTAACATTCTTATCAGATTAGATAAAAAGGGCTTGGTGCTTCATAGTTCGGCGAGTAATTCTCATCGTACAACTCATATCATTCCGTATCACATGCTGGAGCATTGAACACGTTGTCATAACTCAGCGCATCAAAAAAATATAAATTATATCATCATGTCATCCATTACTACTATTGCTAGTATTGCAATAAAAGTGCTGAAATTGGTGAGAATTCTGAGTGATAAATAATATTCAAAAGTGCTGTCACATCAGTCCAATTCCAAAGTGTTTTAAAGAATTTTTCGTGGTTCATATAATTTTACAATAAAGAAGTTAAACAGTAAACGTCTTTAATATTCTTTCGTGATCGAAATAGTGTTAAATAACGTAGAATTATTGGATAGTTGCCTATTAGTGCAATTCATAAGGCATTACTAATGTGAAGAATTTCTGATTCATACTTTCGTTACCACGTATCAGTGACAAAAAGATAACATAGATATTTGTATTTGTAAAGAGATTATAATTGTGGGTGACACACGCAATGATAAATTGTGTGTTTAATTCAAACCCATGCTTTTACTTTTTATCCTAAAATTCATCATAATTTGTGTTTATATAGTAAACAATGTTCTTCATTCATAATTCATCATAATTGTTGCAGGTAATGAATTTAATTATTCTCGTCCTTTATCGAACGGGTTATGGCGGTGAATTCTTAGGTGTGGGTGGCACGTGGAACTTGAATGAGGACAAGAATCCAGACGCGGAGATTGTCGCTTCCGGTGTCTTTGTTGGATTTTTTATTTATACCAGCGTTGTGCTGTTGTCTTATTGTTTTGGGACAACGGAACATAAAAAAACTCTTGTTGTAAGTGTAAATGAATCATTGGAGTAGAAAATTCGAGAATGAAACATTACAGAATATTTTCTATTCTTCTTTTCTTTCAATCATTTATTCATGTTTCACAGGAAATTATTATGAACTTCGTGGGAATGTTCATGTTTATTGCTGTTGGTGGAACTGCTCTCCACTATTGGCACGGATATCTTTCAGAACATAAACAGGTGCATGTAGACACTGAGAGACAGGTAAATTTTTTGATAAAATACAATTTGGTGAAAATGAAAACAGCGAAACAAATTGAATGTATCAATTTTTCTTTCTTTTTTACATTTAATTCAAGATTGGATTGGCCGTGGGTTCATTATGTGTATTAGAAGGTGCAGCGTATCTTCTGGACACACTGTTGAGCTTCTACGCATTTGCACAAGAAGGATACAATTAAAATAAATCGGTTTATATCAATTGAGACAATTGAATATCATTCGCGACTTCGTAAAATGAATTTACGTTAATTTCCAACACTCCCAGCACGTCCGAGCCTTTTTATATCCTCAATCCATTTGCATTCATTCAATTATCAATTCATATCACATATAACCATTAGGTAAACATTTCATTCTTTCATCATAATTAACTAATCAATCAACTTAATCATAATTTAAGGATCGTAAATATATTAAAAACATTTTTTAAACAAATAAAATTGATATCCAAATGTTATATATGAATGCTAATTGTATTTCACGTAATTAAAATTTAATAAATAAGAACAAATTCTAAAAAGAACATATTCTTTTGTTTATTTAATCCAAAAATGTTTCTCTCGTGAAAAGCAGAGTCGACAAAAAAAATGAATTAATAATTTACTCATAATATAAAATATATTTAAAGCATGAAGGAATTTATAAAAAAGTTACAAAAACATTATCGAATTGTGCTGAAGATAATTCACTTGGTAAGTTCAATATCCAGTATAATAAAAAAGTAAATAAAATTCTTTGATGACTTATATAAAATACACTGAGGTTAAAAAAGTGCAGTATACTATCTTGAAAACTATTTATTCAGGTACTAAGCAGTTGTTCTCTTGCTTTGATGATCCATTATGAAATTTACGAGCTACCAACATGGCTATGGATACTTTATTCTATCGATTCACTCACTTACATTCCAATCGTGCTAGTGATGATATTATGTTATACACTAAAAACAAATTGTCGCAGTTATGATTTTTATTTTATGGTGTTAGGATTACCAACAAATATTGCTGCTGCTATTAGTGGTGTCATTCAAGAATTATTGATTGACCCAGTAGATATTAATAATGGACCGAATCATCTTTATCTCTCTTCATTATACACTCGTAAGTTTTATTGTTACAGTAAATAAGCGAATGGATAATAATTACAAAAATATAGAGCTATTTCTATAGATGTTAATTCATAATATTTAATTATTATTCCTAGTTATTTCGCTGATAATGATGGTGCAAGTGACATTGACGTTGTATGCCACCCGGAAAACACATCGAGCTGCACATACCGAGAATACTTCCGGCACGCAAGGATTCAGTTAATAAATCGTTAACAGAAAATATTAATAAATGTCAATTTGAATGTGATATTGAAAATTATATAATTCGTCTATTGATATCATCATTTTTTTTTATATTGTTATAAAGTGAAGTTTCATTAATGTTTGAAATTTTTTTCTGATTAATTAACTAGTCAACTTCAGGACATTGAAATTAAATGTGCAGCACACACTGCAAATATGGGGAATTGTAAGTCAATATCATCACCATTATGTAATTATCAAGTACCAAAAAGCACCGTTAGAATACTTTTACAATGTAAAATTTGTGGCTTTGTAGGTTCATTATTTCTTATACATTAAAAAAAGTTTATGATGTATTTCTTGATTATTTCTGTATCCCTGAATTTAATTATTCTCTACTTATTTTTATAGATCATTTGCATTGCGGGTACGATAATTTATGTATGTTTACCATTAATTATCATAAATTTCACGCCAACAGCCATTTTGATGCCATCATTTGTTACTGGATATATAATAGTTAATGCCGTTGGTATAATTGAAAATTTCTCGAATCGTCACGATGTCATTGTCGTAAGTAAATTGATGAAACGAAAAAAAAAGTCCAAGAAAGAAAAATTGATTGGCATTCTTCATTTGATAAAGTAATTATCAATTGTCCCTCATGTTTATTAAATGACAGGATATTTGCTTAAATACACTTGGTACGTGTGCTAATTTATACTGTGGTGTTGACCTGATGCATGATTGGATCTTGTGGCTCATTAAGAGACATGACTCATCTGCACCTAACTATTACGGGTAAAATGATATATATAAAACGATATCAAATATCAAAAACGTCTTTGAATAAAATTCATTCATATTATTATTTTCATTTTCAGTTTGGAATATTTTTTGTTGATATTGACACTAGGTCTGAATCTTGCAACGATGATTATTCAATTATTGTTCATTAAACGTACAATAGAGTCCCGACATATACCACGTCAGAGTTAATTCCAAAAATAACAATATCAATATAATTAAATGCATTGAAAAAAAAATTTGTGTACTAATCCAATTTATTTTCCTGTGACATTGAATTAACTTGAAGATTAATATTCTCACTTCTAATGAATATTTATTCTAATTAACACACTCTGAAAATGACCTAAAAATGTTACTGTCGACGGAAGAGGAGAAGCAACATAAAAAAAATCATAAGAAATATGATCGAGCAAACGAGACATAAACCAATTGATCCGTGCGACCCTATAATTTTTACATCATACACCGACTTACGGTCTCCCTTCTTACAATATCACACCCACGTTGATCTTGGATAGTTGACTGTGGGATTGCTCACTAACTCTAACCATACTTAATTCATCTCTGCATACAATGTATATTTTTAAATACACAAATTATCTAACTAAACACAAATGCAAAATTTATTTAACAATAATCCAATCAATAATTATCAAACGAATTCATTAAAATATCACCTTACATTCGAATTAATTATTGTACACCCTTTTTCAAAGCCCCTCGAGTGTTGACGGCAGCAGGTGTTCTATCAACACCAAGGGTGGCTTATTGAACCCCCTAAAATTTACCACCAGACAAAAGTTTGTTGTCTATAAGAACAATCGATTTATTTGAATTGGACACTGCACAAACACGTGCGTCCAATATTCAAATAATACATAATGAACTTCTACTAACTCTACATCTATCCATAGCTAAACACACGCTCATATATTGACTATGAATAAACTGTAGAATGACACAGAAGAAAAAAAGGTGTAACTACGTTGCGACCCTATTTTCCCAAGCATATACAAAACCAAGTTGAACAAGTACAGTCACAACACAAGTGTCGTTACTATATACGCATGATATACTTTTCTCTACCTTTTCCTTCACATATATAACGATCAATAGACCACAGTGAGACCAGGCTACAACAAATGACAAAAAAAATTAAAATAAATAGAAAAAAGAATGAAAAAAAAAAGAGCAATTTGGTCATACTCGAGTCATTTCAATTGTATGAGTCACTCGCTTTTTCCATTGGAATGTCCACAATGCAATATATAGAAATCATACATTAGAAAATGATAATATTTTCGGCAGAGAAGAAAAAACCATTGTCGCACCATTCCCTTAAAAAAAAACCTGTGATATTATATTTGTTTGTCTTCTTTTAAATTATAAACAGTAAATTATTCATGGTGCATTTTGCCATTGAATGAGAGAACCGCACCCAGACTACCACATAACTCCTTCTCTAATACCTAATTTTCCTTCTCTTTTCATCTTGCATCAGCGATCAGTCAGCGTGTTTATCACTAATACATTCATACGTATTTACGTGGTGGTTGGTATGTAGCCACGGTCACAATGTGCATATACAATGTATGCAAGTGTGTTTGTGTGGACGAGCGTGTACATTTAATGCACAACAATATTCCCCTCTTGCTCTTTCATTTCCGCTCGACTCGCATGCTCGATCGTTTTTTCTCGCTTACTCTCTACCCCCCTTGGCCCCTCTACTCTTACAACGATACAACGAAAACCTCGACAGAGTACGCACGGTGTATAGTACTCTATGTGCATGCACACGACTGGACTCGCCTTTCAGAAGTCGCCGTGCCCCCGCCGTCGTCGAGACGCCTTGTGTCACGCTTCACGTTCCAGTTTAACTTTTGAACGCGACACGGTTACATGCGCTCTTTGAACCATCTTTGTACAACGACATATCTTTTATTTATTCTTGAATTTGTTGTGAATCTGAAGACCTTATTTGACAACTCACTGCCTGTGAATTTTATTCCATTTTAGTTTTTCAGTCCATACTGTATTTGTGTGATGAATGGCAGCTAAAGTTGTATATATTGAAATATAGTATAGAGTTTTGTGTAACTGCGGGTATTTTATGAAGCTGTTGAAAGACGTGATTTACATCTGAGTAAGTTTTATTATTATATGAATTTGTTATTACTTTTTTTATCTATGTAATGAGTTGGATTAATTTGAATGTATTAATGTTGTTGTAGTTATTCAATAGATTTGCATCGTGGATATTGCTTGAATATTTTCATTCCTCCTTGAATCTCAATTGTGAGAATCAAAGAATTCTTCGTGTTTGGTTGTGATTAGTAAATCTATCAAACTGGGAGACGGAAGAGGAAGACCAAAGAGGGTCAGGATGGCGGACGAAACATTATCACCACCACCCGTAGCTAAAGACCGTTCTACACATATTTCACGAATAATCGTGAAAATCGGTGAAATCGTTAGTATATCTTGCAGAAATATTTATTTTTATCTCTGATGAGGCTACACTTGCCACACAACCTGACCTTGAATTCACCTATGCGCTTTCACTAGCCATATTTTATTTCATAATTTTTTTTTTCTTCATCAGTATTATGCTGAAGAAGAAAAACACAACTCAATGATATAATAATATAATTATTTATTCATCTTCATTCAGTTACTTGCTGTGTTTATTATTGGATTGATGGTGGATCCTATTAATGGACATCAAAAAGCTTTTGCCAATCAACGGAGACCCATGGCGGATACTGCGATTTTATATATCGCAGTTGCTGGATATTTATTAATCAACTTGATCTTTCTGATTGGATACGTACTGGGTGATAAAATACCAAAGAGAACGGTAAATATAAACTGGATGAATGAATATATTAGTTATTCATTTCACGTAATTTTCTTCTTCTTTCAATTTGCACGTGAATGAATTTATTTAAAGTATCTTGGCGATAGTGTTAATAGTATTACATAACTTCATATGCATTTATTTATATTGTGTAATGACTGGAAATTCATTTCCGCGAGAAGTTTTTCCACCCTACACTTTTTCGTTAATGCAAACATGTATCGAATAATTTCTTATTCATTCCAATGTGAACGTGAGATTGTTATTTATTTTTTTCTAAACACAACAATAGATTAATTCTTAAGGGTGTTGGCGAATACATATGAATGCATATTTAAGTGCATTGGGTTGAATGTTAAATTATAAATACATGTTCATATGTATAAACATATAATATGAACAATCAGTCATGATGGACGGTAGAGGAATTAGCAAATACCTTCAGCTGTACCGTTTTACATTCTACGTCTCATCATTACTAATTTGCACAGCTGACTCACATCTACGCTTATGAATAGTATTGGTACGAGTATGGCTAATTGGCAGTAGAGTTATAGCTACATACAAACGAATGCTGATATTTGTACCGCCAGTTGAACCTGTACTCAATCGCATAAACTGTGATAAGACTGAAAGAGAGGAATGACACATGTCAATGGAAGAATATTTAATTTTTTCATCTTCTTTCAATTTAACAAATCTTGGCAAAACTCAATAATTCCATCTAAGAATTATTGGATATGTAATAGTGGCGATAAAAATAAGTCACTGTAAAATTTTTCCATCCTGGCGTAAAATGAGGTTGACGTTTATGAGGCAATTCATTATATCAGACGATAGTCTGTGCTAGTTCAATAGCGCACACACCTGTGTGACTTTATCATACTTCTCACTATTGATTCCATTTCATATTTCAACAAGTATTAATATTTTTTTATGATTCTATGAAAGTGAATTATATCGAGATAAAAATGTATTTCGAAAATTGATTATTTCATTTATTTAATTTCAGTCCATCATGTTCTCGACTGTGGGTTGTATTCTACATGTGGTTGCTGCCAGCATTATGGTTCATAATTGGAGGACAGCTATGAATACTTACATTGACTTTCATAATTCTCACAATTATCCTAGCAAACAGTACAATGATATGTTGATATCAGCATCAGTATTTACTTATATCAATGCAGCTGTTTTTGCTATTGATGTATTTGTTACGATGAAAAATACGTAGCAGGATAGTGCGCGACAGTACGATGTCTCATTAAGAGAATTACGTCGTTACTGATCGCACTTGACATTCAGTTGAATGTACGAAATGTCTACATACGAATATATATGTATGTATTAAATTCTTTATTTCATTCTATTTCAACTGTCAACTGACGGCCACGAAGGAATATTCTAAATGTACAACGCTGTAAACCCAAAGTTCAAATTATCCAACACGTTAATTCTAATCCGTCCAATAGAAATTAAATATCATATTTATAATACGTATGTATTATTAATTTTATAGTCATTGTTATGATAATTTGTTTGTTTTTATAACAACCATTGTTTATTAGGAGCACGGCCAATTCAATATTTTATCTGATTCTTTTGTGGTTTTTATTTTTTTCATTAATGTAATGATTTTAAATAGTTTTAGAAGAATGTTGACACATCAATTATCAACTTTTAGTGTGTACAACCAGAGCAATTTATATATATACACAAGGAAACATGAATTATAATTAATACGTAACCTCGTGCCCATAATTATTCCGTCCATAGGTCAAATATTATGTAGGGTTGAAATATTCTGTATTGATAGAAGATATGAATATCTATTATGAATACGTATGCATAATGACAATTGATACAATTGCAAATTTCAGTACAAGTTTATAATGATATTAATCATGTGTAATACATAAATAAGTTAAATCTATTTTTGTGTCTACAGCGATGCTCGTAATACTTGTCGCGAATTTGTATCATTAAACAAAAATGTATTCTGTAAGATAGAGGAAATTAATAAATATCTTCATTGTAATGCAGTAGAAAAATTAAGTAGTAGAAGAATCTTTAGATAATAATTTTGTTCCAAATAGCAGCCAAGTTCATAGCGTTAAAATTGCTAAGTAAATGACTCATGATAGTGAGGAAAAAATGGTATATAACTTTTAAAAATCAATATTAAATATTCACTCGCACTGATATATCAGATAAAATAACAAAGAGGAAACGAAATAACGACATAAACGATGCAACATTCCATTTCAAACAGAAATGAAATGGTTTCTGTCAATATATTTCCTGATAATACAACCAATTTATCATTCACCAAACCAATAAGAATACTTCAATTGGTAAGAGCGCATCCAATCACAAAGTGTTTTCATCTCAATTTTGATTTGAAATAAAAATTAAATTCAGCTCATCCTAATTATAATACACAGATAATGGTGAGCTTACTTTTTGCATTAAACATCTACATAATTGCAAAAGATTCACCGTATGGTATAGTTGACGGTATTATGTTAACTGCAATATTTGGCAGTTTTTTTTTTGTTATCCTTATCGATGTCATCAGTCAATATGCCGGCGAACCAATACCCGATACACCGGTAAATAAACCAACAGATAAATGACGTAATCATTGACATGAGAAAAAAAAAAAATTGAATAAGACTACAGAATTTAAAAAAAAAAGGAAAATCTTTTCAAACGAATAACAAAATAAAAATGATAATTTAGATGTTCCTGTTTTGTGTAGTCGGATCACTTCTTTTCATCTTAGCATCAGGTGGAATATTTTTCGTAGCAAAGAAACTCGAGATAAAAAATATCTGGCGATTGATAGTATCAATAGCACTCTCAACAACCTGTGCATTTCTATTCCTTCTGGATATACTTCTGATATTTTTCTATGGATATTAAAAACTTTCCCATGATATATATTAATAATAAAATTTTTCTGTACATAAAACTATGTTAATGTTATTGTTTATATACGCAATCTGTTCATGAACGTTGATTATATATATATATATATATATATATACATGGTTTCGTGACAACGCAAACAAACGAGATCTGCTCGATCTGTCCAAAAGCAACACGGCAAATGTCACGGGATCTATTGAATGAAATGTCGTGGATAAATATTTTATAAATAGTAGCTATCCATTGGACACGTTTAAGTGAATAAGCAGAAAATGGCATCACAAGGTTATTATCTTATTATTCTTCATTTTTCTATATATGTACTTGAATTCAACTTCATTGAAGAACTGCTGGCAATCAATATTATTGAACATGATTACAGGACAATCGAATTATTATGATGGACCACCTCCACCACGCGAATATTCTCTAAGCGAGCGCATGAAAACTTTGATAGAAGTCCCTAGTGATGCCCCAAGATGGTTTATAATCATAATACCAATCAGGATATTAATATTCGTGTGTATTTGAATCGCACCTTATACTTTTCATGAATTATATCTCAATTTATATCAATTTTCTTGCGTTTTATGATCATAGATTTTGACGGTTGCATTCGCGTGCTTACTTACATACATATGTACCCTCTCCTCCTCTGTATTAAGAGATGCAACTGCTGTGTTAATGGCTGCAACAACGAGTGCATTTTTATTTTTTTCGATAGTTCATGTTATTGGACACTTTGGTAGTACTGAAACTGTTGAATTTCCGGTAAGAATGTACTTCATCGATGATAAAATCAAGCAAGGATTAAAGTGTTATTCCATGTTCACAGATGGTATATGCAAGTCTTATTGGCACGGTGTGTTACCTGTACATTGGCGGTCTTGTGATGACTGGAACCCCAACGGCAACAAATCTGAGATTAGCTTGCTGTGTACTTTGTTTGGTTATTGGGTCTCTTCATGCATTAGATGTGATATTCGCAATTATGTAAACCTAATGATCATACCAATCGTCAATTCATTTTTGAAAATGAAATAAGAATGATATATTCTTCTCCCTCGTTTTGTTTCAGATACTGGCGATGCAGATATATTTATAGAAGAAAATTAGGTCCAATGGGACCGATGAACTCGACTTATGATTCCCATGCATATAATCAAACCGTATCACCACCGATAGAAGTACTTTGATATTCATTCTTTAGATAATCAAACAATCTAGCATGGAATTCGACATTTAATTCTATTTATTAACTCTAAACGAAGACATCCAGGGGTGATGTACAAACAAGTATGACTGGTACAGGAAGGGTCGTAAATCCCTATGATGAAGATCCTTACCGAACACATCGAATGAAAAGAAGTGAAGCAGTTTCGTCCAAATCATATGCAGAATATCCTCCACCTAGTGGATATTCTACGATGGCATCAAGAGGAATACAATCAAACTACAGTCCAATTCAACGTGAAGTACAGGTTATTGAGAAAACATTCATATGATCACGATATGATCAGAATTCACACGATACGTTTAGTGATGTGTTTTCGTAGACTACGATGGTCGAAGTGAAAGGAAGGCCAGTGCAAACTGCTAGCAAATGTGATTCTCTTGACTGTCAAATCGATGTGGAGCCTCAAAGCCCGAGACAATATAATGCTCCAGCATATGAAGCAAGTTGCCACATCACCACACAGAACATTACCAGCACAGACTGTACCAACTCATTCAACTCGTTCAGCATCACCAGCACGAAAAAATATCGTTTGCTCATGCAAACATCACACCAATTATGCTCTACCATCAGATTCTACGATGGGACAAACTGCTGGGCCGTGTTGTGGATCGTAAGGCGAAATATTATTCATTAATTGCTATGTGGAAATATCATTTTATCTTCTGCTAAATCAAAATTGCAGTTGTGACTGTTCGTCATTGACAAGTACGAAAAAATCAATGGTACAACATCAATACCAATACCAACACCAACATCAACCTCAACCTCAAACTCACGAAACATTGAATGCGTCAACTCCACCTCGTCGTGTCGATACAACCGGAACGAATCCAAATTTTGACATGAGTACAAAAACTACGAATGTTCATTCGGGTCATAAGAGCCCGCGTCGAACAAAAAAAAAAATTCGAAAATGTACTTAGATGATTCGTTTTACAGATTTAAATGTAGGCCTGTGCAATAACAAACATGTAAAGGAATCACATCGAGTCTATGAAGCTCGTAAGATTTAATTCATAATTATAGATATAGTTTTGTGCAGTTTTTCTTCAGTATTCGAATGTGACATTCGTGGATTCCTCTCCACGATAATGGAGAACTTAATGTTTAAATTACTGATGCATGTTCACAATCATCACTCCCGACTCGTTTTTATCGTCTGAATCATCTCGGAGTATACATTTGATTTTCACATGATCTCTGAGGTTCCAATTGCATTTCGTAATCAAAAGTGGAGAAAAGACATGGGGAGAGCGGGGCAAGAAAATTTAGAAACTTCACGAATAGACAACGATAAATGTGCGTCTTGCCCCGCTGAATTTTTTTTGATAATTCGCCAAACTTCACTTTTTTTTATGTTGATGGAAATGTAATAAAATCATGTTTTGGAATATTACTCGAAGCTGTCTTCAATTCTCCATTGCCCCGCTCTTTCCAATCCCTATCGTGGAGAAAATGCCATGGTGGAATTCGGTGCATATAAAAGAGCAATGTGGAATCGTAATTAATAAATAGAACAAATTCTAGAATTGAATTCCACTTTTTTCTTATTCTTCAGAATCATCACCGTCACGGACGAAACCATTCATTGGAAGATTGGCAGCAATATCAGGGTGTTTAACCACGCCTTCGTCGTCTTCATTACATGTGTATAAAAATAAACGAACACAAACGAAAGGACCAAGTATTAAAAAACAAAGTAATCCAGAAAAAGACAATGAAATGCGGAATAAGAATAGTGGGAATCGTGAAGAGGTCAATGAGGAGAAATGCATTGCAAAAGAAATTGAAGTACGTAGCATTGATTTGAACTCATCTCATAAAGTAATGCCAAATCAAGAATCGACACCAAAAAAAGGAATCAATGTGAAATCGCATGGACCTCCATCTACTCGCATAGTAATCGAAGTGAAGGAGAAAAAAAAAGATGGAGAGGAATTGAAACCGAAACAAAATGTTTTAAATAGAGAAAAGAATGATGGTAAAGAATTGTCACTAGTTGTATTTGATATCAATCATGATTTCAATTCATCAAGGACTCGTACAAAGACGTTATACCGAGACGCACCGTTAAAACCAGCACAGACCGAAAATGAAGAGCAGACAAAAATATTATTGGTATCAGATAATAATCCCGGTAATACAGATGGAAGAGCTTCGGATGAAATCCCATCTTCACAAGCTAAGAACGAGGAGAGATCCAACACGACAGAGTTGCCAGCTATCGAAAAAGCTGCGTCAATAAAACTAACTGGAATTACTTCAGGGAAAAATGAAATATCAGAAAAAAAAGATAAATCCCAAAGTCGAACCAATTTAGGTTTAACACAATTTCAACCTGATGAATTTTATAAAAATACCTCCGAATTAAATTCATTGAAAGGAGATGGCAAACCAGAATCGTGCAAAGAAACTGGTGCTGATGAATCAAAGGCAGAAAGTGGATTAGTTGAAAACGAAATTCTCAAACAATTCCAGCGAATTAAAGAAGAGTCAAAGACCAATAAACAGGATATTGGAGCTGTAGTGTACGATTGATACTCGAACACATTAACTTCTAAAATAAAATGGCATTATAAACACCATTTTGCCATTTGTGGAATGGTTACTTGGCTATTCGTACAAAATGAACGTATAAACGAAAATAAAACGATGACTAAGAACATGGAGACGATGTTTACAATACGTTGGTCACAATTCCGAGTTGCAGATTGTTCAAGTTATGATGAAGAATTAATTAATTACTAATCTATCAAGCGGCAGTTTGTAAATAACATTTCACTATTCAAATGCCTATAGATAAATGTATTTTCAACTTCACATTCGTTAGATTTGTTGGCTGTTTTTTTCGTTATATCAGATTATCCATTATTAATCAACGAATTTCAAAGTCATTAAGAAAATATATTGGAATGTTTTCAAAATATATATATAAAATATGTTATTGTACAAAAGTATATTCTGGAATGAACTCATACCAACTTGGTTTTTGCCTTACATTCTCAAATGTGGTTGCATTGGCGAATATACAAATAAAAAAAAAAAATTTGTTGAATATAAATGTATCAAAATAGGATAATCTATTGGGTGCCTTCCAAATATCTATTTCTTTCTTCATAGTTGCTTGCTGGAATGTTTCTTGTTCACATTTTTCTCACATGCATAAGAATTTTATGCTGATAACATAAATTTCTATTTAGGCATGTGGACCAGATTAACTTCGCGCGTTATTTTGAATTCGCAACGACATGATAACATTGGAATACTCATTACGAAATGAAATATTTGAATTGAATGAAAATCGATTTTGTTTTGTTTGTGGAGATGTCGAAAGCAGCAGATCAATGTCACAGGGCTCATTGAATAATGTCGTGAAAGAATATTATATAAATAGAAGATTCTTATTGGACACGTTTGACTCAATAATCAAATAAATCATGAAATCGCAAGGTTATTATGTTTGTTCTTGCTTTATGTACATTAATTCAACATCAATGAAAAACTGTAGACAATGAATGCAGTTGAACATGTTTGCAGGACAGTCAAATTATGCTGATGGACCACCTAGTGAAGGTCCAAGATACATGATTGTCATAATACCGATCAGGTTCCTGATATTCGTATGTATTTGGAACACAATCTGAACTTATTTATGATTATTCGCGCTATAACCTTGCATTTATTTTCTGCCCTTTTATGATCATAGCTATTCACGTTGATAGCCCTCGTAGCGCTAGTATTTGTAGCCAACGGCCCAGAACTCGATAAGCAGTATGTGAATGTTAACGTTGTACTTGGTATCACGATTGTATATTTATTTGTTTCGGTAGTTCAAATTATTGGCTATTTTCGTGGAACTGAAATTCTTGAAATTCCGGTAAGATTACAATCCATCAATAATCGAATTGAGCAAGAATAATAGTTTTAATTCAATTTTGACAGATGATATTCCTTAGTTTCATTGGGGCGTATTGTTTCCTATTCATGCTCGGTCATATACTCAGATCAAATTTAGGACTATATATAAAATCCATATCACAAGTAGGGATTGTAGTCGTTGGTGTCTTCCATACAGTAGATGTTCTATTGGCAATAGGGTAAATTCACTGGTCATACCAATCGTCAATTCGTTCTTGAAAATGAATAAGACTAATTTATTCTTCTCTCTCGTTTTTGTTTTTAGATACTTGAGACATAAATATAGAAGGAAATTAGATCCAATGGGACCGATGTACTCGACTTATGATTCCCATGTATATAATCAAACTTCATCACCACCGATAGAAGTACTTTCATATTCATGCTTTAGATAGTCAAACAACCTAGCATGGAATTTTACATTTAATTTATTTATTAACTCTAAACAAAGATATCTAGGGGTGATGTACAAACAAGTATGACCGGTACTGGACGGATCGTAGATGTCTATGATGATGATCCTTACCGAACACATCGAATGAAACGAAGTGAAGCAGTTTCGTCCAGATCATATGTAGAATCCCCTGCACCTAGTGGGTACCCTTTGATGGCCTCAACAGGAATACAATCAAATTACAGTCCGGTCCAACGCGGAGTACAAGTTATTGAGAAAAAGTTTATATAATCACGATATTATCAGAATCTACACGATAAAAGTATTTATGTGTTTTCATAGACTACGATGGTTGAAGTAAAAGGGAGGCCAGTGCAAACTGCTAGCAAATGCGGTCTTTGTCACCGTCATATCGATGCAAACCCACATAGCCTGAGACCATATAACGCTCCAGTCTATGAAGCATCATCATCACGATATCCCACAGTTGCCACATCACCACACACACCAATACCGGTGCAAACTGTGCCAACGCATTTGGATCCATCATCATCATCATCAACTAGGAGAAATCACATTTGTTTATGCAAACATCAGGCCAGTTATGCTCGACCATCATATTCTACAATCAGATAAACTGGGAGAGGCAGTGTTCTGAATCGTAAGGTAGAGCATTATTCATTAATGACTGTGTTGAAACATTATTTTATCTTCTGCTATAACAAAATTGCAGTTGTGACTGTTCGTCATCGACAAGTATGAAAAAATCAACCGTACAACATCGACATCATGATCAATACCAACATTAACATCAACCTCAACGTTAGCAAGCACAGAACGCGTTAACTCTTTCTTGTTGTGTCGTTACAACTGGAACAAATCCGAACGTTGATATGAGAACAATAACTACGAATGTTCATTCGGTGATTAGAGCTCGTGTCCAACAAGAAAACACGTCTGAACACGTCTTTAGATATTTCATCTCTCCGATTTGAATATAAGCCGGAGCGACAACAAACACGTAAAGGGAACATATCAAGTTTATGTAGCTCGTAAGATTTAATTCATAATTATATATATAGTTTCTGTACAGTTTTTCTTTTTGATTCGAATTTGACATACCTCTCCATTATAATGGAAAACCAAATGACTGAATCAGTTGATTTAATACAGTTACTTCCTCTACCGAAAGTTTTTTAATAATTCGCCACGCTTCGCTTTTTTCATGTTGATGGAAACGAATTCGAAATTATATCATGTTTTGGAATATCACTTGAAGCTGTCTTCAACTCTTGATCGCTTGGCCCTTTCTAATCCCTATCGTGGCGAAGACGCTATGACGAAATTTGGTGGAATGAAAGATTGGCGACGATATTCGAGTGTTTCACAGTACAAAAGCCTATTCGAGGATGAATACGTACCAACTTCATTTTTCCCTTACATTCTCAAATTCGATTGCGATCGCGAATTTAGAAATAGCGGAATCAAAGCAATAATTGAGAATGAAAGAACTATTCATTATTGCATATAAATCTATTGAAATAGGATATTCCATTTGGTACCCCTTTATTCATTTGTCTTCATAGTTGCTTCCTGGATTGATTTCTTTTTCGTATCTTTTGTGATTGTACAAGAATTTCATGTTGATAAGATGAATTTCAATTGTAGGCCAGCATAGCGACCAAATCAGCTTCGCGCGTTATTTTAAATTTGAACCATCATAACATTAGAATACTCATCATGAAATGAAATATTTGAATAGAATGAAAATCGAGTTTGTTTTGTTTGTGGAGATGTCGAAAGATTTTTTTGGCATTCTTCTCATTTTGTTCGATAGTCGAAAAGCAGCAGATTAATGTCACAGGGCTCATTGAATAATGTCGTGAAAGAATATTATATAAATAGAAGATTCTTATTGGACACGTTTGACTCGATAATCAAATAAATCATGAAATCGCAAGGTTATTATGTCATTGTTTGTTCTTGCTCCATGTACATAAATTCAACATCAGTGAAGAACTGTAGATGATGAATGCAGTTGAACATGTTTGCAGGACAGTCAAATTATGCTGATGGACCACCTAGTGAAGGTCCAAGATACATTATTGCCGTAGTACCGATCAAGTTACTGATACTCGTATGTATTTGGAATACAATCTGAACTTACTTATGATTATTCGCGCTATAACCTTACATATATTTTCTGCCCTTTCCTGATCATAGTTTTTGACGTTAGCACACCTATTGTTCCTTGTATTTATGCTGTTCCGCTACGACAAGCCCTTCAGAATGGCAAGCCCTTACGTTATCATTGGTACAGTGATTGTACTTCTACTTCTTGCGTTCGTTCAGGTTGTTGGTTATTTTGGTGGTTCCGAAATTTTGGAACTTCCGGTAAGAATGCACTTCGCCGTTAATTAAATCAAGCAAGAATAACAGTTTTAATCCTATTTTTTGCAGATGGTATTCGTTGATTGCGTGGCTGTGATTTGTTTTCTCTATTTGGCACTGGTTACACTTTCTATGAGATACGCGTCTTTCATGATCTGTACCACGATTGCTTTTCTTCATACAGCAGATATTCTAATTGCAATAGCGTACATCCACTGATCACATCAAACGTCAAATAATTCTCAGGAATTGATTAGAATGATTCATTATTTTTTTCCTTTTTGTTTCAGATGCTGGAGATACAAATATTCTCATAGGATGAAATTAAGTCAAATGGGGCCGATGCACGCAACTTTTGATTCCCATGCATATAATCAAAACTTTTCACCACAAAGAAATGTACTCTGATATTTGTGTGTTAGATGATCAAACAACCTAGCATGAATTCGATTTTCAATTTCATTCATCCTCCCTAAATGAAGGTGGATAAATTCGATGTACAAACAAGTATGACCGGTACTAGAATGATCGTAGATCCCTATGGTGATGATCCTTCCCGACCACATCGGATGAAAAGAAGTGAAGCACTTTCATCAAAATCATATGTGGAATCCCCTGCACCCAGTGGGTACCCTTTGATGGCCTCGACAGGAATACAATCAAATTACAGTCCGGTTCAACGCGGAGTGCAAGTTATTGGGAAAAAATTGATATAATCGCGATATGATCAGAATCCACACGATCAGTTTATTCTTTTGTTTCCGTAGACTACGATGGTTGAAATGAAAGGGAGGCCAGTGCAAACTGCTAGCAAATGTGATTCTCTTGACTGTCAAATCGATGTGGAGCCTCAAAGCCCGAGACAATATAATGCTCCAGCATATGAAGCATCACCACACACACCACTAACAGCGCATACTGTGCCAACTCATTCAACTCCATCGTCATCATCAACACGGAGAAATCTTATCTGTTTGTGCAATCATCAGCTCACTTATGTTCCACCATTGAACCCTACAATCAGACAAACTGCTGGACCGTGTTGTGGATCGTAAGTCGAAATATTATTCATTATTTACTATGTTGAAATACCATTTTATCGTTTGCTATATCGTAATTGCAGTTGTAACTGTTCGTCATTGGCAAGTACGAAAAAATCAACCGTACAACATCGACATCATGATCATTACCAACATTAACATCAACCTCATTACAATCGGAACGAATCCGAATGTTGACATGAGTACAATAACTACGAATGCCCATTCGAGCCATGAAAGCTCGTAAGATTTAGTTCATAATTATATATATAGTGTCTGTGCAGTTTTACTTTTTTATACGAATTTGACATTTCTTTCCGTGATATTGGAAAACTCAATGTCTGAATCAATTGATTTAATACAGCTACTCCCCCTATTCAAAGTTTTTTAATAATTCGCCAGGCTTCACTTTCTTCATGTTGATGGAAACGAATTCGAAATTATATCATGTTTTGGCATGTCACTTGAAGCTGTCTTCAATTCTTGATCACCTAGCCCTTTCTAACCCCCATCGCGGTGAAAACGCTATGGCGAAATTTGGTGGAATTGGAGATTGGCAACGATATTCGAGTGTTTGACAGTACAACAGCCTATTCGAGGATGAATACATATCTACTTAATTTTTTCTTTGCATTCTCAGATGTAATTGCGTTAGCGAGTTTATAAATTGCGGAATCAAAGCATTAATTGAGAATAAAAAAACTATTCATTATTATGAATACAAATCCATCGAAATAGGATATTCCATTTGGTACCCTTTATCCATTTCTCTCTTCATAATTGCTCGCTGTATTGATTCCTTGTTTGCATCTTTCGTTCATGCACGAGAATTTTATGTTCATAAAGGCATGCGATCGATGGCTTAGTATAATAACGATAGAATGAGAGAAAAATTGGACGAACAGTGTCGGCTCTTGCAAGAAAATCCAGAGCCGGATGTGCAGAATTCATTCTCATCACCGAAATCGTAACTCATTTCTTTTGACGCCTAACGAGTTGTCAACATATTTCTGTAATTTACTAATTCACTCAAGTCTGCCATGTTTATGGAATTCATTATCAACGAATTAATTTGATTGATTAGCAATTGTGGTGAATAAGATTTTAATTCTGCGCCATAACATTCATTCACAAGAATTTATAAATGAAACTCTGAAAGAGACCAATTGAAATCAGCTGATTTAATTGAAATATAAGGAGAATTTCTGTGGAGGGCCGTCATAGCGACCAGATTAACTACGCGCGTTTTTTCCAAATTCGAAACATCATAACATTAGAACGCTCATTATAAAATGAAATATTTGAATTGGATTGAATGGAATTTGATTTTTTCTTGTTTGTGGAGATGTCGAAAGATTTTTTCGGCATTCTTGTTGTTCTGTTCGATAGTTGAATAGCAGCGAGTCAATGTCACAGGGCTCATTGAATAGTGTCGTAAAAAAATATTTTGTGAATAAAAGATTCTTATTGAAGACGTTCAAGTGAATAATCAAATACATCATGAAATCACGAGGTTATTATGTCATTATTTGTTTTTCCTTCATGTACATAAATTCAACATCAGCGAAGAACTGTAGACAATGAATGATGTTGAACATGTTTGCAGGACCGTCAAATTATGCTGATAGACCACCTGGTGAAGGTCCAAGATACATAATTGCCATGATGCCGATCAGGTTACTGATATTCGTATGTATTTGGAATCCAATCTGAAGTTATTTACGATCATTTGCGCCTTAAATTTACATATATTTTCTGCCATTTCATGATCATAGGTATTGACGTTAATATACTTAGTAGCGCTTGTATATATAATCTACTACCCTGAACCTGAGTTAGATGAATCATATCCTGGGATTATGGTTGGTATAGCGATTGTATTTCTCTTTTTTGCGGTTATTCAAATTGTTGGTCATTTTGGTGGTGCTGAAATTTTGGAACTTCCGGTAAGATTACAAGTAATCGTCAATTGAATCAAGTAAAAATAATACTTTTAATCCTATTTTTTGCAGATGGTAATTGTTAGTTGCTTGGGCGTGATTGGCTTCTTCTTATTGGGCAATATCTCACTATTTGGAGGGGAAA
The DNA here is from genome assembly GCA_030523045.1 of Meteorus cinctellus. Classification (NCBI taxonomy): domain Eukaryota; kingdom Metazoa; phylum Arthropoda; class Insecta; order Hymenoptera; family Braconidae; genus Meteorus; species Meteorus cinctellus. The sequence goes on from JAPYZF010000110.1 coordinate 330,112, forward strand.
CAAGTACATTCACAAGATTCATGACTTTTATAACTAGCTACATGATTGCTATTCTTCATACAGCAGATGTTCTACTTGCAATAGCGTATATCCACTAATCATGGCAAACGTCAATTCGTTCTCACAATCTGATTGAAATGATTAATTGGGTTTTTCCTTTCGTTTCAGGCATTGGAGATATACATATTCTGATAGGAAAAAATTTGGTCAAACCGGACCGATGCACTTGACTTTTGATCCTCATACATATGCTCAAACTTTACCATTACTGAGAGATGTACTCCGATATTTGTCTTTTAGATGCTCAAATAACCTAACATGGTATTTGATATTTAATTTCATTCATCCTTTTTGAAGGTGGATCAACATGATGCACAAACGGGTATGACCGATACTGGAAGGATCGCAGGTCCCTATGATGATGATCCTTACCGAACACATCGAATGAAAAGAAGTGACGCAGTTTCATCAAAATCATATGAAGAATCCTCTACACGTAGTGGATATCCTTTGATGACATCAACAGGAATACAATCAAATGACAGCCCAGTCCACCGCGGAGTACAAGTTAATAACAAACATCTAAATAATCATGATATGATCAGAATCTAGACGATAAAAGTATTTATGTGTTTTCATAGACTTCGATGGTTCAAGTAAAAGAGCGGCCGGTGCAAACTACTAGCAAATGCGGTCTTTGTGATCGTTATATCGATGAAGAGCCACACAGCCCGAGACAAGACAATCCTCCATCATATGAAGCATCATCATCACGATATCCGACGGTTACCATATCACCACACACACCACGACCAGCGCAGGCTGTACCAACCCATTCAACTCCATCGTCATCACCGACCCGGAGAAATCTCATCTGTATGTGCAAACATCAACTCAGTCAGGCTCCACCATCATATTCTTCAACCAGATAAACTGGGAGGCAGTGTTTTGATTCGTAAGGCAGAACATTATTCATTAATTGCTGTGTTGAAACATTATTTTATGTTCTGCTATATCGAAATTGCAGTTGTAACTGTTCGTCATCGATAAGTACGAAAAAATCAACCGTACAACATCGACATCATGATCAATACCAACATTAACATCAACCTCAACCTTAGCAAGCATAGAATGCGTCAACTTTTTCTTGTTGTGTCGTTACAACTGGAACGAATCCGAATGCTGACATGAGAACAATAACTACGAATGTTTATTCGGCCGATGAGAGTTCGTAAGATTTAATTCATAATTATATATATAGTTTCTGTGCAGTTTTACTTTTTTATACAAATTTGACATTTCTTTCTGTGATATTGAAGAAGTCAATGTCTGAATCAATTGATTTAATACAGTTACTTCCTCTATTCAAAGTTTTTTAATAATTCGTCAAGCTTCACTTCCTCGACGTTGATGGAAAGGAATTCGAAATAATATTATGGTTTGGAATATCACTCGAAGCTGTTTTCAATTCTTGATCGCCTAGCCCTTTATTCTCACCACTGAAATCGTAACTCATTTCTTTAGACGCCTACCGCGTTGCCAATAGACTTCTGTAATTTCCGAATTCACTCACTTCTGCTATGTTCATGAAGTTCATTATCAGCAAATTAATTTGGGGAATAAGATTTTAATTCTACGTCATAACATTTATTCACAAGAATTCACGAATGAAACTGTGGAAAAAAACATTCAAAATCGGCCGACTTATAAATATAATACAATTTTCCGTTAGAGCTAGCATAGCGACCAAGTGAGTTTCGCGCGTTATTTCAAATTCGAAACCACATCATAACATTAGAATACTTATTGTAAACAGAAATATTTGAATTGAATTAAATGAAAATCGAGTTTATCTTGTTTGTGGAAATGTTGACGGATTTTTTCGAAATTCTTATTATTTCGTTCGACTGTCCAAAAGCAACACGACAACACCACAGGATTTATTGAATAAAATGTCGTGAACAAATATTTTGTAAATAATATATATCTATTGGACACGTTCAAGTGAATAATCAAAAATATGATGGGATCGCAAGGTTATTATTATGTCACTGTTTTTCTTTCCCCTACATGTGCACAATGCAACATCAATGAAAGATTGTAAGCAATGAGTACTGCTAAACATGTTTGCAGGACAGTCATATTATTACGACAGACCACCCACATCACGCAGACATTTCTTACGCGAGCGTGCGAAATTTTTCCCAGAAATATCTGGTAATGGTCGATTTTACAAGATAGCCATGGTACCAGTCAGATTATTCATATTCGTATGTATTTCGAATGCAATAACTAATTCATGATCATTTGTGCCTCAAGTTTTCATCCATTTTCTTTCGTTCTATGATCATAGGTAATGACGCTCGTATTTTTGCTATTACTTATATACATATGTTCCCACCGAATAGCTGAGTTCAAGGGAACAGTTGCGTACTCAATAGTTGCTTTAACGATAGCATTTCTAATTTTTTCGGGCACTCATGTTATTGGTTATTTTGTTAATACTGAAATTATGGTAATTCCGGTAAGAATATATGTCATTGATGAAAAAATCAAGCAAGAATGAAAGTTTTGATCCATGTTCATAGATGATATTTGGGAGTGTCATTGGCGCGTGTTGTTTCATGTACTTTGGCACTTATATAGTTACTGCAGGACGAACAAGATCATATGCAAGATTAATTTCATTTGTAGTTTCTTTCATCATCGGTTTTCTTCATGCAGTAGATGTTCTACTTGCATTAGGGTAAATCCACTGAACATGACAATCGTCAATCTGTTTTTCAAAACAGATAAAAACGACTTATTCTTCTTATTATTTTGTTATAGAAACTGGAGACATCAATACTGTTATAAAAGAAGATCAGCTTTAATAAAATCGATGCACCAGATTTATGACCCCAATATATATACTCAATTCTTACCACCATTAATAGAGGTACCCTGATATTCGTCCCTCAGATGACCAAACAACCTAACATGGAATTCAATATTTAAATTTATTTATTCGCTCTGAACAAAGATGTCTGAGGGTGATGTACCAACAAGTATTACCGGTACTGGGATGATTCTGGATCCATATGATGATGATCCTTTCCGAGCATATCGAACGAGAAGAAGTGAAGCACTTGCATCAAAATCATATGTAGAATATCCTCCACCTAGTAGATATTCTACGATGGCCTCAAGAGGAATACAATCAAACTACAGTCCAATTCAACGCGAAGTACAGGTTAATGAGATGGAATTTATATGATTACGATATGATTATAATCTACACAAAAAGATTATTTATGTGTTTTCGTAGACTACCATGATCGGAATGAAAGAGGCGCCAGTGCAAACCACTAGCAGATGCGGGCTTTGTCATCGTCTTATCGATGTGGAGCCATACAGCCCGAGACGGTACTATGGTACAACATATGAAGAATCCCTATCAAGATATCCTACAGTTGCATCACCATACAGATCAGTACCAGTACAGACTGTACCGATGCATCCAACTCCATCGTCATCACCAACCCGGATAAGTCTCATCTGTTTGTGCAAACATCGAACGAATTATGTTCCACCATTGAATTTTACACCAGGACCAACTGAAGGGCAATTTTCTGAATCGTAAGGCAGAATATTATTCAATAACTTCTGAGCGGAAATATTAATTCATTTTGTTTGATCAAAATTGCAGTTGTAATTGTTTGTCATTGACAATTGCGAAAATATTAACTGTACATCATCAACACCAACATCAACGTCAACTTCAACCTCAACCTCCACCTCAACTTCAACCTCAGCCGCAACCTCAACCTCAACCTCAACCTCAACCTCAACCTCAACCTCAACCTCAACCTCAATCACAGCAAATACTGAATGTGCCAACTTCACCTCGTCATATCGATACAACTAGAGCGAATCCAAACTTTGACATAAGTACAATAGCTACAAATCTTTATTCGGACGATATCAACCCGCGTTGAAAAAAAAAACATATGCGGACATGTATCTAGATAATTTGTTTTACAGATTTGAATTCAAGTCCAGGCGAAAACGAACATGTCAAGGAAACACATCGAGTCTATGATGATCGTAAGATTTAATTCATAATTATATGCATAGTTTATATGTAATTTTACTTTTTCATTCGATTTCACATTCGCGGATTCCTCTTCACAATAATGGTGAACTCAATGTTTGAATCGATTGATTTAACACAATTACTGATGAATACAATCGTCACTCCTGATTCGTTTTTATCGTCTGGATCATGTCTGAGTATACATTCGATTTTCATATAATTTCTGAGGCTCCAATTGCATTTCGTAGTTAAAAGTGGAGAAAAGACATGGAGAGAGCAGGGCAAGAAAATTTAGAAACTTCAGGAATAGACGACGATAAATGGGAGTCTTTCCCCGTCTTAAACAAATAGGACAAATTATAGAATTGAATTCTACTTTTTTCTTATTCTTCAGGACCATCTCCGCCACAGACCAAGCCATCTAATGCAAGATTGGCAGCAATATCAAGATTTTCCACCGCGTCCTCCTCATCTTTATTGCATGTGCATAAAAATAAACGGACACAAACAAAAGGACAAAATATTAAAAAACAAAGTTATCCAGAGAAACAGAACGAAGCTGTTCGGTACAGGAATAGTGGGAATCGTGAAGAGATTGATGGGGAGAAATTCACAGTAAAAAAATATGAAGTACGTCGCATTGAAGTGAACTCGCCTCATAAAGTAATGCCGAAACACGAATCAACACCAAAAAAAGGAATTAATGTGAAATCACATGGAAGCCCATCTACTCGCAAAGTAATTGGGGTGAAGGAGAAAAAGAATGACGAAGTGCAATCGAAACTCAAGCCAGATGTTCTAAATAAAGAAAGGGATAATAGTAGAGAATTGTCATCAATTGCATTTGATTCTAATTCATCAAAGACTCGTACAAAGACGCTGTATCGAGAGACACCGATAAAACCAGAACAAAGCGAGAACGAAGAAAAGAAAGAAATACTGTTGAAATCGGATAAAAATCTCGATGACACAGTTCGAAAAATATCAGATGAAATCCCATTCCCACAAGTTGAAAAAGATAACAGAACCAAAACGACTTCGCCAATCATCAGGGAAGCGGCATCAATCAGGCCAAGTGAAAATACCTCAAACAAAGATGAGATTTCACAGAAAGAAGAAAAATTGAAATATATTGGGCAAGATGGAGCTATTGATAGAACCGTGTGGCGATTTCAGAGTCGAACTAATTTAGGTTCAACGTTATTCCGACCTAGTGAGTTGTCTAAAAACAACCCCAAGTTGAAATTATCTAAGAAAGATTAGACACCATAATCGCTCGGTTGAACCATCGCTGATGAATCAAAGGCAAAAAGTGGATTAATTGGGGACGAAGATCTCAAACAATTTTGGCGGATTAAAGAAGAGCCAAAAGCTAATAAGCATGATACGTGATCTTTAATGTACGATTACCACCACACTAACTACTAAAACAAATTGACGTTATGAATACCATTTTAACATTTGTGGGATGTTTACTTGGCTATTCGTACAAAATTAACGTATATAAAGTAAAAAACAATGACTGAAAACATGGAGACGATGCATAGTTGATTACAATCCCGAGTTGCAGATTGTTCAAGTTATGATGAAGTATTAATTAATTACTTATCTGTTAAGCGGCAGTTTGTAAATAACAATTCACTATCCAAATGCTTTTAGGTACATGTATTTTCAATCAAATATGTGATTTGTAAGCTGTTTTTTTTTCGTTATATCAGATTATCCATTATTAATCAACGAATTTTAAAGTAATTGGGAAATATATTGAATTGTTTTCGAAATATATATAATATACGTAATTGTACAAAAGTATATTCGAGAATGAACTCATACCAACTTGATTTTTCCCTTACATTCTCAAGTGATTGCGTTGGCGAGTATATATATAGCGAAATTAAATCAATATTTGGAAATAAAAATAAAACTTATTATTAAATATAAATCTATCGAAATGGGATATCTTTTTGGTGCGTTTATCCATTTCCCTCTTCATAGTTACATACTGGATCAATTTTTATTCGCACTCTTTTAGCATGCATAAAAATTTCATATTGATAAACGCATGTTATCAAAATACTTGATGGTAGTCGGTATGATCTATAATATTTTTAAAATCTCACATCATCTTTGTTATTTTGTTTCTTTTTTACGTTATCATGACTTGGTTGAGATTGTGATTTGTGGCAGAATTATATAATATAAATATGAGGAATAAATGTGATAAATATAATCTATCTGAAATTAGATATTCATAATCGAGTTGATTTTAGTATCACATATTAAATGAAAAAATCAATCGGGGAGATTTATGATTCCAAATCTAAATAAAATCATTATATAATTACGAATATCTGATTAGAAAATAAGAGGAAAAATAAGATAGAAATAATATATGGCAATAGAAAATTCTATGAAGTCCAAATGGAAATGAAATGCCAAATTAAAATATAGATGAGTTCAAATTCATATTATTCATCATCTCTTATGGTATTCCGACTTAAAATTGGTCTAGGTTGTTTCATAAATTGATGATTTTCATTCTCACCACGAATAGTCAATCCCGGGTTGTATTTCATTTTCCCCAATCCAAACGATTTTGTGTCAAACTTTGGCACATGCATAGCAACTCCAATATGCACCATTGGTGACTGGTTATGGTTATGATTACCAAGAGCATTGAAATAATGACCATTTCCATAATTGCATTGAGATTGCCGTTGTGGTTCGCTTTGAATACCTGAACAATCTTTGACGTATCCCATGTTGTAATTACTGTTCGTGAATTGATCGCGATGCATAGAATTGATTGGGATATTTTGTAGTGCAGCAGACTCAGGATTATAATTTATCTGTGTTTGATCCATAGCCAACGAAATTTCACGATAGACATTGATAGGTGGGCATGCAAATTTAGGAGGCATGTTAGTCAGTTGAGTCATCATCAACGGATTATTATCACTCATCAATGGCGCACGGATACTAATTTGATTTGGATTAGATCCTCTCATCATTCCGAAATGTTCAGACCCAACTGAATGATTATCGAGCATCGCAGGCACAGAATTTAAGCTCGAACATCGATCGAAATATGATAGAAATTTCTCAGACAAATCTTTGTTCTCATATTCAAGTGGTTTTAGAAATTGCTCACGAGCTCCAATATGATTGGTGTAATTTCTAAGATCATCATGCATCCAATATGATTGGTTATAATTGATTGGGTGATTATTCACTCCGTATGAAACATTCTTGTAGTTATACGGAATATTTTCCTTATTCTCTCTTCCTGGCGAAAGTTCTAAGGACGATTTGTACATCTTCATGTTGCCGTTCATGAGTTTTCTTGTGTTACAACTATTTTCTTTTTTCTTTGAATTGACTATTTTTCGTGGTGGTGCAACAGATAATCTCTGCACTTCATTCTTTATGCGCAAATTGTATTCCGAACATGATCGTTCGTTATCACCAAGTGAAGACAAAGAATTATTTGATCGTCGATATTTTCGTCGACCAGTGAAATTCTTTCGCCAATTCTTCGAATCATTTGGCATCGCATTTTCAGATCTCTTTCGACCCGATTCTTCTTCTTCGTCTTCAATATACGAAGTGATGCTATCATTTAAAAACTCTTCACGACTTGTACTCCTTGATGATTTGTTATTGCCCTTAATAAAGGTCTTCACTATTTCGACGTGGCCATTTTCATCAACAATGCCACTCTCCTCCATCTTTCCGAATCAATTCAGATGCAAATAAAAATGTTATCAATCAACAATCTATTTTGTTGTTTTACAGAAATAATCGTGTTTGTGAAACATTCAAGAGCTGACCGAAGATTTGGAAATTATTTGTTAAAGATCGCAATAGGATTTATATTCCATTTATCGTAATACTAACGACCTACGTTGACCTTTTAATCAACATGATATCGTAATCATGACGGAATTATTTCAGCAACAAATAGAATTGCTTGGAATTAACTTTCATAACAATTAACAATACAGAAAATGTTTTGTCGAGTGTTCTTATCATTTACCTATTGTTGGAACAAAATTGAAAGAAAAAACAAATAGAAAAATGGAAGAAAAAAAATTGACTAACCATTTCGGCTTTTGCTAAATAAATCCAGAGCCGGCGCCACGTGCTGAATTTATTCTGATCACTAAAATTGTAACGCATCTCTTTAGATGCATAACGAGTTGCTAATGGACTCCTGTAATCTCTGAATTCACTCACTTCCGCCATATTTATAGAATTATTTATCGACAAACTAATTTGAAGGATAAAATTTTGATTCTACGTCACAACACTCACTCACGTGGAATTACGAACGACACTGTGAAAGAAAACAATTGAAACCAGCTGACTTATTGGAATCATCGGGCGAATTTCCATTGAGAATCAACATGGCGGAGTCGCGCGACTTTTTGAATTCGAAACGGCATTGTGAAGAGTAACATTGAATAGGAATCTTAGAGGTTATGTTTACGAATAATTATATAAATTATAATTGGAAACGACTTGTTTGTATAATTAAACTAAACCCGAACTTGTGAGTATATATTGATAGATATAATATTGCTGAATATATAATTTTTATATTATCATTGATGTAGGAACAAAAGACGTTCGATTGTGATTGTCGTAATTAAATAGAAATTAAATTACTTTCGAAAAAATTCAGAGATAAGTTTTGCTTTTGGAATATTTTTAATCATCTCAACTTGATTGTTCAACGATTAATTCGAAAAAGACGACTTTACATTCACGCATTGTACATTGCAGAGTCGATTCAAATATCGCGCGCAATTCGCCACCATGACACTCATTATTATCGATTCCCGCCAAGAATAAATGTTGAAAAAGCCGCGCGATTCAACGACCAATCAGTTTAATGATTCATTGCGCCATTTTAATTCCGCAGAACGAAAATTTAGTATGAGTTTTTTTTCGTTTCGCGAGTGCATCGATTTATTAAAAGTAATCAATATATGAAAAATCAGTAGTGATAAGTGAAAAATACACAGTGGGAGTGATAAATGTGATGGATGTTCATTCAATAATTATCTTATTGAGTAGTCGATAGGAAGAATAGTGGAAATATTGCGTATATGAATGCAATTAAGATAATGAAAAACGATGTTCGCCCTCAATGATAAGCGACGAGTTGCAGAGAAAAAAGCGAGCGTGAGAATTCCCTGGAACAGTTCTGTCTAGGTAAGTGAACCGACAAGCAATGAAAGGTACAAAATATATTTGAAGTAATTAGTGAATAGAAGAATGAGAATTTGAATGCTTAGCGTCCACTAACCAAAATTCGAATAGTTGTGAAACGAATAATTTGGAAGGGATTCTCAACTTTTTGATCTAAAAGCAATTACCACCGTTGTGAATTTCATGTTTATGTGGGTCAAATTCCTTCGGGAAATTCGTGAAGTTTGAAAAATGTGGATTTGTAGTTGAATGCATCAAAGTTGATGAGAGAATCGGTTTATAAAACTCGCGATTGTGGTAATTCGCGAAGTTATTCATTGATTGAGTTGATATGAAACTTATTCGATTTAGTGATGAATTGTTCATGACTTGAACATTAACGTAAGAATTTTGCCGAACAAATCCTATTATGTTTATCATTAAATAGGAATTCATGAAATTTGTATAATACAACTTTCATTTTTGATTGTGCAAAACTATTTTTCACAAAAAAATTAATTGAAATTGAGAATTCAGAACGAGAATTATTATTTTCTGACGAAATAATAGAAACAATTCTTTCACTTTTTCCAAATGTGAATATCACCTTATTGAAAACGAATTTTCGAATAAAAGAATAACATTATTGCCGAAAATGGAATATGATTGCATGAATTGAAGTGGGCGATAATATTACGATAATATAACCAGAGAGAGAGTACCCACGTCCTATTTTTAACGTGGGACTCTGTCATGACCAGAGTCATTGTTCTCTCCTCTCGCTTTTTCTGTTTACGTTCATGGTCAAATAAATGCGTTTCTAGACACCTTTTTCTTTCTTGACTGTCACACAAACACGATGAATTCTTGAAAAAATACTGAATGTCATAGGTTCATAAAATATATACAGAGAAAAAAAGTAATACTTACAACATTATAAGGGACAATGTTGGGTCGTGCCCAATCAATTGTCAATTCAACCCCTGCGAATAAATTAGTTCGTGCAGGTACAAGTCTTCGTCGACCCATCGCTGCAGCAATATGTGTATTATATGATATAAGGGCGGTCTTTATTCTTCCATCAATATGACGATATACAGAAACTAGTCCAACATCAGTCGTAGTGTCGCAAATTTTCTGTAAAGCAATTGTGAATTGAACAATTAAGTACTAACACTATTATTTCTTGATTTGGAGAGAAAGTGTTAATATCAATTAAAGTTATTCACATCTATCTCTTATTCAAATCTTTCTTACCCTTATAAAAGTCTCTGTGTCGAGGTCATACGGCAATTGCCCAACCGACAATCGACAGTTGTTTACACTTGGCACAACGCCAATCTTTCTGCCAGGCCAAATTTCATAATCATTCAATTCAGCAATGGCCCGTTTGGCATATTCAACTTTCGTGTACATCACGAAACAATATCCACGATTTGTCCCAGAGAAATCCATCATTAAACGTATCTCATAAACTTCACCAATACTTTGAAATATTGGAAAAATCTGATGCTCAAACAAATCCCTCGGGATTTTCCCAACAAAGACTTCACATTCAGGATTTGGAGGTGGACCAGTCCAACCTGGTGGTGGACCCAACTTCCTCTGACCATTAACTTGGATCATAGGAAAGCCGGAATCGTCCATGAGCTTGAGAACCTGTTTATTTGTTTCAATTTCGTTTTCCAAATCGCGCATCTCCTCATAATTTTCAGATGTATCACAATTTTTATTCTTTGATCTGTCCCATATACGATCTAGAATGAACCAAATGAATGTTTTTCATTCTCGAATCGCAATAGATATATTTTCTTACAGACACTGAAGAATTATTGATACAAAATCTTATAAATTAAAATATTGAAAAGAATTTATACCTGACATATTATTTACGTAATATAATTTTTGATAATTTTTCGATGATCCTCGATGAGACGATTGTCCCGAATATTCGTCATCCCATATGGAAATATCCGAATTATCATGAAAATCATTCTGCGTTGAAGAACTTTCATTATGCTCTCTTGATGTGAATCCGGTGTCTTCCATTTTATTCCTTTCTGTAAAATTCAAATCTATTCCCTTGTTCTATTATTAATTAGACCGAATAACTATGATTAACAATAAGAAAGACGTGTGAATCGACAGATCGAATATGCAGCTCGTGCACAACTATTAACGCGTGCGATTGTCGGGACAGCTCTGAGAGATGAATTAGGGCGACTACACTCGAGTGAGTTGTGCAGTGCATTAAACACGAAGGGACACAAAAGATTAGAATTTGGTGCGAGGACGCAACGCGTAGTGGTGGGAGAAGGGGGGAGAGGGGGACTGTAGAGCCAACAAAGCCCTCAATTTTTTTCATTGATTCTCCTCTCTGTTCAAAGAAAATTCATAAACTTTTTTTCTTTGGCATTGTAACAAATTCTTACAATACTTCGATGTCTATTGTTATTGTTCAACATTATTAATTGTTGAACCACATGGACTAAACAATGAGACACAAACATTCAATTGTTTAAGAACATTTCGTCTATAATCGATTGAATTAAAAATTGATGTATAAATTGAATAAACATTTGAATAGGATGAACTTCCATAGAGTTATATGATTCATATGAAAATGGTAATAACAATTTTATCTGCGATTCGTGAGAGATTTTTTCACAAGCGTCTTAGCTATCAACACGTGCTCGTGACAAAATTAATTCTACATCAAATATATATCCATAATAATGAAATGAATCATATTTAGTTAATTATTGAAAATAAAAGTAATATATATCCGATTCGTCGAATACGAAACGACTGTCACTTTTATATTGTATACTGGCGCGCATTCGATTCTATGAATATAAGAGAGTCGTGATTGTTATCTTTATATAGCTCATGGAGGGAGAGTAAACGCTATTTTGCCTCTACCCAATTCGCGGCGTTGCTATATAGCATTCGTGGAAATTGCGGGCATCGCGCTTACATTGTTGCGCTGATCCAAACTATGATGATGAACAAGTACAGCTGAATGGGCTCGCCGGTTTATTCAAATTTATTGTACAACGGCAATATTTATTTATTTCTTTCTTTCATTCCACTAAATGTGAAGGGACACTTTTATCTAATGTTAATTTGAAATTGAACAAAACTTTTGTAGATAATGAATGAAGTGGATAAATTCTATTTTATTTTTGAAACGTCTTTTGTATATTTTTCTTTCTAGTGACGCGTGTCACTCGCATTTACTTTTTTTTTTTTTTTCATTATCAACTGAGAATTTATTTGAAAGCATTTTGATAAAGCAGAGACAAAAAGAATATTTGAATGCTGAGTGATTGACGTGACGTTATACAATATATATTTCTTCTTTTTTTTTTTTCAACTCATGGTGACCCATGGAAAGTCTTGCGTTATCCCACGCCGCTGTCGCGTTGTGCGATAATGGCATTGTTTCGCGGTTGTACATATGAATGTATATGTACATAGTCCTCATTACGTGACACGGGGGCCTCCGCCTGCAACATGATGAACATGAGTCGCGGTATCTCCTTCAGTTCGCATTCGTCATTACAATCCTTCGGTGGCTTTTCTATCGAGTGTGTTTTTTTTCTAATCGGACGCACCTTGCTATCATTTGCTGGATGCACACACAAATGCACAAAATCTTTCATATAATCGTTTTTGATTGTTGGAATGAACTTGCAAATAAAAGTTTTCAATATTATTAACAATTGATTAACTAAAATTCAGTGTGCCAATAGTTATAGTTATTGGAATTGATAATTGAAATTTTTATTGATAAACATTGTCATGAAAAATTGTTCATGATGGTTTGATTAGTTGTGAAAGAGAAGAAAAATCGATTGAGAAAATTTGGACAGCGATTGGGTAATGCTACGATCATATCCAGTGCACTCGATAAATATCGATCACGTAAAGAAAGATCAGGAAGAGGCATAATAATGTGGAACAGAAAAGTATTTATAAGGATTATTGAAGTGGTGAGTATTTTTTTTCATTTTTAATTCTATATCATCAAATTTCTCCAACAATTCTATTATTCATTTCCTTATTTTTTTGTCTGTGAAAACGATCACGTCATAAAAGTATTCAAACGTAGTATTTAAATTTTCAATTCAAGCAAAGTGAGAAACGTTTTTTTTTTTCTTCATTTTCATTCATCATATAATAATAAATAATTATTCCCAGCAGTTTCACCAATGTATTTTTTTTCCATTCATTATTTCCATTACTTTTTTAGCTTTTGTGCATTGCATGTGTGATAGCACTTCGTGTGACTGAAGATGAGAGTCGAAGAGTCATCAGTTACCTCAGATATCGTAGCAGAGAGTGGCCTTTGTTGAATAATGTTACTTGGGGAACGATAGGTAAAGAAAAAGGAAAAAAAATCATTGTTTATTGTTATCGTGGCAACTTATTTTCGTTTTTTTTTCTTTCATTCTGAAAATAATATTTTTTTCCCTGTCTCAATGTCCTTGATCCATCTTCGTGTTCATAGGTGCAGCACTCGCAACAGCAACATGCGGCGGTTACGTGATAATCACCACGGGCCTCCTAATCGCAGCAGCAACTGGCGAACTACGAGGTCGGAAGACCGTAAGAGACACCTCAAGTTTGCCATCGTTATCATCATCAGCATCATCATCAATACATGCTTTCGTTGCTTCATTATTTCGTATTATATGTCATTCACGAAATCATCAAATTCGTTCACTTGATGGCAAACAAGAATGAAGGAAAAAAAATTTGGAAACAAATGAAAAAATTGGATTTAGAAGCGTGAGAATATTGAGTTGTCGACATAGATACTGACATTGAGATGCAAGGTTGAAAAATAAGAAAGAGTGAAGAGAAAAAAAAACAAAGTTGTTAATGCAAAGAGTTATGTTCACGCGTGTCTACACACGTAACTATATATCTTATAAGCATAGAATTGTGACACACTTGATGTGTCTCATACAACAACTATATTATTATGACTCATAAATTGGAGCGCCAATGTTGACTCTACCGCATCCTTTGTATAATAATCCTTGATCCTGAAGTGATCGAGAAATCGCGGTCACACGTACATATTATTTATTCACATTAAACGAAGAGAAAAAAAACGTGAGAAATTTATGTGAGATTGTTTAGTCATCTGTATCGTTCTTGATGTTAAACACAATTATATAGGATAATTAATTTCCTGATTATTATTCAAGAACATCGAATGCATGTAGAGAACTTGTGGTTGAAATTTTTTTATGACTGGGCTGGGCCTGTCCTTCTATCTGTTATACGATGATTGTTCTTTAGAAAATTTATCGCGTAAGAAGTTAATTGGAAGATGTTTGTAGTAGAAGCAGGGAGGAGAATAGTCTGTCATCCATCTACTTCATTATTTAAAAGTATTTAATTGCAAAATGTGTAAGTACTGCTTTCCTGAAGAGTTTCATGATCGGCGTCTCGTTTACATCCATTAAAATTCATTGCACGCTAATCTTTCTCTATGTATATTTACGTAATCAAGACAAATGTATTCATCATCATTATTATTTCTGATTTTTATTTATATTATTATTCAATTGTATTTTTTTCTTCTCGAAGGAAATTTTTCTACTTGGACTTGGTGTTATTCTCTTTGGTATTGTCGGTGCATTGACATTAGCATCAATCGAAAATCTACCAAATGATTTGGTGGATAATGCCGCAGTACTTGGGGCACTTTGTCTTGTAACTGCGTTGGTTTTCATTGCTGATATATTGATGACCACGCCCGAACCGAAGATGAAACCAGGTGGAACTCAAATAGTGATCAATAAAGATTCAGGCAAGTTCCAGGATGAATCCAATTTACCACAAATTCGTGTCGAGACCGTGGCTTAATTTGAATTTATTCACATCTGTTATGCTGATAATCTTGGTCCAAATTATTTGCAATCATGAAACTAATAATAAATTGAAACATTCAAACACATTTATTTGCATCTTATTTTATTTTTCATCTCGTTATATTATATTATTTTTGGAATGCAGTGAAACCAGTAGAAACAGTAACGAGTGATAAGGATACAAGAATTCCAATGGGAAATGAGGACAAAAAAAAAGGTGAATTTAATGATGCATTTGAAAAAGTGGGCGATCGTCGAGCGAGAGAAAATAATAATTTAGAAACTTCATCGAACACACGAGATGATATGAATGATCGTCATGCAACTACACAACGTCCGTCTACAGCTGATGTTGGTGTTTTAGTTGAACCTACTAAAGACTATGATGATGGTGATATACCGTTTATTGATGCTGAACGTTATCAAATGAGGTCTAGTCATGCAGATGGTCGTCATCATCGAAATGATACTGATCGATACAGAGATGCTGCAACAATGGTTAGAAATAATTTTAATGACGAAAGAAATGACAGCAGAACATTTTATCAAGGCCAGGATATAACTATGCGTCCATCAGACGAGGTTGACACGCCTAAATTCCCAAGTACCAGGGACATCATGACTGAGACAATGTTTCCTAAATTCTTAAATCCAAGTGTGAAGATAATGAGAGTTGATCGTGATGTTGATAATAATAATTTCGATGGCAATGGGCGGTAAGAAATAATCCATTACTCAATTTCTCAAAAGGTTGTGCAGGATTGATTGAATTTTTTATTTTCAGGTACTCAGACTCGAGTCAATATGATAATGTACCAACACGGATAGCACCTGGAATTATGAGAAAAGGTCGCGATGCATATCATGCTTCATCAACGCGAAGTTATCGCGGACCGGAAAGGAATAAAGATGAAATAGAAATGCTTGAAGAGTGGGTTGGTGTATTACGAAAATCAACAACTGGAACTCAAACTGCTCCCGCATTGCCATCATCGCCTGTTGATCCGGGCTATGTTCGACACACTGTTAATAATTGGCCACGAGATTTTAAACCACAAACTCCAGGATCGAGCCCCAATCATTGATGCGAAGAATAATAAATATATAGTTTTGTCTTATGCGAATAAGAATAAAAAATATTACTGCTTGTGTTTTTTTAATATACATTTATAATTTTTAATACAAAAAAAATTGTGAGTTCATTTGTTTGTTGTTTGTAAAATGTGATGATATAACAAAACAAAAGAAAACAATAAGGAAAACGTTTTGTTAGTCTTTGTCATTCAAGAAAAATGATTTCATTAATAATACCATCATTTTATCCATTTCGTGTGTGATTAATACAAATAAAATGGAACAGTATGTTAAAGCCATTTCTCATTATCAGCGTAAATCTCATATTGTGTGTAATTTTTTATTTTCTTATACACTTTATAAATATAAACGCTTGGGTTAATCGATCTTAGTCGATTTCATTCAATGAGAAATGATTTTATCTTTCGTAATAGAGTGAATGTTTTTTTCCGAGAATAAAACAAGTAGAGAATTATTCAAAATTTATCTACTAACAATTAATATTTATGACTTATTATTTGATATCGACTTGGCGTTCCAATTGCTCTGGTGCATTCTCATCTTCAGACATTTTTCTTTCTCGTTGTTGAGAAAGTGAGTTGTTTATGCAGTGAGTGACACACGACATAATGTCACTAATTAAATCTCTCGCTTTCTGCGCTCGACAATTCATTAACAAATTGTTGAGTACACGTCTAAATGATATTGAGTTAGAACATAACGTTCCGCCATGTTCATCTATCGTCATTTCATTTTAGTTTTAACTCCGCATTCATTCGCATCTAATTATATTTACACAACCGATAATTCATTGTCTTACTTTGAGCATTTGTATATGAAAAATTTCATTACTTATAGAGCTTGTCAATATCAATTTTTGACTTGAATTTATATTTTTTCGAAACCAATGACTAAATGGCTGTTTGCCACAACACTACAATTACACAGTTGTAAATTTTCATAACGAAAAAAAGAACAATTAAAATTTTTCATCCTATCTCAGTCCATACGTCATTCCCGTTGTCTGATTATTTGTTGTTCGTTGTTCCATCGTTATATATTGTCGAATCAAACGTGATATCTCGTGTGCTTGCTCAGTTTGCAAACGTGTAATTCGCTGTTGCATCAAATTACCACATTTCATATCCAAGTAAAGTGATCCCTCTTCGGATTTCACCTTCCGCGTCGATATAACTTCAGAATATGGATAATGATACAGTGTTTCCTGAAATTAATATAAAAAAATTAGAGATATGATACAGCACAACACAATTCTCATGTTTTCCATTTGTAGAATAATTTTCTTTCATTGTTCAAAGAGAAAATAATGTCTTACGTGAGTTATTAAATCGATGAAGTGAACTCCATGTCGATTGAGCGCGAGAATATGATCACCGCCTTTCTCTTTACCATTTTCAGGCACTCGTTTCACCGCAAAAAAGCTGGATCCAAACAGTGGCCACTTTGAAAGTATTTCTGATAATAATAAAAGTTAAAAAATTAAAAATTAATTACAAATTCAAATCAATTATTCATAGGATAATTAGACCAGCTATTCAATTCCAATTTAACTACCTAGCACTTGTGCCTTGCATATTGCAGAACTATTCTGTTGAATATTATTCCATGCTTGTTGAACCATATTTCCCCATTGTTGTGGTTTGGGTTCACGTAAACTTAATGCAGGCTTTGGCAATAAATATTTTATTTCTTTTGTCGATGGATCATGCGCCATGTCTGCTGCTCTGTGCAACAGTGCTGCAATTTGTGCCATGTCATACTGTGAAATAATAGAATCCAATTATACCCAATATTGATTTGAGGCGGAGGAAAAAAAACCAATGATGAAAAAAATAATTGCAACAACTTACAATGACTTCTTGGGGTAAATGTTCTCCTGGAATTACTAACAAAAGTCCTTCCAAATAATCCGGTGCGATTTGATTGAATACCACTTCTATGTACAAGGCTGTGTCCAGGCGTAGTGGATAATACCACACAGATCTAAGAGAAAAAAAAATTGGAGAAACGGATATATAAAGGTGCATAAAAAAAGTACAGCATGAAATTAGTGGCAACTAAACTAATAGGAGAAACTGATGATGACTGATGGAAAGTGTGTTGAAATGGCAAACAGATTAATGAGAAGAAAAAAAAACAACTTACCGACAAAATATTAGGTAAAATACTTGATGATTCTTGTGTAGTTCTGTTGTAACATCAAGGACATATTCATCTCTAGCAAGTGGCATCGTGAAAGCATCACCATCAACGATACAATACAATGAGAATTCATCCATCTCATGTGGATTTCTCACGGATATGACGCTGCACATTTCTTCGATGACATCCTTTAAGTACAAAAGAAATCGAAGAATGAGAAAAGACAAAAAGTAAATTGGGACGAATTATCACAAATGCTCAAGAGGGAAATTGAAAGAAAATAAGAATCTTTGCACAGAATTTTATGATCAGAAGACAAATATAAAACCAACCTGAACAACCGTTGTGCATTTGGTGTTAATAACTCTTTCAGTACCACCTGGCAATCTATAAATTTGTCTTTTGGCATTTCGTCCAGCGCTAATTGCCATTATTTCTTCGACACTTGGTACATTTTTACGACCACCATATTTAACAGTTTTCCGTAAATTTTGAAGACAAACAGTTGCCGTACCATGATAAGCTCGTCGTTTATCATATGCCGCTGTCTCCAAATATTTTATTAAATAAGGTCTTAATCCTTCGCTGCATGTAAAATATGCTGCGACAATACTAAAAAGTCTCCAACCTCTTTGACAACTATCAGGATTTGTGCTTTTATTATTTGTCGTTTGTTTCATCAATTGGCAATAAACTTCATCGCGCAATGGTTCAAATTTATGACAGTGCTGTAAAAGAAAACAATAAAAAATGAATCAGTATCATAAAATTAATGAAGAAAATTAAATTATCACATAATACATGTTTTTGTCTATCATTCCACTCATTACTAACGAATCAAAAGTGCAAGTAGAAAGTTACATGAATGATCTCCACTCACCATTAGTATCGTATAGACGCATTTGACTTCACTCATGTCCGGCGGCAATAGTTGATCGCCCATATAACGCATCAAACATAAGAAACATTCAACAGCGAGAGTACTCAATTCACTATCAAGTCGTAATAAACTTTGTTCAATGGGTACAGTTGAAAATTTAACGAGATCAACTTGCTCTTTCCACGTCCATTCGGCGCCATCCTGTTGTCCTTTACTTTTTTTACCTTTCTTCTTGCTCTTCAGTGATTCGATGACCTTGAGTGAACCACTTATCGATCCATCAGCGGTCTTCATCATCTCGAACCTGCACATAGGCGAATATATATTACCACTACACAACAACAATAACAGCAACAAAAACGAACTTTAAATACATATATACAAATAGTAGTTATTTTCATGATTACAATCGAGTGTATGGCGCCATGGAGATTTATATTTTATTTTGTGTAATAGTTCGTATATATATTTTATTTTTGTCTGCAAAATCGAGTGAACAAAGTAAAGTTGTATGGGAAATGATAGAGGGTGTTGCATTTACTGGCATGCGCATCATTTTGTTGTACGGAGAAATGAAGAGCAATACAGGAAAACGATCGGTTGTGTTGCGGTAAAAAGCACGTTGGATTGATGGATATCGTGTCTAAGGGATATGTGTATGGGTATGTGTGTTATGCTTTCTCAACACGGTTCGCTTCTGCTGTATGTGGTTTATATGGACAAACCCAATTGCATAAGTCCTGGCCGAAGGCGAAGACATAAATGTACATAAATACGTTTAGCATTAAAAATATTTCACGTAATGATAGAAGAATATCTTGGTTGGTATAATAACATTAACTTGGCATTATAAAAGATCACAATAATTCCCGTTGTTTATAAATATATACATATATGCATAAGTATATGGTTATACATGAGTGGATGACGACTGAGAAGCTAGAATTGTTGTCTCCATTTATATTCTTGAATATTTTATTCTTAAATCATTCAATTGACGACATTTTTCACGTGAAAGTGCGAATGACCGAGATGAATTGTTGAATGCTATTTGGGACGAAGTTTACGAGAGTTCACAACTACTTGATCATTATTTGTTATTGATTTTTTTTTTCTTGCTGAATACTTGAGTGGATAAATATTTGAGATAGCGGAGATCGTTGATGTGATTCCATCGCAAATGACTTTGTCAATATAACGATAAAATAAAATGGCAAAAAATAATGCAATAATGCAAATTTAAAATTCCATCAATGACTGATTGGTTTTACATTAAAGGAATGGAAAATTTTTTTTATGCTAACTTAATTTCCGCGTTTACTTTTTCATCACGCAGTTAAAGGCACGCTCTGCGACTTGCAATTGTCGACATTTTTCTCGTGAAAGTTTTGATGCAGTTGAGAGAGTGGTATGTCTCTCCCTGTTTTTCTTCCCCACATTCCATTCTTCGATCAAAGTTCCACAGTATGATTAACATCAAATGCGACTAATTTAGAACAATTAATTAATTATTATTTGTTACATTTTACTTACTTTTCAGTGCTTTGTCTAAAGTTTAACATGGCATATTGTAGTAAGGAATGTTTGCCATCATTTGTAACTGGTCCAGATTCGTAGAAACCCTCTTCTGGTGATTTGCTTGTTTCTTCTGGCTGTTGCCGCCATTCCTGTGCTTGATTACTGTGATGTTGACTATTGCGTTGATTTTTTTGATGATTATTAACAGATGTTTGATTAACTGGTGATGCAAGGCCAGTCATACGATTTATTGGTGAATGGTTGCTGTCACGATTGACGTGATTAGATTGATTATAAATTTGAGTGTGTTGAATATGTGAATTCCCATGATTGGTCTGCGACGTGTGAACTGATTTTGTTATTTGTGAAACGTGATTTTCATGCTGCATTGATTTATGCTGCGGCTTTTGATCAATCTGAAATCATAGAAGGAATAATTGACAAATTATTATCATGTCAAATATAATTCCAAATTATTTTTTGATGATAAATCAAAAGTTTATTCATATAATTTATTGACATGTAATTTTACGTCAATAAAATTTAAACGACCTCAATTCATTACATCATTAATTCCGTTATTTATTTTGACATGAATCTCAAAATGATTTTCTTAATTTCAAATGATCATTTTGCTTTACTTCTTTTTTCCTTCTCCTTTACAACTTAAATCGAGGCACTATCACCCATTTTATATGTAATACACCATATATCATCGATCTTTTACCTCTCGCGCGCACGCGAGAGGAAACGAGTTCTTTAAACCAATCCAAATGCTCTGGCAATACCTTCCCTACACTGGTCATTTAGAGCGGAATGCAATTCTCGAAGGCTCGCGCGGGCATTCGCTTGCTTTGTGGAATGCATCGATTGCGTTGGAACTTGTATATAAGAATCTCCCCAGTCACCTCACAATCAACTTCGTAAACACCATATATAAACGTACCATTAAAGATGGGAAAATAAATGAGACAAAAAAAAAAGGTGCAACATGAAAGAATTTCTTCAAACTCGCTGGAATAAATATGAGTTATTTATCGTAATAAAAACATTCATCACATTATGAACTGTGCATATGCAAAATGAATACAGTTATCCTATGGGATTAACGAGAACGCATTCCATATATGTGCTATTTTTTGGTTACACTTGACGGAGTTTCAACCCGTAAATAATTAACGCTCGGATTCATGTGAATTCTTTATGATTTATTTTATTTGCAACCGTCCCGAATGGCCACTCGACTGACACGTTTTGCCTGTCATGGATACATATATAAATAAAAACCACATCCAATATTCGCGAATAGACGAAGAATATAAGAAAAGATGTGTGAAAAAAAGGATAAAAAATTTAAACTAGCCGGAAATTTATATTAAACATATATTCAACTAAAACTCGTCTTAACCTGGTTGCTGGATCGCTTGACCTTCTCGTCGAGTTTCTGCAGAGTTTCCTGTATAGTTGTGAGAGTTTTATCGTTGCTCTTCTCTTCAGTTTGTAGCTGTTGTTGCTGTTGAGCTTCATTTTGCATTCTCAGTTCTTCGAATCTTTTTAAAATTTCCCGTACACTCAATTTACTACCGTCTTGTTTCTCCTCAGTAATTGTTTCCATTTTAGATTTTTTACGTTCAGCATTCACACGATTTGCTGTTAATTGATCATTGTTGTAATAATCTCGAATGAATCCTTCGAGTCTTGATTCTTCAGTTGATGATTGATGATTATCATTATTATTTTCGTTGTTGTTTATATTTTTATTGTTTCCTGATGATGGTGATGGTGAGAAGCTTGGTGACGATATTGGTGATGTGGATTCACCATGGACACTAATTTTCTTCATTGTCTCATCATGATTTTCACTTGTTGATGCTGAAGAATGTCGGCCATTTCGCAATTGACATCCTATTTCCATTCTAAGCTCTTCAATTGTTGGTTGTCGTTGTGAATTACGTGATGTTTTCCCCAGTTCACTTGACATCATTATTTTAGACATGTCAATACGCGGAATGTTCTCATAATCATATGCAGATGGAATATTTTTTCTTTGCTCGTCCATTCGTTCAGAATGATCAGTATTTTTTGATGTTGGATTTGATGTTGAGTGAATTGCATCAATCTTGGTGGTCTTCCTTGTCACGTTTTTGTTCAAGTCCAATCGTGTCTCGCACCCGGAAGACTTTCGGTTTGGTTGCTGTTGGTTGTTGATGATGCACTTGCCGTTGCCCATTCGTTCATTGCAGGTTTCGTCTCGTGAAAATAATTTGGCGAATCGACCTCGTTGACCCACTTGCATCGACCTGTCCATGTTTTCGTATTTGAACGCTTTGCTCTCCAAAAATGCACCAGAATCATCAGTATGACCATATTCGTCGCTACTTAATTCGGAATCTGATGATTTTATTAATAAACTATCAGGTGAATTTGTTTTTCTCTCCTCATCTGATAAACTTCGGAATTCATTTTTCATCATCATACTTGGAAAATTGGGATGAATTCGTCGATAATTATCATCTGTAGTTGATGATAATTTTCTATCAATTTTTGGTTTGTCCCAACCGTAATGACACGATGTTTCTTTTCTTGAATCATTCATTTCATATTTACGTAACAATTCAGAACGTTTTATTATTCTTTGGACATTCATGGACGTTGGTTTACCTCCAATTGAACGTAATTCACATTCAGATGGGTCCAAATAGTCTGTGAATTGATTTAATATTTCAGGACGATGTTTCTGTCGTCGTCTCAAGGTTTGTGGTAATTCTGCCCAATTGGTTGACATGCATCTTGAAAAAACTCCCTCACTATCCATCACTTCACGTTCCATTTTACCTATCTCTGATTTACTCTGTTGTATTTTATTTCCCTGCTACTTCTTATCCTGATTATTAATGGCACTTGAAAACTATCTCAATCCTGATCAGATTTCATAAATCACTTCACCTTGAAGACTTTGACCACAATCATATTGCTCACGATCGCTTAAGTTAATCCAACTATATAATAATAAACAAATATTCCAATTAATTCTCTAATTTTCATTAATACATTTCTATTATTTTTTCATATAAATAACGATCAATTTGCCTTTCAAATTTTTTGTTTCAATGCAAATTAATATTGATAGAATATTGCTGTTCAATGTCACATTCACACGCAAGTAATTTTCTTTGACATTAGAAAGCCGCGTATATATATAAATAAATTGATATTAATTCAATAACAATGACGAAGCACGTGTATTATTATTCTTCTCTTGAAACAGTATACAACAAAAGAAGAAAATGTGGAACGTTGATTATACCTCGACCTTAATCGTCAATTTGTTCTGTCGATACTAAAAGTTCTTGAACGACTGTAAAGTTGAAGAGGTGAGAAAAAAAATAAGAAGCAATAGAACATTTTTACGAGACGTAGTATTCACTTCCGCTTTTTCCTTACAGCCACGCGCGAAATAACAACTTCCTCTTCCTCGTCTTCGTTCATCAGCGAAAAATTAGAAAAATACTACTCACTATATGTACCGCATTCAATCTAATATACCTATCGCACTATATTTCTTTTTTCTTTTCTTCCTCTTTTTGCGAACCGTGAGAAGTCTTCGTTGTCTTCGCGTAGGGAAGAGCGCGCGCGTGGGATCTTTACTTTGGACAATGCCGGCTCAGTTGAGTTTAATTATAATTATCCAGCACTAACAAACTCTCTTAGAACTTCAACTATATCGTGAATGAGAAAGGCATAAACTTTCTTGTAAAATCCCGGTTTTAGTAGCACGCCCCTCTGTTCCCCTCTATATTATTCTACCCGATGTGTGTTTATATTTTTATATATAATATCCGATGTTAAACAGAAAAATATATATATTTATGGCTATGCTATGGAAATATTTTCGGAACACTTGACGTTTATGCTTTTCACTTGATACAACGTCATGAATTAATTACATTTAATAAGAGGGTTGAAGTCAGTGAAATTGCTCATGCTATGACAAATTGACGTGAAAGTATTCAATTTCTTAAATTATTTTTTCTCATGTTTCATTCATAACTGAATTGATGACTTTCGTTGACAGAGAATGACCTGCTTTTTTCTTTCAAAGGCTCTACGAATGAAGAAAATTAATAGAAATAATGCTCAAGACATAATTGATCGTTATTTAATTAAATTCTGTTGAACGATAGAATTATCACTCACTAAATAATATAAAAAGTTGAATAAACGATGTAAATAAATTTGTTTTTCTTTTCTTTCAGTTTTGTTCAATAGATAAAATTGATAAAGGACTTAAAGGACTATCAATTCTTCTTAATATGAAAATAATTCAACGATACGTCGCGTCGATGCGACAGCGGCCGATAAACTAGCGAGGACTCGGCAGAATCATCGAGCTCGCGCGTGCGAGTCGTGACCGTTCAGTAGTAGGGCCTTCGGACGACTGTTATCTGGGTCGTTCCCCACCAGGTGGTTGGCCACTATGAATGTATTATGTGTATGTACATCTATAATATGAAGACGTAAGGAGACGGAAAGAGTGAGTACGAATATGTTTACTTTTAATGAAGAAAAGAAAAAAAAAGTTTTCTTTAATGACACCATCTATTTCTTATACTTTTTTATTATTTGTACATTCAATAATTGTATCGTCAATTTCTTCACGAATGAATTCATTTAGTATTAGAAATTTATATCGTGAATCAATTTCGAACGATTCATTGAAATCAGCATGATATTAATGAAGAAAAGAGAAATAATCGAGAATCAAATCAACCCATTCTCCTACATTGAATATTTTTCTAGTTCTCATCTTAGTTTTCCCCTTTTACTTCAATTTTCCCTCACTGCCCTATTTTATTCACTCAACTATTTACAAATACCTCCAGTACACAAAAAAAAACGCATTCTTTCAAACTATTACAAGACTTTCATGAAAAAAAAAAGAAAAAGTTGAATCGTGCGTGAGAGTGTGCGATTCGTTGTAGTCAATTGGGACTTTGTAGTTATGGAAAATTGGAAGAATAAAAATTATCCCAAGAAGAATAAAGACCGCGCCTAAACGATTTCACATCTAAAAACAATGTGTTTTAACTTTATCATCAGCATTGTTATTATTGTAACATTATCATCTTAATTATCATTACAATATGTGTATATATTTATTATCATTTTCGCTCGTGATGAAATAGAAATCTAAACCGGAAGTTTAAGAAAAAAGAATTAAGGCGCATCATTCATTTATGTATGCAGCAATTGCCGGAAGAAAATAAGAAAAATTTACAATGTGTCGATTTCCATTTAATGACACTTCATTTAACGCTGTGGTTTTCAAATAAATACTATTAACATTTATTCTCACATTCTACTGATATTATTATTGTTGTTTTCGAATATACACACACACAAACATGTGTATATGATATATTCGTTTCATCAAACTAGCTTTATGGAACCGCAATCAATTTTATCATTGAGTGAAAATATGGAAAGTCAAAATCGTTTTTACACTATGAAAAAATTCATTTATCATTTTAGATAAACTTGATGATTACGTCAGTTTTCTTCTTTCTAATATATCTAGAGAATGTATTAATATTTCTCCTCATATTTTTCACCCTTGGCAGATGGTAGTTAATTTTAGGGTGGAAGATTGTATTAATGCATTTGGGCTCGTAACGAAACCGGTATTTTACAATACAAGAAAATTTGGGGAACTAGAAATGTAACGACTCAGTCGAATACGGAAAAAATTTTTAATGACGTCGCAGTTAATTTAATTTATATTTACCAAATTTTCGAGGATTTTTAGAGATGGGGATGGAAAGAATAGGGAGAATTTTCGTGATGTTTTTTAGAACGTTATTGCATTATAAAGAATACAAAATTGTAAACACCATGTCTTTTCTCTGTTGAGAAAATGATAAAGACTTTCATGTATTTTTCCATGGTGTTAAACATCGCAAATAAAGATTGCAATGTCGCCTTTAGCAATTACAATATTAATAGCTAAAGTTATCATAAAGTTTGTGCACTCTCATGTGAATTCCACTACTGTCACTAGTTAGTAAAGGATTTTGTTGATTATTAGAATACTTGAAGCATAAAAAATAAATCACACGCCTTGTGACTGATTTCATTGTGGTTTCTACTTATCATTACTTTGTGGGAAATCCTGATTAGGAATAGTTATCTCTATTGATAATTTCCACTTGTGGATGTAAAAATTAATTACTTTATTTCAGGTTTTTTATTTTCTTTATTCGAACGTTCTCTTGGAATGAATTATAATTAACACCATTATTATTTTTCTTTGGTGTTACGAATTATTTTATTTATCACAAGTTGCACTAAATTTTAAACAACAAATCAGTTTCTTCTATTCTGCCGTCATTCATTAATTAACAAATGACGGAATGTCTTTGTTTATACTTCCCTCTCCATCCTTATTTATTTATTTATATATCTTTCTTGTTGTCACGTTTTAATATTGATTATCGTAACAACTATCCTGTACAACAATCTCTTGCGCAGTAATTTCTAAATCGTTGAGGCAATGATTTTATCTACTGTCCTGCCACATTGCCAAGAGAAACACACGACGAGAGAGATTATTTAGATTTATATATTAATATGTGTGTGTTATATTAGACGTGGGAAAGGTGTATAGTAAGCTTTATTATTATCGAGGAAATAAAAGATAGAAAAAAAAGCGAACAAACGTCCTTGATCTCGAATGGAGAGTTGAGAATGTTTACGATTCATATTCGATTTGTTTCTTCACTTAAATTGAAAATCAAGTATAAAATAAGGAATTGAATTGAATAGTCACAGTTAAATTTTGTTTTCTTTGTCCTTTATATCCTGTGCATATATGCAAAGGTATTTGGGAAGGCCCCACGCTCACGATGTTTCTAACCGGTTGTTTCCGGGTCTTTGCTCGAGCCGCAGGTGCGTTAATCTACACAATGAGTGTGTGAAAAATATATAATACATACGAAGAACAACACTTAATATATATTTCACCGTTTTTTGTTTTATATAATACAAAGAATAAAATAAAAACAGTCAATGGAAAGTGTGGGGATATAATGAACTATCACTATCAAATGTGTTTGTATAAATTAGATTTTTTTTTTCCATTCTTTCTATTTGTCCGAGTTAAGAAAGAAACTGATATTTTAACTTCACTTAATGGGCCGATGACTATTTTTTTCTTGGATGTGAACTCTCTTCCACATCGTTTTCTCCATGGTCTCGATTTTTTTTACCCCAATGTGAACCACACACATTATTATTTACAACACGTTGATTTCACGTATTCGGCAATTTGTGTATACACGTTGTGTAAAGAAAAAAATTAAGACGAGGGCAAAGTTGGGAAGAGTGCAGGAAAAAAAAATTTGAAGAAAAAATTGAAAAAAAGAAACAGAAACAAAAATGGGAACGCATCACAGTAAATCGTTGTGGACTTTAATTTACGAAAGCCTATAAATGGTTTCCCGGTGCTTGGAATTATATATATATATTATTATATATATATGTTGAAGCTAGCAAGTTTATACAGACGATCGGCCTCGGACAATCTTGGAAAACTCTCGCTGAAATGCATCCGAGGATTCGTCTTTGAAGCAACATTTCTTTTTTCTTTTATTTCACATTTTTATTTTGCCTTTCGCATGTGTAACATCAATCACAAGATGCGGTCAACCTGACAGCCTTCGACCCATTTATTTCCATATATATGTATAAATTTTTTTAAGTATCGACTTTGACTTTCAAAACAATAAAATTGGGGAAAAAGAACGAGAGAAATATGTTGACGTTCAATAAATGAAGAAATACGACTCTCGTGTGAATAATAAGTGAAGGCTCTCGCTCAATGACGAAATGTGAGAATGAAATCATGGGGTAATGGAAAAAAGAAATAGAGAGGAAGAGCTCTGAAACAAGAAGAGGAATTTGGGCCATTAGGTGATGTAGAGATGATTGTACCATTTGGATAAATTAACAATTCAAACGTATACAGTTTCCGTTGCTTTAGACACTTCTACATTTTACACGCCTCGTTACCATACGAAACAAAGTAGGTATTAGTGTTGTCCTACACGTAATAAACACGAAGAGTTTCATGAACTCAAATTAAATATGATACAAAGAGAAAATTGGTGACGTAGAAATATATCTACACTTAAAATTATTATGCATACATATTGAATTTTTTAATGGAATGTCAATGACACCGTACTACTATTTTATGTCAAGTCCTCGTTTTTCGTTTAACCTTAGTGACCTTGGTGACTGTACACGCCACCTGTCTCTCTCATGATCATTCGCCGTAGTAGTGAGGTATTTTTTTTCAACTCTGCACAAAATAGTATTGGAGAAATTTGATAGAACGAACAGAAAGAAAGATAGATAAGTAAATAAATTCCTCTTATTGATGCCAAGACATCTTAAATTCTCCCAATGTAAAATTTCTGCAATGATTTCTATTAAATTTCCAATAAATTGAATTTCTAGATTGGAATCGCAACAGTATAAGATTAAAGTTGCATCCTGAATTTATGAATGAGAATATAAAAAGATGAAACGAACCGATGAAAAAAATTCATTTCAATTGTGCAAAATGATTTATAATAATAAATTATAGTGTGTTAAGTACAATCATATGTAAATATACGTTTGAAATGAAACCACGGGACTTTGCAACAACGATTTCATGAAGCATAGATTATTATGCCAGTTACGTATACACACATATATACATATATATATATATGATGAAGTCGTAAAATTGTAGGATTATAATTTGCAAAAAGCCACCGGTACACTATCGCTTTAAAAGAACCGCATGAACACGACGCGCACTGCAGATGGAACATAACAATTAAAATGTCCATATATTCTCATCAACGCCCCCTAATGAGTTTAATTATTCTTCGGGTCGTGCGTCGTGTTCTTTAGAAAAAAAATAACATGTATAGAATATACATTCGCGCACGAGACCGGAAATTATTTTGTTACACACATCCCTGATATGCTCGAAGACATTTTGTAAAAAGATAAAAAAAAAACGAATCATTCCCTCCTATTTATTTTTTTCTTTTCTTCACATTAACGTTTATATATATTTAATTTTCGCTTCTCACAACTTTCAATCTGATCTAGCGATGTTCGGCACGAGATCGATAAGCGAGTTGGCCGATTTGCAATCAGAACATGTAAAATACTATAAAGCAAATATATATATATGCGTATATATATATGGTGGTGTAAATTGGCTTTCCAGTGAGTGGTCATATGTGTTGGTCGTTGATTCGTTTCTTTTCTTTCTCATATTTTTCTTATTCAATTTTTTCTTTTTTCATTCACCTGATGCGCTGATGCACTTCATCTTTCGCCTTCCTTCTTCCCTTCTATTTTTTATTGTGTATATACATATATACCTTTTACGACCAGTTACTTACTTATACTTATTGCCACTTGGCTCACATGAACGCGCAACGCGTACGAGTCCCAGATAACACAGTGAAGAGATACTCTTATGTATGGCTCTCTCACGGTTATATTACGACTTCTCTTCTAATCGTCTGCTATAGACCAACAATATTGGACTCGTCGATTTCTCCTCACACATCACACACTAATATGAAGAAATAATATAAATCTTCAGACTGTATATCTGTGTTTATATTTGTTCATGATGTCGCGCGGCATGAGGCACAAAGATTAGCTATTGGGATAAGGAATTAATGAATTAGCATGATGTTATATTTTCGGGCGTTTCGACTATATCGAGGTCGGAAGGTCGGGAACATCTTCGATGTTATAACTTATAAGTAACGGTATTCAATGAATTCATGTAGAGAATATACATATACATATATAATATATATAGTTAGTTCATATTTCTACGACTTTAACCTAACTATTGGTCACGGACTGTTGAAGAGGTAGATGTGTACACTCATTCATTCGGTACCGCCTTACAGTTCTTTCACACTTTAATTTCTATTTCCCTGTCGTTGCAAAATTCTAGTACGTGAAGGGATTGATGGTACAGTGGCATTACTCGTCAGGGTTGATTACCATCATTTACAAAGTACGCACGAATGATTGAATTGACCGTTAGCAATACTTATACATATGTAGAGGAATATTATAGTAAAATTTTTTGCATGGATGAATAATTGTTGTTAACGCCCGTTTTATGTTCATTTCACCGGAAGAATTTCATCATTGACGGTATATGACAATTTAGAATAATATTACGACATTAATAAAGGATGGAATATAAGATATTCTGTGTGGTGATGAAGCTGTTGAATGTTCTTGTTTCATAATTATTAAATGTGGAAAAATGAATAACATCAAAGTAGGGAATTTATCTGAGTATATTTATCTGGTCGTGAATTCGACGCAGATCGTAGGAGAAAGAGGCATCTCAGGGGCCGGCCGCACCTAAATAGTTTACTGAAGGCACGCAGTGTTAATTTCTTTAGGAGCTTGTCGCTTGCATTACCACTTTGCGTTGTATAGTACATATACGTTCTAAATGACATGTGTCTCATTGCTTCGCTCTTTCTATTTCTGCCACTCGTTTTTTTTCCATCTTTTATTCCTGCGTGCAATAATTTATTCAAGTCATTGCGTAAGACTTTATTATTTTTCATTCGAACACACTTTTCTCGTGGCCTCGAATCATTGACTTGAAATACCTTTGGATGATGGTATAACCAGTTTCAATGGTACATACTATAAATTGATTTATGTTCATATACATTCCCATCATTCAATAAGCATATACGAAGGAAATGTATTCAAATTTAATTGTGTCATCGGATGAATAATATTTATAAAAATAAACTTTTTTATGACTCACCACACGGATGTAATTGCTAATCATTTCGGCAAGTTGTGGTGCACGAGTTGTGTGTAGTGGTAATCGAACACCAGATGAAATTGCCAATGTACAGACACCAGATCTGGTTGAACTGACGGAAACGATGTCTTCCAATGGGAGGGTCTCTAAAATTACTAGTTCTCCAGATGTCTGTCGTTTTATTAGTCTCAAACCATGATGTGATACTGCGACATGCTGTGCCTCTGGGTGCTGTGGTCCAATCTTAAAAAAAAAAGATTGTTCGAAACCATGAGGAAATTTTGTCGATGATGTAAATGTTTACTGTTACACTTGACAGATCAGATAACTTACTGATACGGGGAATATTCTGGCGAAATAAAGCGGCCACTGCTTTGCCATATCAACGATATTTTTCTTAATAGTAATTTTGTGTTGGGTACTCTGTAGATTGTCCAGTGTAACACCATAATTATCAAGCATTTTGAGCATATTGTGACGTTCTTCTTTTGTTATTCGAATGCTAGATGTAGCGAGAACGTCGTAAGCAACTTGGCAGAATACCAAATGTAGTGCAAGTGGACTTGGCAAAGTTTCATTTGGTGCGAAAACTTCTTTTTTAACTCTTAAAGTCCATGATACACGATTGTATGTGAAATGTGTTGTCGATGTTGGTGGATGGAGTTTTGTATCAATAATTTCTTGAACTTTTTCTATCTCTTGTTTATCGGCAGGAGGTAAAACTGGCTTGAGGAATTCTGGCCACTCTTCAATTTCAATTCTTTCTAATTTATCTGTTTGATGTGTTGATGCAACACTTGAACGTCTATCGATGTCGTGATCTAATTTTTTGTAGCTCTGACGTGCGACCACGAATGAATCTCGTGTATTTGGTACAACTCCAAATTCTCTTGTTGATGGTAATCCAAAGCTGTCTCTTGATTTTGGTGATAAATCACGTACCATACCGTAAGAATCGCGTTTAGAACTGTCAAACATATCTCGCGAATATTTCGAATCGAATATATCAGAGTTTAAATCACGACGCGAATCAAAGTCCGAACTTCTGTCACCTCTTGTTGAACTTGCAACATCAATACTATCTTTTCCATAGAAATCTTTATTTGATTTCTGTTCACGATGTCCCTCGTGGCCGTCACGTAAATGTTGCTGCGAAGCAAATATATCACGACTCTGGCTGAACATATTCTGGCTCTTTGAAAAATGTTCATGGGTATCAGAGTCGGGTGATGTACGAAAGTTGTCCCGATTCTTAGGTTCAATGGGCGCTGGTGGTGAACGCGGTTGTGGCAAACCCGATTGACTAAAAATAAAATGTAAATGAATTATTCTCATAATCGATACACATGGCAAATTGCCTTCAACAAATTTCTTTCTTTTTGTCCATATTTAAACCTGCAATACGGGTTCTAAGTTCATACCTGTTACTGTATACGCTACCACCTCTGGGACTTGGTGGTTGCGGTGGAGTAATTGGTGGAGGTGGTGGAACGGGTCGACTCTCCATCCTTTCAATTTGCGTTCTTACAACTTGGGCTTGCGTCATCATATCTGTGGTGCCCTTCGATGTAACACTTTGCGTGTCATCTGCTGTAGAGGCGTAATCATCCCATCTTCCGCCTTATGATTATATGAAATGAGACAGGAAGAAAAACAATGAGAAAAAAAAGTCATTCATGTTGTATGAAAGGCCAAAAATTATATATGAAATTAATTGACATGGTAATTAGTCAATAGTTGATTACCCAATTGTTGTTGAAGGAGAAGCTTTCGATTGTCCTCGAGCCGATTGACCTTTATATCATCGCGTGGCAATGCCGGTTTTTCAGTTGTCTTTGTCGAACGTACACTGTGTGTTGCTGTGACTTTCTCTAAACGCTGTCGCATTTCTGAACTGAGTTTGAGTTTACCAATACTGCCTGGGGAAGGTCTTTGTGCACCAACTTCATATCCCGATCTGAGCGGAACATGAAACGTTTTCTCATTAGAGATTAATGAACTTTTTTTTCTGATTGATTGACAGTTTAGAAAATTTTTAACTCACTTTGATTTTTTCTTACGCTTATCCCCCTCTTCTTTGTATCCATTCTCATGTTTTGGTGTTATAGTCGGTTGGATAACTGTGTGAGTTTCGATTAACGACTCAGTGACCACTCCATTTACAATTTCAAATTCTTCCCAATCAACACTACCATCACCATTTGCATCACCATTCTCCCCATTGTATTCCTGATAATGTGGAGTTATTTTACGTTGATTTTGATGCTGACGCATTTTGAATTCGGTAAAACTGTCTTGGTTTTGCTGCTCATTTGAATCACTAGGCGGTGGCCAACGCCATTTTCCAATTCGTACCGTTTTTGCTCGTCCATAAGGGTCAAGGAAGGGCCGTGACTCGGACGGATCATGAGCATCCAATGGTGGTGGCATTGGTGGAGGTGGTGGTACACCTTTGGAATGATTAGGAATGTTTGAAGTACCATCGGTACTACTCTTCCGATTTTTTAGCTCACTCAAAACGTTTGTAAAATTAGATTGAACATTTCCACGACCCGAACTTGTACGTTTTAATTCCGGTGTAGCTGATATTTTTCTTTCCACACTAATTTTTCGTGCGGTATATTCAACACTTGTTTTCCTTGTGAGATCAAGACTCTTTCGTGGTGGGCTTTGAGATCGATGAACTTGTGCCTTTACCGTCACTGTATCCAATCGTTGCGTATTTGATGTTGATTGTGAATTCATGGCACGTTTTGTCTGCTCACTCTCAACAAAAGGCGACAATGGCTGTTGAGCTCCATTCTGTACAAGTAATTGTTGGAATGCCTGATTTTGTGCCAATAATTGTTGTTGGATTTGCAAATTTTGCGCCATGGCACTTTGTAAGAACGCACGCTGGAGATTCTGTTGATATGCCACCATATCGGGATTCGCATTTGGTGGTGAATTCGGATACTGCGGTAAATTCAATCCTTGCATATTATAAATAGGGATTGGCAAATAACCCGAGCCTAAACTCATACTTGGATTTTGTCCTGTTGGTAATTGTTGCTGTTGGGGTGGCGCTGAAAACATTGGCATCATCATGGGTGGTGACATCATTCCCGGTGACATTGGACTAAAGTTGAACGCTGTGTTCTGATTAGGAATATCCATATTTCCACCTCCTTTAATTTTTGCCGAAAGATTCGTCGATAATCCTTCCAATACAATATCGTCTGTCAAAGCATCTAAGAATTCTTCCAATGTTTCTGGTTTATTTTTTGAATTGTGTGATTCAGAAGTTCCTTTAATACTCGCAGCCAAACTCCGAGCATCCGAAAGTTCATCCAGATTTCCATCAAGAACTGGCATAAATAATTCATCCAAAAATTGATCGACATCAGACGCTTGACTTGGAACCCGGACGCGCCGGACGTGTGAAGCCAGAGATGGGGCTTCGCTAGTGTCCGACATTGCTGAAGATTTGACACCATATTCACTCTTCTCAATATACGCACGACTCGACTGACTCCCAGGCAATGCACGTTTGCTTGGATATTGCGATTTTATAAACCGTGTCTGCGATCTGATATAGCTGCTTTTGTCATCTTCCGATCTTCCAGTTTGACTCACTGATTGAATATCTGGATATTCAAAATCAATTGTTAAATCCTCTTCTTCAACGATGTTTGGTTCTGTGCTTCTGCCAATTCGACTGTACTTCCTCTCTTGCGACACTTCCGAACGACTCATATACTCGGCATTAGTCACTGCTGAAACTTCACCGATTCTCTCAAGACTGTGATAACGTTCATTCAATTTAGACGATGAAAGTCCTAACGTTGCAAGTTTACTAGGCGATGGAACAATTTCTGATTGCAATAGATTATCAAGACTTCGACTGCGTTGTTTCTCTTTCTCGAAGTAACGATCGTTTAACGCTGATTGTCGTGACAGGCCCATTTCACCTGACGATTCAAGAACTGGTTCGTGTGATTGCTTTCTCGTCTATGAAAAATAAAATCACATTTATAAAAGGTAAATAGAGATTAGTTCGGAAGAGTAAAAAACTATTTGTTGACTATACGAACGACTGGTTTGGAATGAAAGGAGAAGAAAAAAAGGGAAACAAATAAACAGAATGGACTTACAGGTGACTTTACAACTGGTGGCTGAGGTGGTGGCACTGCTGGTCGTCTAGGCGACTGAATTTCCGGTTCTACCGACTTATCAACCACCTTTGGCACTGGTTTTCTCTCGAGCGGTTGGAAGGTCTTCAATACTGGCACTGGTACATCCATGTCTTGTTCTAGTTCACGAATGACTTGAATATGCTATTTCAACGAAAGAAAAATAGAATCAAACATTATGACGGCTCTAGAGAAAATTCACACGCTCGCATTCTACATTTTCGCTTTATACAACAATGCCGTTGTAGTGATGATCCATGATTATCCGGACTCTCACCGCTAACGGTATTAAATTGTTGCATATATGTACGTGTGTATGCACGTATTTCCCTCACCTCTCTCTTTTTAATTGGCGGAAAGCTGTTCTTTCGCTGCTCGAGGAACATGTGTTTAGCTGCGGGGAAGGCTGGTGCTAATTCTATTTCGGATATCAAATCCAAAACATAATCGAACCCATTTGTTTCGGTAACAATTGCATCAGGTCCATCTAGTTGATTCCATAGAGTTATTGTCCAACCAGAGTTATCAACACCATGGCTTTGAACTGCAAGGTTTGCCAATTCTTCACATGTTGTCCATGAGTCGATAGCGCATGTTGTGGTTTCGCCTAATTTTATTGAGAATTTATGATTACTTTGTTTTGTACTTGAGGTCGCGAATGAAGAATCAGATAAATATATTGAGTTTACCATCGTAGAATCCAACGGTGAGTGCCATATTCACTCGATTTCTATTTGCTCTCCATTCAAGGACACACGGTGGATAATTTCTTGGCACATGATGAACTGATAATTGATTGTTATTCATTATTCTTAGGACTGTTCTCTCACCTTGGAGCAATTTTCGCTGGCAGTACGCTTTATAACCGTTGTAAGCATGATCCGAAACGTATCTATTGGAAATAATTCAATAGAATAGTCAATAAAAAATGCATTCAAATGAAACTAGTCATTCAGAATTTTTTGATATATATTAAATTTGATTGGCATACTTCAGAAAATATTTGAATAGTGTTGGTGTAGGTTGAAATGCTGATAAACAATTGGCCAGCAATAACCATCCTCGTTCACAATTTGCATCGTTTTCATTTTTCCATGTCTGATTTGCAAGTTGACATAGAATTTCATCCCTCAATTTTTCATTAACGATTCCTTTATTGACAATGTAGTCACCCAATGCCTGTTCACGCTTTCCACTGAGATTGTTTTCATTCATAAATCTCAGAATCATTTTGAATATCATTAATGAATCTGTGTAATCTTGGTCGCGTGCTTTAGCTAGGAATGGTGTCTTTATTGGTTCACGTTTCATTCCAAAAATATGGCTTTTGAAATAGATATTTGTGAATTTTGAAAATTGATGTTGATCAATGTCCGATGGTAGACTGTAATTGATTGTTAATGGGATAGTTGATCCAACTACCTTCAAGAGATTTCTCTCCGTGTGCGTCGGCTGCCAATCTGAAATGAAAATGAGAGTCAAGACGAATATTATGCACGACGAATTAAAATTAAGTAGAACTGTTCTAGATATTTAATAAGCTATCACAAAAAAATAACACACCGTCCAGTTTACTGTAAATAAAAGCTAATTCAGCAGGAATTTCCAAATGATTAACGCCAGCAACAGCTCGAGATGATCTTTCTTGTTCATCTCTTTGCTGTTTTGCTTTAGCTCTCTCCCTGCTTGCTCTTTCCATTTCCGCACGTTTTGCCATTTCTTCCTTCAACACTTTAAAATTCTCCCGTTCTCTTTTGCCTCTATATAATTTTTGTGCCATCACAACGCCTCGTTTCATAGCATGGAATTTTTTTCTTTCACGATAACCACGATAAACTGCTTGAAGTAAAACGGTGCTGCGAGAAATATTGAGGAATCGTCGTCGAGCAAGGAAACCGCGTGCATAGCTGGAATTAAAATAATCAGCGGTAGTAAAATATGAACGTTTTTTTATTGGATTATCATAACCGTTGATATTTGAAAATAAAAAGACAAAGAATACCTACCGTTGAACTGTTATCGCTGCACGTTCAAGTATCAATGCCCTGTTGTATTCTAAGTTTCTTTCCAGTGATTCTCTGAGGAAAACTCGGGTTAAACCTAATTGATACTGATCATGTGCATCAGCCGGCGCTGCTTTATCTAATATTATACGGCATAATTCCTTATTGGGTGCGCCTCTCGGCAAACGCGTCGATATCAAGTAACGATAACGATCAACAAAATGGCCAAATAAAAGACGCACCGGATAACCGGTCTTTCTAATACGAATCGTCTCCAACATCCCTGTATAACGTAGTTGTTCCAATACACATGGCATATCAAATTTCATTGGTGATTTGTCGGTATTGGGTTTTATACAACGCACAAACCACGGATTACATTGTGACATTGATTCCAGTAATTGTTGGAGGCTGTCGTGAAAACGTGCTGATACTGTTGGTGTACGTGGTTTCATTGTGACAAAACGACCGTTTGGTTTGTTCACTGTTTTATTTGCCTCGTGAGCCGAACGCACATGTTGAAACATTTTGCTGACCATTTGTATTTTGCTACCGATAAGTAATTCAACAACGTCAGGTCGTAAGGTATCACGATTTTTATCCAAAAAACCATCGACATTGTACCAAACTTGTCCTGCGTAATGTTTTATTGCAAACTCAGCGGAATTCATTCTTGGTCGTGAATAAAGTTCACTCAACGCGTGATTGTAGTGGCATTTTTCCAAGAATGAAAGGTCAGTGGCTTTTGGAAAATTACTTTCGTCATCCAATAGATGAAGTATGCCGACTGGTTTTTTCGCAATTAAATGAATTACTGGCAAATTGTCCTGGTGGAAAGCGAATGATGATTAATTTTTTTATTCTTTTCGTTATTGTGTAAATTGTTATCCATAATATTACTCACAGTATAATTTATCGTTGTCCAATCAATCTTTTCTTTAGCATATTCCTGTTGTTCCAATTTAAATATATGTTTATTGAAATAAAAATGTAAATTTTCATTGGCATAATTTATGCACAACTGTTCAAAACTGTTTTCGGCAAAATTTTCAAAGCCGAATATATCGAGAATGGATATCGCCGATGTTTGTTTTGTTCCTTTATATACAATATGATTAACACGTGCAACAAGCCATGAAAATAATGAGCTGTAAAGTGCTTTGGCAAATGCATCTCTGGCGTCCAGAGCTTGATCAATATTTAGCGCTGTTAATACTCGTTCATTTCGCGCTTCCTAAATGTAAATATAAAACACTCAAAATCTCGAACACAACTAAAGGAAACAAGCAAAGATAGTGAATAAATTAAAACGAACCGTAGTCTTTGTCGTGAGTGCTCGAATAATTCCATCAGCATTAATCTGAAGTAAATGCGCAGCCCAACGTATTTCCGCATCTGAACCAACTTCAACACCTTCCTGTCCATGTCGCATTTGTTTACGATGAAAATAAACATTACCCAAATGCAAAACACTTGCGAGAATACGGAAAATTGTGTCTTGTTCTTCGGAAGTGAAACCAAGTACTTGCATTGCTGATAAAAGTGCTTTAAAATCTTGAGTATCATGTTTACCATCAATCTCGCAACTTCCACCCTAGAGTAATAATTCAGTATTAGTTTTATTTATAAATTATTCCGTTATGCTTAACATTATGATTTATCTTTCTTTCTATTTCATTCCAAACTCCCATAAGATTGATCGTTATCAATGACTTTTTTTTTGCTGGTTAGATATGCTACTGGATTTCTAACACACCTGATTGAGGTAGAAATACTTGTCTGGCGTCAGAAGACCGTACTTGTCACGAAGTTGTTGATCAAGGCCAGCTAGAAGTTCGTAGAATACATGATAGTTTCTCTCATCTGATGCTTGAGTTACAATTCTGCTCTTCTCCAACAAATACTGCGTTACACGTCCACCAACTATGACACCACTATAGAAATAATGTACACAAAGAAGAGAAATAAATATATTTAGACATAAAGAAAATGCTAATCAAACAGGTTTGCATTTATGTACACATTTATTAACTGTTTATTCAAAGACAAGTCACTTACTCTCTGAAATGGACCTCTAAGTATTTTCCGAAGCGACTACTATTATCATTTCTTGGTGTCTTTGCATTACCAAAGCTTTCTAAAAGAGGTGCTGCCTCCAGAATCTGTTCAGTAACAAGATTACTTGGTGCACGATTCACCGCTGCAAGATATTGCATCACAAGTTTTGTCGATTCTGTTTTACCAGATCCGGACTCACCGGAAATGACAACTACTTGATTTGCACTTGAGTTGTTTGCCGCTGACACTTGACTATATGCTGACGAGCCCACAGCAAACAAATGCCTGTTTGACAAGATGTAAATTGTGAATTTTTACAAGCAATGTTTAATTCAAGTTTTTACTTTCTTTATTATTTCTCTGTTTTTTTTCTCATTTGTCAACTTACGGCGGTAATGTGCCAAGAATTCTTCCTTCGTATAATTTCACTTGATCCAAGCCATAAATATCAAACATTTTATAAGGATTGACAGCGACAAGAATACTCCCCGTGTAAGTCTGAAAATGAAATAATAAAAACCGGTTATGAGAGTAAAAGAATTCGATTAACATATCTATAAATGTGGAATTTTTTCTATAACTTACATATATTAATTCCTTGTCATATCGTATTTTGAGATTCCATAGCAAGGACGCTTCATTGAGGTCACTGCATAGGAATAATAGAATTAATTCGAGTCATATTTATACATTGCAATATTATATAGAACATAATTGATAAATAGATAAAGTTCTATTGGCTTTTACTTCAATTGGATCATGTCCTCTACGCCATTCTGACCAAGATCCTGCCGGGGTCGAACGCCAGTGAGATTTGTGAGTGTAAATGTCTGTGGCTGTGCAAAACAAACAAACAAAACATGAGGAAAAATACGTTACAATGTTTTTGCATTAAATATTAGCACAATTTAACATGCTGCTTTCACTTAAAATTTTTCTTGTAATTTCGTTACATTATTCATCAGGATATAAATACACGCTGAAAAGCAGTCAATATGTCGTTTATTTTTCTCTTGATTTTGGTTTGAATTACTTTGACCCATCGTAATATTTCTTCGGAACGTGTCTTGCCTACAAGCCCAAACCTATTTGTATCGTTCATTCGCGATAAACAAAAACTAAAACTCAAGTCCTATCACGAATCCGTCGCACAAT
Organism: Meteorus cinctellus; assembly: GCA_030523045.1. Taxonomy (NCBI): domain Eukaryota; kingdom Metazoa; phylum Arthropoda; class Insecta; order Hymenoptera; family Braconidae; genus Meteorus; species Meteorus cinctellus. Next base: position 371,170 of record JAPYZF010000110.1, read on the forward strand.
TTGTTGTTCAAGGTCGAGCACGTGTTGGAGAATAACAATATGCACTTGGATGGTTTGTGACTTGACTTCATAAAATTCTTATAAAGAACATTGTAAATGTTCTTTTATTCTTTGAAATAATATTCTCTTCACTACTGAACTATTTTAATTTTCATATAACTACAATTGTGAAATGCTGATAGTGGTGATCGACATTGCCTTCGAAACTAAAGTGCAGTCAAGCGTTTTCTCAAGACGTTTCCATTGCTTATATCTGATTTGATCTACTTTTTTTTTCTCATCTCTTCACGGATCAATCATTTATACACTTTCAACACAAATCGAGCCTTTTTATATGTAAGATGCATCATGAAGTGCACAAAACATCGCGTTTTACTGGATTATGAACATACTGACAAGAGTGTTACATACCGAAAACATGACACGAATTTTCATATCGCGTGTGATATATTTCATCGTGCTCTCACCCGCGGCGATATAATTATTCTCAATCATGCAGCACTGCGTGATGTACTTTCTGATTATTTCCTTTGCCGAAATGTGTTTTTGTTAGGTCAATTCAATACTTAAATACACTCGAACATTTTATCCATCAGTATATTTATTTATATTGTACGTATGTATGAGAGATAAATTGATGGAACAAAAAAATTATATAGAAAAAGAAAAAAATGAACGGTTCTTGTGAATTTACGAGTGTGTACATATATGTGATGTACTCGAGAGACCGCTCACGTGAGACTCGACCGGATGCACCGGTCTTTACCTGACTTTGCAACGACTCTGCATCAACATAGACCCAACCATTCTAACCTGCAATAAATTCTATCTTTTCTTCACATTGTTCACGATTAATTAATTGTATTTATTTCTAGTACAATCTATTAAATCATTTGGAATATTTCACAATCAATCATCACAATATCTGGTTTGTTTTCCAAGATTAATTCATCACTTCATAATGATCCAAGAAATTTATTTTTACTCATGACGTGACGTAAATTATTTTACGCAAGTGCGCATTCTCATCTGTAATGAGACACTTTGGTCAATGTGCTGACTGCATTCTCAACACGTCCGCTACTTTGTGCATAAAAAGAAATTTATGGTCGTATCTGTAGCAATAATTGAAAATATGTGTCCATAGTTGAAACAATAGAAATCAATATAATACGTGGTCAATACCCTCAAGTACTTTAAAATGAGTGCGTACCATCCGTTGAAGTATTTTTATTATTTTTTTTTCCTATTATATCAACCATGAAGTCTGACCACTTTCGCGGAAATGTTCGAGTATTTAATGAGGTATGTCGAGTATCTGAATAATCCAATATCGAATTGGACTTTCTATACATCTCTTATATATCCTGCACCGTAAACGATATTGAGTGGGTTCTTTTTTATTCATTCATTTTTTATCTCGTTCACCGTTGACTCAAAAAAAAATCGATTCATTGATGATATTTTTTTGATATTGAATGAATTGAATTTTTATATTTCAATTCGAAGTTGTGTAATCTTTTGAGTGTGGAGCGATCAATCATTTATGTCGATATCAAAATAAATAATTTTATTCATGTCCCAACAAACGAGCGGAAAGAATTTTTTATGATTGGTACATGAGATAAATTGTTATTTACACAACAGGACAGTGAACGTATGGAAAATATATTCAATGGATAACAATCCTTGTGTGAATGCAATTTTAATTTTGATGAATGATGTAACGTTGATAATAATTGTAGAAGTACGAGAGAAAAAAGAAAATTTTTTTGAATTGATATTGATACCTTTCCAGCGATGACAGCTTGAACAGAGAGGACATTTGCAGCGCGATGGTATTCCAAGACCTCACCTGGAAGCACATGACCAACGCCTGGGTCGAACCACACCAGTTCACCCTAAAAATTGAATTCACATTACAATCCATCAAACTATACAGAATATTAATTAATGGAACAATGTCAAATTGATGTCTGAATAATTATCAATCAAAACACTAATTTTGATGCACACTTGTTTCAATAGCAATGGCCCTGATGTAGTCGTTATCAATCTCGTTGTATATTTATTTTGACAATCACTTGGTTTCTTCACAACACTCGAAACTTTCCGTCTACCAGTGCAAAATCCAAAAATCGATGCAGGTGGTACTGGAGATAATGATTGTACGCTGTGAATGTCACACAACGATTTTGAGTGAGGATTAATTGCAGATTTCCTCACGAAATTCGTTTGTTCTTTTGCTAATTTTGTAGGCAATCGCAATGACTTGGAATTAATTGATTGACGAATTTCGGAGATTTTTGGTGCTGCTCTTAAAGGAATATTTGAGTTGATACCACTCGAATTTTTCCTGGCACTCTTTGTGTAGAGAGGCAGAGTTGAAGTGGTAGGTGATCCCCTGCATCTGTTTCTTGACTCTGGACGACTTCCACTCTCAGTAGATCTGGATTTAACATTATGCCAAGTCGATGCACTTGATTGATTATCCCTTATCTTTCTGGCGTCATGAATTACTCGGTTTTCACTTTCATTGAGGCTGCCTCGTTTAATTACTGATGAAGACTGTCTACGTTGATCATTTGTTCTATTATTTGTTGCGAAATTAATCGTCACATAATCAATTTCTTGCTGTGTCTTTAACCTGTCTCGTTGATTGATATTCTTGCTGCTCATTCCAACAACTTGCACATTATCAATAATTCGTTTTCTCGACACTGCTTTTAATTCTCTGCCAACGCTTTCACTCTTCTTTTCATTGCTGTGTAAAGCTCTATAGCGTACGTCGGGTTTATCATTGCGTTCTTGATAAGACGATGACTTCCGCAGAACTTTTCCTGAAATTTTTTTACAATCCAATCGCATTTCACTTTGATTGTCGGGCGAAGTTCGATTGAAATTTCTCAAAGTTCTAACATCATATTCATCTTCAGTTGAGTCGAAATCACGTTCGCGAAATAACTTGAGACTATTTGTGGATCGTCGTAGAATTGATTCTCTCGAGACTGCTGGTAATGACAATTTGCGTCTTCGAATCCTACCATAAATCGGCGCTTCTCTACTAGCTGACTCTTTTGGTTGTCTTGCGGCACACCAATCAGTCGTCGATTCACTACGAAAATTTCTGCTTGTGTGAATGATCTTCGGCAAGGTTGACGGCCTGGGTACTAGGCCACGAGCATTGTCCCGAAGTTGATTTGAAACTGTGAGAAAATCTGCAACAGACCTCGCACCACCTCGTCTCCCAAGTGAGCCCTCTCTCCTCTTTCCGGTATTGCGTGTACTCGTGGCATTCTTCAGATACGAAGTGGAGGATGGCTTGGTGAATCCATCCATTTGTCTTGTCTCATCCTTTCTCTCAGAATTAATTACTCGCCCAGTTTCGAGTAGGCTACTGCTCTTCCTACGTAATGTCACTTGTACAGGAGTTCGTGGCGCCTCAAAGCTCGTTCTACGATTGAGAATATCCTGCCTGGAGATACGACGAGTTTCAATAAAACCTGATGCGTAATTATCCATGAGCTTCTTAGATTTCCTTCCAATTGAAGGAAGTGTACTTGGTCGTGAGTCCGAATAATAATTTCGCAACCGTTCATTTTCACCCTCTGACCTCCTCCAATGGTGCTGAAGAGTATGGACATGTCTTTCAACTCCATCGTCGGTCTCTACTCTTCTTCGTTCTAGTATTTCACGTCGGGATATACCAATCTTCGTGCTCAACCGTAACGCTTCCGGGTTACTAAAACGTTTTACAACTTGACGACCGCCACTTGCCACGACCTCGTCATGCCTCTTGACATTATTAGGTGCAGTGACTCTTAACCTCGTCAACGGTGAATTCGATGCATCTGTATCTGGGTCTGGGCCAGTCGAATTATGCAATCCACGTCGGCGCGCTAACGGTTCGCCACCGCTTGCATGATAATTTTCTGACACAGTGGGTTTTAGCTTCGGGCGAATTTTCGATTTTATGGACAAACTTTTACTGGTTCCGCGATCATGTTGCGCTCCTTTTAATGTTGATGCCATTACAAAGATACAAAAATTTCGAGAAAGTAGGGACCATCGCTTAGTTTGTCGCAAATGATTGTCAATGTCAAACACGACCTTTCACCCTAATTCACGTATTGTCTCTCGGCCCATTTAAACGACGCATGTTCTGTCTACATATGATTGCATTCCACCACGAGGCGCAGCCGAGATGTTTTCTTGATCGAAACGAGTCACGAGACTCTCTCAAGAACCAACTCACTTCCGTTCACTTCGAGGTCATTGCACGAGCTGGTACCGGGATTGCCGTACCAGTGGCCTCTTTGAAATAGAGTTTTCTTTTACGTTTTTCACGCGTGCACACATCAACTCTTTGCTTCATACTTTTTCTTCAACGAAATCAATTCCACTCTCCTGGTATTCTTTATTTGATATTCACTTCTTCGAGTTATTACCCAAACGTCTGAAGTTTGTAATAAGGTCAATGGCTTTATGATATGTTTCGAACAATCAGCATATAAATTTTACCAACGCTGTTTCTCATGTCATTGCCTTTAGGGTCATTGCACCTTGGCAATTCAACAAATTCAAATGACGTTTTATTTACAAGAATCGTTATATATCTGTTCAATAGTCTATCTGCTTGTCCACATGTATCATTTGACCTCTGCCAGTGTCGCAGACTTATTCAGCAAGCAAGACACGACCGAATTGATTTGGGGCCGCGCACTCATCCATATCGCGCGCTCTGCATTTTCAATTAGCTCAACATTCAACATACTCTCCACTGCACAAAAAGTGAGTTAGGAGATCACATAAACCACTCAAAAGTTTAATGAGTTTAATGGGTCACTGGTTCAAAAAAATTATCGTTCCAATACTGATCACGTATGTATACCCTGTAATATATCAATAACTACCGCACAGTGAGTTTCGCTGTTTGTAGATTGGATGTCAAGAATTATTTCTACCGCATTCAAATGTCAATCAAATCAACTAGACAACGTTCGTTGATTCAATGAATCAATTATGATGACAATTAACACACACAAGTATGATATGGTATTAAATTTTTGTTTTGTTTATTTTTATTTTGGAAAACGAAATTCAATAATAAGAGATGTGTACTTGAGGATGTTCGATGCACAACTGGACGCACCAAGTGTTTCTCGCAACGATTGCTCTTCTTGCACAGTGGCGTAGATATTTTAAAAATTAATCCATGAAGTTAATTGGCCGCTCATCGAAGCGTTGGCTTCTTAACTAGTATCATAAATTCCATATTCAACCTACGAGCGCCCGCGCAACACCACCAATACATGTCTATCAACAACGTTAATATTCTACATTCTCTCTTTTCAATAAACATATATTCTTGCATATAATAATCCACTTATGTCATCACAATTATTCATACAATGTTTTCATAACAAACCGAATTGCCGACGAAAGAAAAAATGTACAGCTCGCGCCAATGTATATTGAAAGGGCTTTGGGGTGGAACCAACCGTGTTCATACTCTCTTATATAAATTACGCGCTAAATAACCACGCATATATGGCCAATGAGTGCATTAGAACGGGAAATGTTATAACGAGAGGCTTAATACAGTAAGTGAACAGAAAATCGTGAAGGAAAAAAGAAATGAAAATTCTCCAACCGAATAAAACAAAACAAGAATATTTATTCCTGTTTTTGGGGAAACTCTGCAGGAAATAAAGATTTTCTCTTCAGTCTTTTATTCTTCTTGCGGTGTTGATAATTATCCCATTTGCAACGCTGACGTATAGTGTCAAGTGTCACTGGAAAGTGATGTTGGCACGTGCTCGCGCTACGCAATTGCGCCTACAGATCATTGACTTCACGACGAATACGAAGACGACAGTGCTCTTATAGGCACGCTCATGATCCACGCGTGATCTTTCAATGCAGTCTTTGTATGTCCACACACCAGGTATTGTCGATGTCATATAAAGGTATGTGTTCAGATGTATCTATGTATTTACGTATATATACACAGCTGTGAGTCATACCAGCCGGAAACTTTGCGATTGCGGAACGTGCGGGTACATATATAGATACATTTAGACACATAAATAAATATATCTATCAGACAACAATGTTAAGAGGTAGATATGCATACGTAATAAAAATATTAAAAATATTCAACTCACCGTTTCCCACTCGTTGTACATCTTTCGTATTATATTAATAATGTCGTTGGCAAAACTTCATCTTAATTTATGAATTTATAACTCCTTGATTTGTTTTATTCTCCACTTTCACCCTGAAAAATAAATCAAAGGATAAATTTAATAATTAGAATAATTTTAATAATAAAATCTGCTGTATTTCAATGTTGTATTTGGAATAAAAAGAAGAAAAATACATCAAGACTGAAAGAGATCGAATAAAAAATTTAAAGACGTTCCAAGAAAGTTTAAGCAGCTGCAGGACATCGACTGCCATTCGCACAGTGATGTTCCCCATTCTGGGAAAGTAAATGTTGGAAAAAATTTGTCCAAGCTACAAATAAGACGACACAAAGTTGATTGAGAATTCTGTTAAGTTGTTCCTGATACATTGAACACAGTACCATTTAATTAATGTTCAATTTTACAACGTGTATAAAATGAAAATGAGGTTGAAGTGGTTGAAGTTAGTGGGTTGTTGTTAAACGCGCGGTTTATGTCTCGTTGATGAGAAATATATAATCAATCATTATGAACGAATGAGCGGGCGCGAGCGAGAGTGTATTTACGTGAATATTTATACAGTTTTATTATATGAATATGTACTGGTACCGCGAACTATCTTATTACTACGTCCTTCTTGCTTGGCGCAATAAGAATGTACATTTCGTAATTTTATGGTAATTCGGGTTGGTCACCGTCGATTGGTGCACGCGCGTAGGTGCAGCCAGTTAACGACGACTCTTAAGATTAGATAGAATAAAAAAAAATCGTCACCGAGAACAATAGAATGTAGTATATAGTGTAGGTTTTATTTGTCTACATTTATATACCGTACACACAAGTATAATATTATGTATATATATATATTACATATATAGAAGAATTGTTAGTCGTTTCGACACACGTTCGATTGTTCATTGTGTGTCTTATTGAAAGCGAACATCTTTTAGTCATGACTGCTGCAGTGAAATATATAAAGGACATTTATTTATCTGACACTTTCGAAAAACAAAACTACAAAGAAAAAGTGTCGCATTTACCCTTTGAACTTATTTTCTTTACTTTTTACAAGTAACGAGTGATCTTTTTTCCACGACTTTTTTTATTTTTCGTTCCGTTTTATTTTTATTTCTGTGTCCGGGGAAAGCTGACGTCGACAGATTGCCCGTGCATGACAATTTTATGAAGGAGATGTATTGACAATGATTTATTATGTTGCGACAGTGGAAAAGTGTAGGAAGAATAAATGGGTGATGATAATTAATTTTTAAATGTTTGTGTTTTTACTGAATAGATTGAGAGATGTCTGGACTTTTGTTTTTATGATTTAGATGTATTGTTTGGTATTGATGATGATCTTAGGCGACTATTTGTGCAAATAGAAATAAAAAATTTTCATCTGCGTTAGAAAAAGAATTTTCTATTTGCGAAATCAGGGAAAAAGTTTTATCATAAATCTCAGTGTGGACTTGAATTCACTGCTTTTCTAATTTATAATCCAGAGCTCTGGATAATATCTAATCTCCTTGCAATCTTTGTAAAATCCTTCTGGTTATTAAAGTCAATTAATTTCCTTTTTTTCATCTTTTCTGATTCGTATCTTACGCATATTTTTATGTTATAAGGAACACATCCAGGTAGAATAAAAAATTGTTATAAACACGGGTAAGATATCACATAAAAATCGCAATAAAATTCTCCCTCTTTGCATCAGTAATTGGAACCTCAAGATGACATCGATGAATATCGAAGCACCGTAGCAACGATAATAAAAAAAATTTATATAGAACGTAGATTAAAACGAATGAAAAATAAAACTGTCCATTAAATCCTTCTGATCTATAATTTGCTCAGTGTTCAATTATTGCACATTAAACATCAGTGTGATCGTCACGTTACTGTGCCCATCTTGATGTTTATCACATGCTGGATAATTGAATAATCCATCGTCTCTACCTACAAAGTTTAATTAACAATTGTCACCAATCTCCCGATGTGATAAATTTAAATATCCTCTCACCTTAACATAATTTTATCAAAATTGTAAAAAGCATTTTGATATTATGCTAAAAATCTGCAAATATTCCCTGACTGAGGGACATTCTGTGAAAGCACCGAAATTCTGACGCGAAATTCTCCCCTAGTGTTTGATAAGATAAATAAAACTCAGAAGAAAAATATTTCTCTCATGTAAATCCTCGAAATAATATAAACAAAAGTACAGTTATAATATAAGAAATTGAAACAAATTATTTCTAAATAACACTAATGAAAATATTAAATGAAACTCAACTGATAAATGACTCGATAATTATACATAAATGAATATTAATAATTAAAAACGTTCAAAATTAATTCATAACATTACTATTAAGTCACACAAGAAGAATTCACTACGATGGCCTTGCACCAGTGTAATTCTCACGCGAGAATAAATATTAGTGAATGGCGAGAGAATATAAATAAATGACTGAGTGTTTGCTTTCAACGTATCCTCATTAATCTGGACAGTTTGTGGTTTGGCTGTGTGTACATACAATAAATATATAGATGCTGCTGAATAGTATCCACAACTATTTACTCTATGTGTGAATGTATATTATCCAGCAGCAGCAACAGCAGTAAGAAGAGAATCACGGTTTTCTCGAACAGATATTGAGGTCAGACAGAGAAAGCAGCAATTCTGCGCGACTACGGTGATACAACGACTCTCTTGCGTAATTCATAATTGCTTATCCCGCGTGTCTACAAATCGAAATTAAAGCATCGCGTTCGCCACGAGTACCGGAAGACAATAAATATAACTTGATACAGTTTAATATAAATAAGAAAATGTATTGAAATATTTAACTACAAATATAAATCTGATTAAAATTTCTATCAGGATATTGCATTTGTGCGTGGAAGCAAAATCTAATTATAATATCAAGTCAATTGTTTTTATTGAAGATTATACGATAGTTTTTCACAATTGAATTGGAAATTGCAAATAGAGTCAATTGCAGAATTGAGAAATTACAACAAGTTCATGTTTAACAATGAACGAGATTGAGAAAAGTTTTAATTTTAATCACGTGAATGTTATAGAGTTATTGTGTTGCAATTATTTACTGTTTTTACACAGAAATAATGGAAGACAGATATATGGTGATGGGATATATTGCTATACATGGATATTTAATGTTCTCTATTGCACAAAAATGTATAAATTGATAACGGTTCTTTTCTTCTATTTTATTTTACATATTGTGTCGTGAGATATTTTTGAAGTGTTTTGTTTCAATTATCTTTTTAAAACTTTCACCGTACAATAATGCAATGGAAAATGTGTTTAATGATAATGATGAACTCAATGAACTTTTATTTGTATACAAATGCTATACCATTAATTTTGATTATTGTCTGAGTTCATTAGAAAATTTCAATTAAATTATATAAAAATCATAAAAATTGTTTTATCATATCTCAATCAAATTTATCCATTTTTTTTCTTTAAATATTTTTCCATCGTTATCATTTTTTATTCTATCACGGAAGTAATAATTGAACAAAAAAATGCGGATACGTTTTTTTTATAATATATAAACATTAATATATACCACATTGCACAATCATATGAGAGCACTTTTGTGTTATAGTATGTGTGCATAATGACACATCGTGATTGTGAGAATCCCGAAAGGACGCGCGGTGCATTATACGCGGTGGAAACAATTTTTATACATCATATATATATATATGTATATAAAGAGACATATAGTTATTGCGAGTCGACAGAGAAAGGCATTCAAGGCGATCATCTTCGAGCCAATAGTTTGTCCACAACTATGCAGCCGAGGTCTTTCTCAAGACGTAGATGCCGAAAGGGAAAAAAAGAAACGAACAAAAACAAATAAATAAATGTACAAATACGAGAAAAAATATTAAATAACTTATACATCAACATCTTGCTAAAGTGTCATTAAATAAATATTCGCAATCGTTTGGACATTTCACTGGTTATATTCACCACACCTTTTACTTTCTGTCGTGCGAAATGATTTTTAATTTCATTCTTTTTTCTTTCTCGTTGATTTAATCTGATAATTATTACACTCGCATTGAATAATGAACGATCTTTGTTGGATGATAAAACATACATTGTTTTATATTGTCTGTGCCGTGTGTTTCGTGTGTTTGCTCGCATGTCACACACGCCATCTTATACAAACGATTTAATATGTGCATATGATGTAAAATTCAATGATGTATTTCTTCGCTCTGTCGTATTGTTCGGGTGATTATCACGGGCGTTTTGAGTTTAATGGAAATAATCCAAAATCGAGAGTAATAGTAATGGAATAACCGGTAAAAGTTATTCCCCGATGAAATTCCAATGTCTCATTTACGATGAAATCATCGAAGAAGCGAAAGAACCGGTATTCCCGTTGTAGTATATATTCAGTTTCCGTGGGACGATCTCGCTCGTGGGAGCAATGTGGCATCGAAATCTCCACATCCTTCATCATGCGCTTGAGAACCACACACTCATGTACATATATCCGACCCTTAACCACAAACGAAAATAAACAAAGAAATAATACCAATCCATGTGCCACAAATACCAAAAAAAATAAACAGTTGAAAAAATTAAACTTAAATACAATCAACAAACACAACAATTTATCATCCCTTTTGGTTATATTACCTTTTTAAATTTATTCCAGCACACTTGTATTAATTTTTTGACAATGCCAACTGCGACACGTCAATAAAGAGAATTTTTAAAAGACAGAGTAGTAAAAGTGGCAGAAAATGTCGTTAGGTCGAGGACCACAAGACACGAATTGAAACTCCACAAATTGTTTGTTTATTTTGTAAATTTTTTGCTCATTATTTTCAATGATAACTTTAAAATTAGATTCTTTTATTTTCACTGAAAATTATGAAAACTTCACTTGTAATATTTTATTTTCCAATTGTAATTGACAGTTGTGTTAAAATATCACATACACACACTAAATAATAATATTAAAGTGCATTGAGAACCTCAAGATATGACTATTTTAATTATCGAGAGGCTCGCGACGACTGTCTGCCGCTCGAACACGGCTCAACTCGAGGTATGCGGTCGACCTCGCCTAAGAGGTAGTTTCTCTTGTGTCCACATGGCGCCACAGTCCACACTTTTGTACCGTTATGAACGTTTATTACAGGTGGCTGGTATACCTGAGACGATGAGAGAGCAAACGAGCAAACTTTTCGTGTTGGTTCGACTTTATGGTCGACTATCCCATACCAAATGAATATATAGCTATCGCATGCCTATGATTTTCTGTCTTTCATTAATATATAGTCATCTTTTACGCGTTTACCTATCGTATTTGCACTCAGCTTTTTGCTACACGAACTTTTTCCAATGTCTTTTACTTACCATGACAAGTTTGAATGGGGGTCAAACTTTTGTGTTGAGGCCGTTGTCCTCATCTCTTTAAATCAAATACACAAATTTCAATTGAGCATTTTACTGATTCTATCAATATATGAATTTCATAAAAGGTATTTGGGGCTTCTGCACCTGTATATTTTTACTGCTATTGTGGGAAAAGAGAGGCAGGTAGTAAAAATAACAGAGAGATTGTAACAGCTAAAGGGCATTTGGGGAATGTTCTTTGATTTCACCGATTGTAGTTATTGAAAATGTCAGAGGGTCGGTGTCCTCGGTTAAATTTTCATTTGTGTTATTTTATCAATTTCTCAAAGTTATATGACAATTTTTTTCTTTTATTCATTGAGTAATTATATAGTCATTGATTATTGGTTATTGAATATTTATAATATTTTTTGATGATAATTATTACTTCAGAATGGATACGGTTGATTGGATTTAGTAAAACAGTAGAAAAATAGGTGAAAACAAAAAATACGAAGACAATGAATGAAAAAAAAAGTATGAATTATTGTTAACTGAAAACTTTCACCGGTCACGAAATGCGCGGGAAATGTTTTATGATTATACTGGATCAATTGGTGTATAATTTTGTTTCGTGAAACCAAAGAATATGGAATCGACAATTGTCTTGGAAATTATTATTGTTCTGCATTATTGCACTTTCATATCTCTTTATTTTAGAACTTTGCTGGATAATGAATTATTTTTTGTTCAGTTGTTTTATTACTGTTTTTTTTTATATTTATTGAAAGGAATGTGTGACCTCGCTAATTATATATTGTGCACATATTTATAATGTTTGATATGCGAGTAATGCCCCCAGCTCAATTGATTTCCATTCACCGTTCGTGTTGCCGCACGCGCATTTAGGAATGTTATTACAGCCAATAATAATAATTATTTTGTTTCATCGTTAAAATTATTTTGTTACTGAATTTTATGAGCATATCCAACATTCTTTTAAACACAAACACTTTTCTTTTATAGTTGATTTCCCGCGGTTATTTCAAAAATAAAAAAAAAACCAATAATAATCTGCAATAGCGAATGAATAATTCTGAAGAATTTCCTATCGAATATTCATATTCGCACATGGTAGTAATTTATTTAGCTACAAAAATATTTTATACACCAACATTCAGTCATAACATTCACTATTTTATCACCAAACGAACAATTTTACAGTTTATTCAGTTGATAAATAATATAAATTATTTATGAAAATTTAGTAGCTGATAAAACAGAATTATTGAAGCCAACATAAACTTTAGTATAAATTCACTGCTTCAAGATGGCGTTGACTGTCCTATCTTATTCCATTCAAAAACCTCAAACGTGACGACGAACGCACGCGTGATCAAGATAATCTCTTGTCATAAACCACAATTTATTTCAACTGCCAACGATTATTTAAGACCCAATTCCAAAAGCACCAGCCGGCTTTATCAGGCTTTCATCTATATGGTTTTCCACCACATTTCGCTATTCTCACTGAGTGAATTTTCAGTATTGGTTTCAACCGATAAACGATCAACTCACTCGTATAACATTCATCAAAAATACATATCGCGACACTTACACAAAAATACGTATCTATTTAATACAAATATTCATACATGTACATGGTGATATGAAATGTATTCAAACACGTATAAACACGATTTTCCATTGAGTTAATGACCTCGGTCAAAGTAATTAATCATTGTAATTACACGCGATATTAACATACCGTATATAGCGTTTGTATATGTATATATATATATCTATATTTCTTTATATAGCGTATTTTGTCTGACAAAGCCTCGTAGTAACACCATCATCCAAAATTGAATCCTCGTGTAAATCATTTGAGCTTTCACTTTGAATATAATAAATTATTTTCTCGTTATCAAGATTTAACATGACATGTTATTTTATATTATATTATATTTTAATAATGAAATGTAATTATATTCTGAAACGATTAATGGAGATTATATAGATATAATAATGATGTGGAGTTGAAGGGAAAAAAATAACAAAGGAATGATTGTTTGATTCGATACGGAACGGGATGGAAAATATATAGGAAAGATCAGGTTTTTATTATTCTTTATTTGTGAATATGATGATGTCTACGGTTGTAGGTGTATGTGATTGTACGGATGTGTCGAATATGCACTTTGCTATATATATATATACACACAGAAGGTGAAGCAATTTTTTGGATTGATATGGATGAGACGCTCGACTTTTGATGTACGCTCAATTTCAAATGGAAAATCATGTTGGGATTGGATTTTGTACGTGAGCTGAAATAAAGTAAATGCCGTGAGTTTCTCGCTTGTTCGGACGTACGTAACCCGATATACTCAAGATGAATTCACAATTTTTGCCGTTGGAAAATGTAAAGTAAAAAGAGAAGCATAAAAAATGTAGAGACAAAATGTATAGAGATAAAATATATTTTATTTTGTATTATATTACGTATAATCATTTTGAAATGGGAGTTTCTCGTCTGATTCGCTTAAGGCTATTTTGTTGGTTCTTATTTTTAGTCAGTTTTATATTTCAGTGATCATGGCAATGTACAGTTCATTTTTCATCATACAATTGATAATTGAATATTTTTTTATTTTTATTTATGAATTAGAAGAACTGTCTCATGATCATACAATTTTGTGTAATGTATTCAAATTTTTGTTGTTCCTTTCAATACCAATTGATCTATAAAAATCTGATCTATATGAAATTGATTATGAATACAATTTATCGAAGATCGTCTTATTCTTTGAAATTTCATTCATGAAACTGATCATTTACATTTCATCAATATGAAAATTATTATAATGTTTCGTTTACTCTTTATTTGTTTTCGGTATTTCATTTAATTTATTTTATCAGTATAAATTTCGATGGTCACTGGATACGATTCGAAAACCTTTTTATCTACAAATCAATTATTTTTTATTAATGATTTTATCAAACACAAACATTACAGTACATCGACATTGCTGGATTAATGAATTATTTTTTGAGTAATTCTTTATCTCTCATTGACAAAATCTATAATATTTCCTATTATTTTTACGTTAAGTATTTATTAATTGACATTTATTTTTCAAACAAAATGAAAAGAATTTCTTCATCGTATCAAATACTGTTAAATGACATTTATCAATCACTGACAATAAATCACATAAGAAGTTAATCTTAAATTCAATTACATTTACTATAAAAAAAAAATTTCTACGACATTTAGCGATTGAATATGAAATGTCAAAACGTTTAATTTTCTTTCATAACCATCGTAAACATCAGAACGACTTGTAAAACATCGATAAATGTTCTAAAAGTACCTGCAATGTTGATAATAGACATTAAAAAAAATTAGAACTATTGATTTTTCATTGTGAACATCAATTATACCAATCAGTAATAAATTCAAAGCTTTTCTAGGTGATTATTATTCTGATAGAACTACCTAACTCTTTTCCATTCCTGTAATATGAGGTGTGATACAATCGTATTAAAAGCAGGGGCATAGTGCCAAGAGAAAAAAAGCGAAAAAATACGTTAGACATCATGAGCCATAATATTGTTCCTCATATATATGCACTTGCTCATATCAGCGGTGGTAAATTTTTTTACTCTACTTTTTTCCTCTTGTTTTGGGGACTTTCCTTTTTTTTTTCTTTTAAGTTGGGTATGTACATTTTACATACACCTACGAATGATCGTGAACAGTGAAGAAACGAAGTGGGTGGAGGGATTTGAAATAAGAAGGGGATGAGAGAATCCCTGGGATATTTCTACGCGGCAACTTAAATTGGCTCGATAAAAGTTCGTAGAAACAAAAGCGGCGTGCGCGAGTTACCATGTTGCTATATATATAATATTTTATCAGAAACATCTGCCAAACGTTATTACAACTTTGAATAAAGAATGACTAGTGCTATATGACACGACGCCTGTGCAACTTTTGTCTAGATGTGAACATGTATATACATCAATATAAACCAGCTGATCTCTCAGCTTCACCCTTTTTTCATATTCTTCGTGTTTCAATTCTATTTCATTCATTTGAAATGAAAGAAAATCTGGGGAGTTTATGCAATATTGTGTTGGTTTATTTCTGAGTACTTTGGTGATGATCTGAGTCTTTCATATATTTTATTTATTTTGTTCTGAAGAATTGGGATAGGAAATAAAAAATAGAATTGTCTACAAGGATTCGATATATATTGAAATAAAAACGACTAAACGATTGAGATATTTTTATTTCAAATTATTGTCTTCAATAAATCATAATTTATCATTGTAAGTACTTCATTATTTTTTTTTTCCTATTAAGTATCAGTTCATCTTCGTTTTTACCTTTTACCTTCACGCTTTTGTCCCAAGTTTATTCTTCAAGATTAAAAATAAACAATCCCGATAAATCAATAAATTACTTTATGATAGTATTTATTGGTTACAATATGGTCACTCCAGATAAGATGAGATACGTTGAATTTATTATGTTGAGGAGTATTTGAAATTTACGAAGCGCAAATAAATATATTAGTAAACAATTTGAATGAATTTTATTCAATTAAAATAGTAATTAGTGTTTTATTCTTTTAACATATTAATATGCAGATTGTTCTGAATTATTGAATAAATGGGGATACGTTTGGTCAATGGTACAGCAATTTATGCGGTAGAACGCATTTGTATAATAAAATTTATCATTAATCATTAATTTCCTTCTCTATCCCAGAGTGTGAGGTCCCAACCTTCATTCTCAATATTTCGATTTAATTTTGTTTTATGTTCCAAACTAATATTTACTCCACCTAAAATAGAACCGTTCGTAACCCAACACTATTTCACAATATAATTTCCTAAAAAAAAACACCCACCTATAAACAAATATGATTAAAAAATTTAAACATTCCCATTTAAAATAACAGTATTCAATAAATCAAAATATATTATTTAATACTTAATTCCCTTTTTTCATTTTCATCCAAAATATACATCAATTTGTAATAAATAATATTTATCATTTGTAAAACACTTGATTCTCAATTAAATATCCAACACACCGCTCAATTTATACCCTATATCTTTCTTTTGTGCCTTTTTTAATTTTTTTTTGCCCCTCACATTCTCCGTTCCATAACCCGCGCAGAATACATATACAATTGGAATGAAAAGATATAGAATCGAAAGAGGGAAAATTATATGGTATCGTTCCACGATGATTCATCACGCCATTTGACTCTGGAATCAGAGTATAGATCAGTGAAAACGATAATATAATTTACGGGACACGGAGTATAGGTTTATGGGGATTGGAAATTCTATAGTATAAAGCCAAAGCGAGAGAGAGACCAATATAGATTAATAGAACGCGAATGGAAACAAGAGAATGTAAGTGAGATAGAGAGAGGCAAATGAAAACGATTGGTCGTGTCTGGTGTATACACAACCCTGTGGAACAATCACTAATCGAATTAATTGGCCAAATCGGTAGTCACGACGCAGTTACAATTAATCTGCCCAGAGGTTTGTTCCTCATTATCTGTGTGGTATATTTCGCATTTAAATGGTCATATAATATATGAGAGAAAGAGAAGAGACGAATGGACAGTGAATTGATCACTGGATTAATTTTCACCATCACATCAACTAACTGCAAATAAATTTATCCTGAAATTGTCTTTTCTCTCGCACCCTATTTCATTCTTTTTCATATTTTTATTTTATCTTTTTATTTCTTTGCTCTTCTTTTTCGGCTCTATATTTCACATGTTATATGAGTTCATATAGGCGAGTTAGAGTCAAGCGCGGATATTTATCGTGACTGAAGAGAGAATGAGAAAAAGAAGTATATGTAGCTTGTTGAAGCAGGGAGAGGAGCAAACGTTCGCGGAAGCTCCGTCGTTATTTCATCGTTATTCTGCCGTTATTTCCAACGTGCGGTTAAGCGAGAATTATTGCGCCCGTCCGCTCCTGAAACGGTAGAGTCCACTGATGTCCTGAACTGTATTTGTATACCTAGAGATACAGAAATCGTATATTTTCCCTGTGATTTTTTCTTCATTTTTACACGCTTTTTTCATCACATCCTTTATATTCTCTTCCACTTTATATTGTATTTGTCCTATTTGTTTGTAAAATGTTTCGAATAAAATTGTCGTGGCAGCCAATTAATATTTCCATTTGATCTTATTCAACTCAGTATATGAAAGTTTATGTAAATTTATATAAATATTTTTTTTTATTCTTTTGTTGTCTAGAGATGAAAGTTGGAATGTTAACGATTGAGATATGATTTGAGATGCTTTTATATGTGTAATATAATATGAATATCATCACACGTATGTTTATTTCAAGTTTAATGACAAAAACGTGATTTGAAAGCTTTAAAATTTTATATACAAATGATATATAAAGTGTCTATCAAGATATATAAAAGTGCTGACTAAAGCTTTGATCGTTTGATGGAATAGATATAATAATAAAAGCGTGAAAAAAAATTTTTATATGACCTACCACTATATATAATAACAAAATACTTCAAAATAACATTATAAAATGGATATTTTGATTTATAGTTCAATATTTTCCTCTTGTTGCAATACAAAATAGTACAATGTGATATTCACATGAATATATAAACTTTAAATTGTAAAATGTTTATCGTATGGTGAATTCACACCATATAATATATATGTATATATATATATGCATGAAGAATAGACAGTTTTCGAATTGTAATACACTTTATATTCCGGCAGTGGTGCGTCGCGACATCGCTACTCGATTATGCGCAATATATACATACATATGTACATATCTCTGTCGATTTTCAAATAGAACCGTCGCTTAACCAACCGTGAAAAGCGTTTTGTTAAAATTTTCAAGCGCGGAACTAGCGGCAGTCAATATAAAATTCGAAATTCGATTTTGCATGACAATACTAATCCCACTATCAGTCAAATAAAAGAACAAAGAACAAAAAGAAAATGAAAAAAAACCCAACCAAAAATTTGCAAGCAATAAAAATCGCATTTATTCCCAACAATTACTTTATTCATTTTATAAAAACAATTTTTTCGCATTGAAAAAAAAACTCAACAGTATAAATACCTACATAGATATTTTCTATGTACATAGAAAAGTCCAAAGGTGATTTGAAAATAATTTCCTAGCAATTTTATTTGTGAAAACGATTTGCTCTCCAAGGCGAAACGAGGTGTGCAGTAGTGTAGGTATATAATATACAGACACTTGCGTTCGCGCGCACTCGTGATATAGAAAATGGAAAGAAGAAAGAACCCATAGAATATCTATCTATATATCTGTATGTATAGATGTGAAAATAATAAAAATAGAAGAGTGAATTCCACGCGCGCCCGTTCGAATGGAATAGAAGCGCGCGGGATAATTGTTTCGAACAATCCCGATGCGCGCGGGCTGGCGCGCGCGCAGGTGACTGGTAGACACCACATTGACTATGGGAGTTCCCATGGATACGGGCGCGCGCGGCTTGACGCATCTTTTGCGCCCTGCGAAAGAGAAGGAAATGAAATACAGAGCGTGTGCGATGTTGCTTTAACGCTATACACTCTCCATACTACCCCAGTGTGCTTGTTCAGTACCTATAATACCATGGTGGGATGTCTTCACTCTCATAGGGACAAGGGATAAAGGGTGGGGAGATATGTAGGCGTGGCGCCAGCCCAACGAAGAAGTCGGGTCTGGATATATACAAGGACCGCCTTCTCCTACTACTCATCCCCCGCTTTTCTTATATATACGTATGGATGTATATATATATATGTATATAGATAATATATAGTCTCACACCCTCGCATTGCTCGCTCCTTTGCGGCAACACTGCCGACGCCAATCGTTTCATTTTTATTATCGCTCTTAAAACAACCCAGCCACGACCGACCATCGATCCACATTAGCGGCTAATTTCACGTTATTATCCTCCCACTTTGCCCTTTCGTGCGCGATTTTTCAGTTTGGTCTTTTGTAAATTTTCACCCTGATCTTCCACCACCTACTCTTGACACATCCACCCTCTTTAACTTGTATTTAATGTATATATTGAAACAAAATGGTATTGATGAGGGATGGTGAATATTTGTTGAATAGTGTTGGGTTGATGAGAATATTTGTTATAGGGAGGGATGGATTGTATCGATCTTTGTGATTTTTATTTGATAAATCCTCTGGTTTACTATTATTCCGTTTTGTTTCTTTGAAATTCTCTGCATCGGTTTGCGTGAGGTGTTCAAATATTTGTGGAATAAAATCCAAATTAATTCTTCTATTGAAGCTGAATTTGAAAATTTCTTTTATTCATCGATGCAAATAAATAAAATTTCTATTATTGTTAGGGTGGAATAATTTTTTCAGAACGATTGAAATCATCCACAAAAATAAAATTATCTGTTCTCAAACAGAACATAAAAAATCAATGAACAATTTTCCTAATAAATTCACCAAAAACTACCAAACCCTTCAAAATTTCCTCCGCACTTTTCTTCCCCTTTTCTAATCTTCTAATTCACAAATTTTTATCTTACTATTTTTTCATATGACAAAAGCATTCTGAACTAATTGGTAATTCCCATTTTTTTGCATACGCATTTTATACTTTACTGTATAAGAGAGATTATAATTTCTTTATTACATGAAATTTACGAGGCGAGAGTGTAATTAACGCGAGCGAGTAACAACTCGATTAGACTCGGCGCATATATATATATATATACCTCTACACATAACCTCTGCGATAAATGAACGCGAGGGAAAATATACTAAAGGTGTAACCACGTTGACTGCCGATAGAGCATTTATATACATATATAATACATACCTGCATCTCATTCACAATCTCCTATCATCCTTTCTTTCTCTTTATATGTTGCTCTCTTTATATTAAGTATAACTATACAGCGATGCGGGGGCCGGGTGAGGGGTAATTAATTTACGCGGGGACAAAACCGGTAACGAGTTCGGCGCATGCAAGCACCCGCGCTGGGAAACTCTCACGCGATAACTCTCCTCGAGTGTATTTAGCGGACGCTACCGCGAGTGCTGGAACGCCGTGCCCGGAATCTCGTTTAAATTGAGTCGCCGAGTTTAATTGGCTATTTATTTAAAGTTAGAAGTTTTGTGTTCGAAGTCAATTATTACGGTTGAATACTGCCGTTGGAGTTAAAGGTTCTGGGATTTTATAGAGGTATTGTATATCTATGTGTTTGGATGGTTCATTACATGCTCTTCGCTATTTGTTTTTTTTTTTATCTTTATACACTCAGATTTGCTCTTTCAAGTGTTGTTTGTACATTTTTATTCAGAACAATTATTAAGGGTGAAAATAAAAATATAAGGGTTGGAAATTGTTTGAATAATTCCAATGTAGAAGAACCTGATCGTTGGGACGTTAAGTTGATCTGGTTCATGCGATTATGATTGATTGAATTTGATTTTATGATGGATAATATTATTGAAGGTGGAACTGATTTTTGATGAAGTTATCAGCAAGTTCATCACTGTCAAGATTTTTAATTATGACACTGTGGGCTTTCAATCTTTTTATTACTAAAATTAAATTCGAAAGTTTCGTTGAATAATTAATCTGATTCACATGGAGTAATGGACAAAGTGGCAGTTCAATGCTAGTCAGAATGATCTTGAGGTAATTCATCTGATAATTAATCATCATGATCGTGAATATAAATGAAAAAGAGAAAATATTGACTGCCTTTTATAATAAAATTTTAATCGATTTAACTTGTTTAATTGTTTTAACTTATCTTTCTTCAGTGATAAAGATTGTTTACTTAATATTTTTATTTTTTTATCATTAGTGTTGTAGACTTTTTAACATTATTTTTAGTATTATCGAAGTAGTTTTGGTTTTATCTGAATGACGTTAAAAAAACAGGAGCAAAATATCTAACCTGAATCAAATAAATTTTATTTTCGTTCTTAAACTACTAGACAAACTCGGATTACACCAAAATAAATATTTCAACTACAGTCATGTCTGTATATATATCTATATATTTTAAGGGTGCACAATTATAACAGTACAACATATATATTTTGGTATATGTGAGTACAAATTAGCATTTATATCACTGAGGATATGTTCGCTGAGGTGGAAATGAAATTGCCGAAATGGCAGATAGAAATTTCAGACCCATGAGAATAAGCATATATATATAGAACAAATAATACACCCTCAACCAAAACATTTTCCCTTGTACATTGTTTCATTCATCATAATAATTAAAAATGAGGAAATCAAAATTGATCAAAGAAAAATGAGGTATGACCAAACAGAACAATAAAATATTGTATTGAGTTGCATCATCAATAATATCAACGTCACAATCGTTATAGCACATTCATCGAGGGATGCTCGCACCCCCAAAAAGAAAAAAAAACCCTGTCGAACATCATCATATCGAATGAAACCACCCTCATTCCACCAATGCATTTTGCGCAATCATCAAAATAACACGTGTCAAGGTTATGTTTGACAATGATCGTTAAGGGTTGATATTCTCTTTCGTTTATTTATTTTTTTTTCTTTTCCCGCAAAGCTTGATGGTGTTGAACATCCTCTGATACATTGATGATACATAAGGGGTTGGTTCATTGCTATACTATAATAGTTTTGCACCCTCCGTGCACTCTTGTTCTTTTTTTCATGATGTTCCTTCATGTCTTTTTCTACATTCGTGTGGTGATGTTAGAGAGACGCGTCAGCAGTCTGCGTTGTCCACAGGCAGAGCATTGGGACATCCGCAATATCCCTTGGGACATCCCTGAAGCATAAGCGCGCAACTCCAAAGGGCAAAAGAGAGAAAATGAGAGAATAGAACGCGCAGTAAGACGGAAAGATCGATGGTCCCGATAGGGTGACTGTTTTTGATCGCTCGCCAACTCGTGTTAAGACTTGCTACACTCTCATTTTCGTCCCCTAATCTTTTGCTCCCATTTTTTTTCTTTAATTACGATACTATATACTATTAAATTTTGTGTTACATGGGTGATAAATATATACACATGCCCTGATTTATATAAGTGAATACATATGTTTATTAATTGGTAGTTGTGATAAATGAGAAAATATTAAAAGTTTTGAATACATCATTTGGCTTACAAACGAATCGTCATTAATTGGTAGTGTTGAAGATCGAGAACACGTTCTGTGGTGTGTTCAATTATACACCTCTGATAGTTAATTCTTGTTGCTTGATGGAAAGATAAATCGCGTGCTTCAATGAAAAGAATTATTTTTTTTATCTCTTCGGTATATGTATACATTAAATTTCGTATTTAATCACGTTAATTTGTGTAACTTGATGTAACGTTGTGAGACCAAATAGACTCGCGCGACTAATCCCGGAAGAGTTTCAGCATCGATCATTTTTTATGCTTAAATATTGATAGCTTCTACCTGCGGTAAAAATAAAGTCAGTCCAAGTTTTATGAGATGAAAAAAAAATTGTGGTTTTTCAATTAAAGATTTTATTTATACTTAATTGTGATGTTCTTAGAATTTGACAAAAGGCTCTCGTGTGAGCTTATTTTATTTATTGAAAAATCATTTTCTTTGTGACGTGTAAAACGATAAAATTAATTCTTCCCTAAACATTTAAAATTAATTTATAAACAAAAATGTATTTGAAATATTTCTCTAAATTATTCTTCAATAATTCCAAATGAAAATGAGTAATAATTTCTTTTTTCTTCGCTTTTATTTATATTCTCAGCTGGTTATATAAGTGAGATGTCGCAGACGAGCGAGCTTATAACGAGACATAAAAATAAATGTACACAAAAGGAATATGTGTATATACATATATATATATATATATATATATAAGAGGGCTGAGATTAATGAAATGGCCGTGGGCGACGGCAGCGGCTGAGAAAGGGACCGACGTGCGTACACATACGAGTTATATATATGAACTGAACATAATAAGGTATATATGAATTGGTGGCGGTCGCGCGAGTTAGGTGAGAAAGGCAATATGAAGAATAAGGAATTTGATGAGATGAGGGAGGAAGAGATGAAGACCTCAAAAGAAGTGAGTTTATAATATTCTTGAACGAAATGATGATGGCCAACATCACAGCAGGAGAGATACAAAACTTCTTGGACAGTTGATCGACCTAATTTACTTTATATTTAATTACTACTTTACAATGTAATAATCCCTCCGTTCATCTGTCAGAGAAAAAATAAAGGAGTGGAGAAACGAATAAACATGTTAATAAATGTACAGAATGAAGTTCATAATATTTATCTGATCTACTTTATATGAAGAATAATAAATATTTTATTGAATTCTTTATTCGTTTGTAGGTTAATTTCTGATTGATGTGAAATATTCGACACAAACAATAGTAATTAATTTTCTAAACATGTTGATATAGGTAAAAATTACACATTCAACATAAAAATCTTAACCATTCCCGTCAATTCTTTTCATATTCCATCAATCAACCGTCAAAATTTGCAAACGCTGATATTTCATCCACCATTTTTCACTCTACAGGAGGTCCTGGCCACTTATCCTTAAACAGACATGAAGACTCTGAAATCCTTCATATAAAATCATTATCAATAAACAAAACATTGAAAAAAAATAAAAAAATCTATAAGAAATGAAAATCGCAGCCCTTAAAATTTTAATTGCATTATATTTCCAACAGATATAACACCATCTGTAAAACACCAATCATCAAATTCTCCCTCCCATAATTCTACATAAATATATGCAAATGTCTATGGGTACATCATTGAATCAATATAAATTGTATATAAAAGAATTATATTGTAGTTCAGGTTGAAGGATGGACTCGTTAAAAAATAATCACCGAATTAAATCGAGACACTCGGCTGTGTAAACAACCCCTCAAAGTGTCTGGCGATGTTGCACCACCACCAACACTACCGGTATGGGGTAGTGCGCAACCCTCGAGGTTTTAGTTGTTCCTCTCTGTTCCACTCTCAATACTTTCTGATTCTGTCGTTTGCTCTCTTCCAATAATAAATGGCACCCCTGGGTACCGCAAATGAACCACGAAATGCTGGCAGTGTCCTGCCGACCAACCTGTCGCTTAGGCTGAATCCGACGGTAGAGACGCGACCATCTGTCCATTCTTTCTCTCTTGCACAAAAATTTCTTTTTTTTTCCTCCTATTCTTCTCTTATTCTCTCATTCGTCAGAGCGACGATCGTCGGGAGATAAATTTTATACAATTCTGCACCCGCTTCGACTCCACTTTTCTCCTTATCGTGACACATCACACTTTCATTATTGTCATGTTCATTATTATTGTTACTTTTATTAACATTGCTATTACATATAGATATTTTCATTATTGCACACCCCCATATTCACAACCCTATAATATAAATTTGACGCTCATAAATGCAACGATGAGATAAAATGTATTATGATTTTAATGTGCCAAATGTTGTGCCATCGATAGACGAATAATCGAGCGTAAAATTTGAAAATTTTTCATTATATTTTGAATGATAAATTTCTTCGATTATAGCATAAGGTCATTTCTTGCGCTTCAATTCACCAGGAATTTTTCAGAAGGGATACGCAGGCAGATGTATATATCATTGAATTTATTTATTAATGTTTATGTCCATTTCATATGACAAACATAAGTGAAATAATGTTGTACATTTTGTATAATATTTTAGAATATTTGAGAATATAATTTAGAATTTGAAATGAAGTTTGAGTAAAGTTTGGTCGTTAGAAAAAGGGTAAAATCACATTGAACATTCTCTCTTTTGGGGTGTCTTTTACGTTTAACAATTTAACTGAAGAGTGCAAAGTTCAACTTGATGTTAAAATATAACATAAAATATTAACTCATAACATTCATTTTACCAATTCATTAATAATTTTCCATCCTATTTTTTAATCGTCTCTCGTTATGTATGTTCAAATACATTTATTTATCTGTATATAAATACAATTCGTTTATATTCTAACATGAAATATGTTGATAGCCAGTTCACATTTGTGCATAAATCGAAGCCACACAGTGAATGCGTTTATATTGCCGCCATGGTGTCTATGTACATGTTGATACGTATGCATCATAAATAACGTGAGAATAATAAATAAATAAATGTGATTGCGGTAAATCATGATTATTCACAACGAGCGCAAACGAGAGAAGAAGTGAGAGAGCAATGAGAGAGTGAGTTTGAATGCACCACACACCAGAATACAAAACCGTCACTTTTAATTTCAAATATGTATAGGTGCGAGAGTTTGACATATTTTCATTGCAAATTTATAGCACCAACATATATATATCTATATTTACAGTAAACTTTAGTGAGGATAGTTCAATGAATGATTAATTGCATCGAATGTATATTGCAAAATCCTTTCGACGTATATACATCTACTTCGTAAATATAAATTTTCACATTGTCAAAATTTTTTTCCACCACTTCACTGTGTGCTAAAAATAATTACCAATACACATTATTCATTTATTTTTGCTAATTCATAAAAATAAATTGACTTATAAATTTTTAATTTATCATATCTCACTTCACCTTTTTTTTTCTCAAACTTTTGTCCACGTGTACAGAGATATATGGACGTAGGTTTAAGGGGTGGTTGTAGACAAGGTGGGGTTTGAAAATGGTGAAAGAGACAGAGAGATAACGAACAAAGTGATGGTGGGTAATATCTATGTATATACATAGGTTCATATATATTTGCCACTTGGGTATCGTTACTTCGTCGTGCACAGGCCGGAAAATTGTTTACTGGATTGTTTAAACGAAATTTAGTAAAGCTTACTGATTTTATATCACAACCAACGCCGCCCCGGGGACTCACCCTGGATTATACATTAACGAAGTTAGCGCGCTTGGATTTCCATGTTGTCACTGTGTTTATGTGTATGTGTGTATGCCCGTATGTAGAGTTTGTAAATATTTCCATGCAATTCTCAAAAAGAAAAAACCCAAAACACTTTCGTCTTATTCATTCTGAAATATTTCAAACACAAAACACAAAACGATAATTAAAAATTTAATTTCCAACACAATCCCACCGAATTTTCAATTCAATATTTCACAAGTGTTAATATTAATTGTTCCATCAGTAAAATATATTAAAAATCAAGACACAAAATATAATGAAAGCCTTTGAAACACATTTATATGTACCACACATACCTATGTGCCTTTTATATATATCCAGATGATATTTATGGGGTCCTGCGAGCCAGGGGTTTCTCTCTCTTTCTCTGCCACTGTGAATCGACCCATCTGGTCAAAGTGGCGATCATAATGTCCCGTCGGATATCACCTATAATTTTGGGTAATATATTACCTGGTAATTCGTTGCGTATTGATGTAAGACGCAATTATGAGTCTCGGAACCCTCCATGCCAACGCTTTTGCCACGTCCACCACATGTCCACCGTCATTGCTGATTACATATACACACGTATTCACAACCATACATATATATATTAAAATATATGAATTCTATACATATATGAATACACCATCATATTCATCCTGGCATTAAGTTGCCTGATGATGTTTATTTTTATTCCCTTCACGTCCCGTCTATTCTTGCAGGTGCCTGCTAACTATTTCTTCAATGTCAGAATAAATAAATACATACATAAATATATTGGTAATAAAGTGCAATTAAATATATAAATGCGGAGTGTGCGAAAAAAATATTTAACTTTAATGTACGAATTAAATTGGAGTTGGTTCAATTCTCATTGGTGATTTTGGTGAATGCAAAATAAGTTGCAATTAGGATATGAAGTTAAATACTCAAGTGCATCAATACATATAAACTAAAAGTTTGTTGGATGCAGGTTAGAGTTGTAGTGAGTGCCAGAGAGACAGATTAGACTCGTAATAAAGTGCTGTGGATATATATATATATTTCTTTATGTGTGTGTACGTATAATCACAGAGAAAACGGTCCACGAGGGAGCCACTAAGACAGTGCTGGTTTGAAACTGGCCTGAAACAGATTTAAACTCGTTTCCTCGGGGTTCTTTAGTCCCCGCAGCCGCTCTGGTTGGCTCGCTCTCGTACTAAAGCCGGGGTAGAGAGGAAGTTCGCCGCCTTTTAATTAGTTGGCCGCCCAACGCACAAGTAAAAGTGAGGAAGAACTCTTTTGCCCGTCAGCTCTTTTTTTTTTCGCTTTGCATCACTGACAGTACAACTTCATTTCTCTTCATTGTATGAAATGGAAATGAATAAAAAATGAATAATGATAAATGAAAACAGGACATTAATAATGATATTTATGTGTTTTTTATTTTTTTTTTATTTGGTTGGCTTGATTTTTTGTTTTTTTTTTGATGGTGAAAGATTAATTATTCGAAGACGTTTGGATTTTTCATATATGAATGGATTTAATTTTTTTTTTGTGTAACTATATGGAGTTGAGTAAGAGGATTTTGAATGTGAGAAGATAAAATGTCGTTATCAATTCATTGATTTAATTTACAGCTTTCTCATTTGCATTTTTTTTAGATATCAAAAGTCCGGATGTATCAATTGATTGTGCGATTTGAAATGACGTCACTTTTTTCAATTGTATTGTCTAATAAATTATTAAAACAGCAGATGAAATTGAAAAAATGAATTTGGGCATTACGAATAGATAGAAAAGGTGTATAAATATATAGATATATCCATAAAGTATATAAAGAGATAATGAAAATGAAGAAGAGTTTGTCCCATGGCGACACGTTGAAGAGGTTATAGTTCTTACCGTTGGAAATTACTTAACTCTCGGATGATACATAAATTAAGTTGAAATCGGTATAAAAGGGGTTGGTTTGAGAAGAAGAGATGGAGGGAGTGAAAGAGAACGGCGCGCGCGCCGTACACACACACGAGTCACAACCAGTTAGCGTAAGGGTGCTCCAGGGTGTCGTACAACGTTTCCCATTCACTGTGTCGACTTCGTGCTCGCTTTCCTTTCTCTCATTTCATTTATATACATTCAGCTCTTTCACTCTACTGTTGCTTTCTCTATGTTCTTTGCTCCCTCACTCCCTTTCTGTGCACTGCTATTCTCTCCGACTCCATCTTTCTCTCAACCCTTTACGATGCCTTTGCCACTGTCTAATAGAATTACCGTCCACGTTTTCGAACTTAGACTACGAATCGTTGGATTGAAATTCTCTGCTTCATATTTTCATTTCATTTTTTTTATTGGCTATCGTTATTATTTAATTGAGTAACATTTTTTGTGTTGTGTTCCTCTTCTTTTATTACTTAATGACGTCTTTTTTACTTTTTCGTTATTTTAAATTAATTTGGAGATATCAGAGGTCAATCAATGATCAAAATCTATGAAAATTATCATCGATTTTTCTCAATTATTCAAACTGTTAAATAGAAAAGAATAATCATCCAATTGATAAAAATAAATATGCCTTATTTTCCTTGCCCGATTACCTCGAGACAACTTTTTCACTTTTCACTTTTCACGTGATGTCATGAAAAAAAGAGGCTGTACTGTAATTTTCCAGAGTTTCAAATGAACACAATTAATCTCATTAAACATTCCCAACATATATTTGACATAAAAAACATTAATTAATAATTTAAGATACATTTTTTTCACTTAGTTCATAAATTATCACCATTGACAGGGTGAGAAAGAATCGTAAAATAATTTATTGCGTAGAAATTTGTCATGTACTTGTCGATCTACAAAACACGAGGATTACGCGACAGTTATTGAGATCACTAGATAAAATATACATAAAGGTTCATACATATAATATATATATATATTATAATATGAGTCCATTAAACCATAAGTCCCGTGCGAAGCGATGTGTCATTGAGATATACATGCGGTGGAACAGAGGAAGAGGGATGAGATGGTTAGGGATGTAATAATTCGAATTTGGTGCGACGTCGCAACCGAAGAGTGTTGGATGGGGTTGCGGCGGGTTACGTCTATAAAACTATATATATATACATATATATTCACGAATATATACATATATAACCCACCTTCAACGGTATCTCTCGCGCGGATTACGAAATATGTTCCCTAATCCTATGGACGCACGCCCATCGCGAGGGTTGTTTTCCCCTTGAGGGGGAATCGCGGATTATCATACGCGATAAGCTAATTTTT
Source organism: Meteorus cinctellus (assembly GCA_030523045.1). Taxonomy (NCBI): domain Eukaryota; kingdom Metazoa; phylum Arthropoda; class Insecta; order Hymenoptera; family Braconidae; genus Meteorus; species Meteorus cinctellus. The sequence goes on from JAPYZF010000110.1 coordinate 400,989, forward strand.
TTGGGCTCTTCCTCGAACTCTCTCTCTCTTACTTTCTCTTCTATAACATAAATCGAGGACGATATCTCAGTATTTGGAGATAAAGAGAAAGCGAAAAATGTAGAAGGAACTGAGAATAAAGAGAAATTTCGAGGGTGACATTGTTTTTTGTGACGTAAGAAAATTTATGATTGTGGACAGAAAAACATTGATTGTTGTCGAGAATTATGTCGCAATAAATTTGTATAGAATTGCTAAAAATGTCTTCTCATGTCTTACATTCACCTGTCGTCTATCTCAGTACCTTTTTTTTCTTCCAGAACAAAATTCTAACACGTTCAATCATGTCGAACAAGTAAAATTTCATCCAATTCACGATATTGTAGTTCAACCAATTCTTTCCACCCTCACTTTGTCAGAATGACGTTCGCAGCTGCCTTCCTCTTGTGTCTTATTTCATCCACAGTCTTCTTTTCTTCCAAATTCGATTAACCCTTCTCTGAACTTGCAACTTGTTCTTATGTCCAACATTCATTTTACATTTGTTCTTCCAATTTTTCCAACAAAATAAAAAAAAAATCTATTCTCTATCTTTGTTCAACTACACACTCACACCCATTCTCTTTATCATACATCCCCTGTACGTTGCCCACAATATACCCCATACACCACGTTCTTATTTATTTCCGTCTAAAATCTCATTCGGTTGAAATATATCGGGCTATACAACCCCCTGACTCGCAGTATATACGCGGATTCACGGCATGATTTTTCATTAAAGTGTCTACCAAGACTGAGATATGGCCAGGACATTGAATGTGAACTCTGAAATGGGTCTATATATGTACGCACATATATAAATAAATATATAAATATATATACAAGGATGTAAAATGTAATCGCATCTGTAGAAGATGAGGGGGTTTGTGAAGCGACTCGCGTGGACTAGCTCACACACAGTTGAGTATATAAACATATATCGCGAAGAATTCCACACGAGAAACGTGTACTCGACTTTCCCACGAGCGCGATAAGGACGACGTCATACGAGGTCGCACAATCTGAAAAGAAATAGCCGTTAGCTATATTGCAACTTTTCTTCCACATCTCTCTTTCATATTTCTTCACTCTTCATTTTGTCTTTCTCATATTTTTTTTGGGTAGGTATATAAACTCAAGCCTCTAAGTTGCAAGATGGAGGAAGCGAGAAAGTGGAAGTGAGAGAGCAGAACAATCTTTCTCATTCTTTTAGTTGCACCGCGCGCGAATGTATATTTACATGTATATGCTGAAGACGTTTTGAACACCTTCCAAAGTGTTGGCATGCATAGCACACTGGTAATACCGTCCATTTATTTCCTCGTAATTCTCAGCATCTCACACCCGCATCGTCCTCACTTCTATATACCCCTTTTTTTTATATTCAGGCTTTAAATATTTGTGAGTGTATTAGTGTAAGTCTGCTTTTGTATAGTTGTGAGTCGTTGCCAAGATGTGAAATGAAGAGGACTGATAGTAATTTTGGAAGTTATGATATGATAGACTGAATTTTATATTTGTGTGTTTACACGAATGGAGAAAAATTTGATTCAATGGTTGATAGCTTTTGGGAAAAGAATTCAAGTTCAATTTCGAAAGATTGAATTTTTTATTTACTGTGCAGTCAAAGATACTTTCAAAATTATGAGGTGAGAAAAGTGGATGACAATTCAGTACATCAATTTAGTGTGAAATGATTTAAATCGTTAAGAAGAAACAAAAAAGTTATTGCATAACAAAAATACAATTGCGATCACATCGGATCAACTACTTTAGACAATAAATGACACTTCTGTTATAAATAAGAATAATTTTTCATATCATTATCATGAAGTTGATATTTCCCTTTCAGTTTGTCGAGTCATTTAATCCTGACTTTATAAGAATATTTTTTATTTCCATCTTTCCATTGACTATTAATATTATGGCATATTGTATTATCATAATCGAATGGAGTGACGCACGAAAATTCGTTGATAAGAATGAAGAATAGGAAGAATGAAAAAGAGAATCATTGGTTGAAACGGATATTGAGTTCTCCAGTTGATGATCTAACATACTGCCATGCAAGTACGTCTATTGCCTTTTTCGGTTGCCCCGATCAAACACATTAACAACGACTTCCGGTTCTTTTAAGTGGTGGCCATTGTGCTGATACACCAAAAAGTATATTTGGCCATATGATAGTTGTTCATAATATATAGCTATTGTTGTGGAGGCATAGCAGAGGAGTTTGCTTATACTTCCTCTCATCGCATTTCATTCCTCCTTCGTCATCATGTCAGACACAAATACACATACGATATATATCGATAAGTATCCGTTTATGATCCCCAGCTTGTCGAGAAATTGAGTCAAATGAAGGAAGACGAAGGCTACTTGATGAAATGCTTTTTTTTCAAGTGTCATCGTCACCTCTGTATACCGACCCATCATTGACAAAGGATAGAATTTCACCATCGGAAATAGATATTTGATCCTTTTTATTTTTTTGTAGATATTTTCTTATGGAAATTTATTTGAAAGAATGAAGAAAGCTATGGATCCAATTGCTTGCCTAACTCCATATTTCAATATCTATCACTTTTTATCTGAATTGATTGATGAGATTTAATTGAATTTGTCATAGCTGGTTCTCATTTCTTACTCCGATGATTTTATAAATTGTATAATTTTGAGAAGGGTCTTGGGTATTTTACAGAATGAATTTATATTTATTTCAGCAATTACATTGATGAAAAGTGCGACGTTTCTATTATAAGAAAATGTTTCTGAAGTGCAACTTTTCAGGAAATTTGAATTTGCTCAGGTATGTTTAATAAACTGACGATTTGTTCGCATGAAATGTGGATTGTTTGGCTTTTGGATGTTTATATCCTTGATTCTTAGAGCATTCTTCCTTTGTAGAGCATTGTCCTGTTTGTTTGTTCCTGTATAATCCGCTTTTACAACGACACCCCCTGCGACACATCTGGTATGAGACAAAATATATTTATATGGAATTTTGAATTGAACTATTCATGTTCTATAATGACTATGAAATATTTTCAGAAAAACAGACTTTAAATGTGACGAAACAAATATCTTTCTGGACCCCACATGTAGGCTCGCAAACGTCTCCACAACGGTGAACCGTTTCAGTTCGTGCACAAGGAGACATAGGAGAATGTGGAAATATATCTGCGTCTGTAAAAAGGTGATGGACCAACAATTGATGAGACGAAAATATTTCCTGTGATAGGTAATGTGGAGAATAATTAAAAAATAAATATTCATCAATGTGTATCAGTCTGACACTTTTAAAATTATTATTTCAACTTTGTCACAAGATGTTGATAATCACAGAGAATTGTCTGCTGGTTCAGAGTAACACATTGATGGTGAGAAGAGCAATGTTTTGTGATTGGTTATAATATTTCAGTAGTATAAAATTCAGAGATGATTGAAAAATTTATAAATAAAAGCATCAACATATTTAAAGATTTCCCATAATAATAATAAATAATTATACTTACAGACGTAGACTATACTCAAAGCGAATAGCGCAATGATAAGTCGTGTCATGATTGAAGATATCTTCAGGATTGAACTGTTGTAAGATCAACTGAACTCAATTTGATACAATGTATGCATGTATATATGGACAGACTTCTTGTGAAATTAATTATCATTGAACGCTTCATTTTCGAATTTAACATCATACAATAGAAATGTAATGAGATTTGATTGTTTAAAATGTTAGTTTTAATTCATTAGTAGTTCCCCCAAAGTATACTAATCATTGCGCAGTAGAAAACAATTCAATTATCAAAGAAACAATTACGAAACCATCATATTTATTTATACTATTTACACTCAAAAAAATTGTTGTTCAATGAACTTACTTGAAACTAAAAGTCGGATTGGACCGAAAGTTCCTCAATTGATAATATGCAGATGAACCCGAATTGAAAATAATATTACAGAGATGATAGAATCAGTCCATTACCTGGTACCAATGGAATTATTTGATTCAAGGGTCTTTTTTTTCCTCTCTACATAGTCTAGATGAATTTAATGGTTTTATATTTGATTATTTGGAAGTCGAATCATGTTATTCCCAGTAATCATGATTATATTTTGTAAAAACTATTAATGATAATTTTTTCCTCAAACAATCAAAGCTTATCGAACTTCTACTAAATGTCATGGCATTCGGAAATGACGCGGTAATTCATACTTAATTTTACAAGATCTCTGTTCCTATATATACTGAAATTGTATCAATTTGAGTACAGTTGATCCTACAACAGTTGAATCCTAAAGATATCAATCATGACACGACTTATCATTGTGCTATTCGCTTTGAGTGCAGTTTGCGTCTGTGAGTATAATTATTTATTTTTATTATGGGAAATCTCTTCAATATGTTGACACATTTATTCATAAAGTTGTCAATCATCTAGAAATTTAATATAAGTTGGTGTTTAATTAGAAACAGTCAATAATGTCTTTATCTAAGAGAATAACATAAACGATTGATGTCTTGTTCAGAATTCATCAAATATTATACAGAAAATGTAACGGTGAAAAATAACTAGATATCCTTAGAACTAAAGATCGTTCCACCATGGAATTATACACCATTATTATTAGGTTAGGAGTCATTCTTTAACATGGAACACCATAAACTATCACAAATCAGCAAACTCCTATTAATGAATGACTCCAAAGCAGCTGATACTTCATTGCAATTATTAGTGTCTACCAGAATGGTTCAATAATTTTGAAATCATAAGATGAACACAAATTGGAAAATGTTTTGCATTCATACATTCATCATTCCACCTATCACAATTAATTACTACTCCATGTGATTATTGTTGATTATTATTTTCGTTTCATTATCCTTTTACAGTTGCGGATATATTCCCGCATGGGTATCATAATCCTTGTTCAGCTAATGAAAAGTTTGTACACTGTGGATCAGTGTGCCAACCTACATGTGCGCTCATGGAAAATACACCTTGCCCGCTCAAACCTCAAGTCAGTTTTGGCCAAAGTATTCGATAGTTACTGCATGATATGTTTATTTCTTTGAAAATCGTATTTAAATATTATGTAATATTTTATTTTAGATGTGTCGAATGGAATGTCGTTGTACAGATGGATTATACAGAAATGAAGCAACAGGAGTATGCTTGACAAGAGAAGAATGCCAGGATAAGACACTGAGATATATTTGATCCAACACATTTTCTCATTTTCCTCATTATTCCATCACTTGGAATATTCTTGACCATACAGAAAAAAAAAGGGAAGTGAACAGATAAAATTTAATGATACTAAAATCTACTATTGATTCTACTGGATTCTATAATATTCGACCATACAAAAATTCCATAGAATGAACACATGATAAATAAAGATGAAAATAGACACCTGTAAAAAATTATATGACGACAAAGAATAAAAAATGTGATACGAAAATTATTTTGTTGAATCGATTATTGATATTCTGAAACAGTTGACATATGATAAATGTACTCACATTTATCACAATTTTTCATGATAAAATTGAATGAGGCGTAAACTTACAAGTGCAGACTGCACTCAAAGCACAAAAGTGCAATGTTCAATTTGATGGATACCAAAATTAATTTATTGACTATAAATGATCGATTCGTTTAAATTATGTTTGAAAATGTCCAGACCTGGATATGAGTGAACATTTTTCAATACCAAATGAACCCTCATGTCATCTAATATATAAAATTGACGAATATCATGTCACATTTGTAATAATTTTGAATAAATGAATCGAAATAATGATGAAAGATATTTTTATTATTAATTTTCGTAGAGTTTTCGATTTAAATCTTTTTTCTTTCTATTATATACACATTAATACATGTGTGTATGTCGCCCTCTCACTCGTCTCACGCACCCCCTAGAGAATTCGCGTATCATCGTAATTTCACGGCGCGTTACCTACGCGAAATAACTCGTGGGACACAGAAAGAGCGAACAAAAAAAAGAGAGAACTTCATCTCTATATGTAGCGAACCTTCCGATTTTAAACAAGCCACGAAATTGGTTTACTTTTGAGCAAAAGCGAGCGAGCGCAAGTCATTTCTGCTCACTGACTGTGTAGTAACAGTACTGGTAGTAGTACAAAGTATTAGTAGTGGTAATTGGCAGTATAGAAAGCTTTTTGAGGAGACATGAACGAATGTATTACAAGTGTGAGTATAAATTTGTGTACACACCCTAAAAGCTGAATTACACCAGACGATGGGCAAAATAAAAAAAAAATGGGAGAACTAAAAAAAAAGAGAGAAAATACCCGGCCTAATTTTGTCTACCTCCCTTCTTCGTCCACCCTCTTCACTTTCGTCTCGCCAACCAACGACATCCCCTTGCATCCACACAGGATACGCCCCTTCCGCGGCTTTTCATTCTGAAATTAGCCTTTTAAATTGGCTCACCTCCATATATACCACTTCTGCATCCACACATACATTCACATTTTTTCTTTATTTTTTTATAAGAAGGAAAAAAACGAGACGGGAGAAATGTGAATAAATTTGGCGCGTGGGTGTCACAGTATTTGCCAATTTAATACTAGGCAAAAATATCACTCATTAATTGATAATTATTACTAAAAAAATCACGTGAGTTCTAGTAATTATTATAAAAGTGCACCCTCTTAAAAGAACTTTTGTCTCATTTGTTCGTCTTTCTTTACTCTTAAATTTACACAGTATCGTATCAGTCTTATCCAATACTAGCATTTTTACATGTTCGTAAGAAAAGAAAATGATTGCAAAAATTACAAATGAAACTAGATATGCGTTGGAAGAAAAAATATTCTATGACAATTTTTGTATGAGATTTTCAAATACGTTCGACGTATAACTATACTGAATTTTGTTCTTCACATACGTATGAATGTATGTTTAAATGTATGTATCTATATTTGAGATTTGTTTGAGGAAGAAAGAGAAGTGGAATCGACGTGTGTATAGCCTGCGGCCAAAGTCCCAGGGGTCCCATAACGTGTGTCCCAACCTCTTCCTCAAACTCCCTATAGCACCGCAGTTATCGCTTCAGCCATATGCATGAATGCATGCTAAAATCCTGGCTGTGTATTCTGTGATTTGGTGATCTCTCCATACCCTATGAAATATATACCTACGTCATCTAATAAATAATACACATCATGAACATGTGATAAATATTCGAGGATGAATTTTTCACATGAAGAAAACGATAAAAATTGGAGTTTAGTAAATAATGAGGAAGTGTACGAGTAGATGATACTAATTTGAAAAGCAGGTTGGAGCCTGCTTTGTAGGACAATATTTATTACACAATGCAATAAAACAATTGAATAACTTGTTGATAATTGTTATTGCGACTATTTTTTTTTAGATATATTCACACAGAGTATTCCTCTATTTTATTCCACTAATTTGGAAATGTCTTAAATATATTTGATAAATTACTATTACAATTATAGTTGAGATAAATCATTTGCTTACAGTTCATAAATAAATTTCAATATTTGATTATATAAATTTGATTATTCTAAATTACCATTCTCTCTTATCCTTTTTTTCCATTTCTTGAGTACTAAAGAAAGACTAAAAAATAATTCCATATAAAAATTTACACTTTGACAGTGCAATTCATAATAATTTCACATGATATTTATGCTGCAGAAAATGATGAAGTTGCAGTAGAGCAAGAAGTATAAGAAAATATGTATAAAAATAAGTAGAAAAATGAAAAACGAAATGCAAGAACAATATTGCTTATATATGTATATTCCCATAGGGGTGGGTCAGATATGGTTATTTTTATTTATGAGGAAACCACCATGAAAAAGGGAGCAGCAAACGTGCACCCTGTCACGCCACCCTCCTCACGTCTACATCCCCTTGCCCTTTTCATGCACCAGCAATATGTTAGGGATTTTCACAAGTTGAATATCCACTCGGCGACAAATTTTTCGTTCTCCAATAATATATAAGGGGATTTGCACATATATTTATATCGTCTTTCTCTCTTAGTTACGCTCTATATACAATGTATATATGGTAATTGCCTTTCATAAGCCATTATCCTACAATTGACTATAACGATTTTATATATACATACAAAGATAGGGAGAATACAATTCGATGAAGGAAAAAATAGAAGAAAAAAAAAGAATCAAGTGAAATAAATTAATACAAAAAAAAAAAACAGTGGGAATATGAGTTGACATTTTTATTAGGCAATCAAACGTCCTGTTTTATGATAAAGATTATTTCATGATGAATAAATATATCAATGATCAAGTTGATAAGAAAACATTTGTACTGTCTTTTGTTATTTTTCATGTTTATATTCTTTTTTACGTGTTCACATTTCTGTTTATTATGTATTCCTATTATGGACCTTTATATGATTGATTTGAATTTAATTAAATAAAGTCGACTGTAGATCTCGTGAAAGTTAATATTTATATGATAAATCTCAAGCCGTTTATTGTTAAACAAAAGAAAAGGTTTTATGATCAAATATATCTCAAAGATGTTCTTGGGTATTGATTTTTCGTAACACATTCTCCTGATAATTAATTTCTGTATAATCCACCTTCACAACGACATCCCATCCAATAATCCTGAAACGAAATAATTAAATGATATTTATGGTAATATTGTTAGTTAAATTATGCATTTTACACAATGGTCGTTATTTGCATTTACATGTTATGATTTTACACAATAGTGCAAGAATAATTTTTGTCATTGTTGATGGCTTCTTTAAGATTCAACTGTTGTAAGATCAACTGTACTCAACTCTGGTAGATCTTAGTATATATATAGGAACAGACATTCTGAGGAAATAAATATGACAAATTGTTTCATTCTTAATTCTTATGGAATTCAATAGGAATATAATGAGATTTGATCGTTTGGGGAAAGATTATCATTGATGGTTCTTTTAAAATACACCAAAAATTGTTGAGAGGAAAATTCATCAACTCTCATTGAATTATCTCAATTAATGAAATCATTATGTTAATAAGAATCATTCAAATCGTGATTATTGAAAAATTATTATCACAATCTAATTGTTGTTTATATTAATTTATATCTTGTGGGAAGTACTGGCTGTTTTTGTTATTGATGAAATAATACAGTAATTAAATACTAAGAGTTGATAAATCATCAGACATTGAAGTGTATTAAAGAATTTGATAAGAAAGCAATTAAAATAACAGATTGGAAATTATCTTGAAGATGATTTAAATTGGATTTCCCCAATTTAATTTATAATAATAATATATAGTAATCAATCAACAATTTTGAGAAAGAGTAGAATAGTTTTGAATAATTTATGAGAATTATTTATTATTGGTTCTCTTGGAAATTTAGTCAATATAACACAAAGTCCTGGATTTTTATTTTTACAAAATTCTTCACTACAGTGACAGCTGTATCGACAGATCTGTAATGAATGGAAATTATGTGATGAGTATGATATAATTATTGATGACATCATGAACGTGACATAATGGCGATCATATATTGAAGTGAACTGACATTGGAATCGATTTGACATGGCACTTGCGTAGGTACTTTACATGCAGGATCGCACCAACTTTCACATACTGCTCTCTGTTGGGACGACATTTCATTTCATGATCATTTGAATTTGTATACATGTATATATCGTTGATCAAATCGGAACTGTATAATGATTCGGAGGTGGGAAATGATTTTACTTTGCAATTTCCGGAATGAACATACATCAATATGAATCGAAGATGTAACACTTGTGAATTTCACAAATTAGTTCATCATGGCTATAATTGGATATGAAAATTTTATACCACAATTTTGTTCATTTAGAAAAATGTCAATAAAATTTTGTTGGTGTCCAGTGTGAATAGATGAAAAAAATATAAGCAGTTGCAAATGCAAAGAAAGCTCAGAAAAAAAATGTGGAGGCTTCATATCATTTTTGGAATTGGCTATTGTCATTGCGCTCAATATAAGTTGTGGAGGTTTTTAAAACCGTAATGAAGATAAAGTTATCAGTAATTGAATAGTTCAGTGTGTACAAAAATATGAAGAAACGATTTTTAAGTTGTGGAGGTTTTTATGTGACCCGGAAATAGGTAGATTATGCATTAAAAATTGAGAATCCTGAAGATGTTTATTTATTCATCTTTATCTCATTCATAACTATAAAATTCCAAATGAAGAAGAAAGTAAAGTTGTTTTAATTAGTCCATAAAAGCCTAACAAAAACAATAATTCTTTTAATTACAACTCTGAGATGTGGCTCAAAAAGAAAACTGTTCAATCAATTAAAAATCCACTGGATTAATCCAAGACCACAAGACAAACTTAGAAAAAAAGAAAAATCTCCATTTCTAATTCAAGTCATTCTCAATTTCCAATCAAAATCAAAATATTCACAATTCATAATCACGTCTAAAAGTTCTACTTCCTAATCTTCAAAAATACAAATCTCCCACCCTGAATAATCAAAAATAAATTTACATACCACATCAACTGCACCATCATAAAAGCCTGCAAGCTGAAGAAAAGCAAAAAATAAAAATAAACATTTCAATGGGATTAATGGAAGAATTTATTGAGTTCTATTAGCTAAATCCCGCGAAACGATCAACAAAGCTCACAGAACCGGGTCCAAGTACTGGTCTGAACGTATACACACGAACATAGATCCATGATAATAGCATTGTCGAGTGTGTCGAATCGAAAGTCAAAGAGCTCGTCTCGTGATCCGCCGTGTAATTCGTCCATCCAATAGAAGCATATACATGTATATATGTTCCACTAGGATATAGACAGAGGGTGAGGATGACGCACATGATGATCACAAGTGAAAGAGAAGAAGAGAGAGAACATGAAATAGAGTGGGAGAGTACAAGAGAGCCAGATAGATAGAGAATGAGGGGAAGTCAAAACGTCGCCATCTATCGTTCTATTTGTTAGCGGGCTTAGCAAATCACCCCCAACGAGCTTACGTGGTACTTGGCTTCACTACGAGGGTGCTAAGCCAAGGTCTGTTTGTTACCTTCTCATTTATGTGTATATATATGTGAGAACGCGTGTGTATATGTTTGTACAAATCGAAAATGCTGTGGACCAACCGCAACATCACACAGACGATATCTCTGCTAATTTCCTTCTAAATATATTGTAGTAACAGTATTTCTTGTTAAATAATTCAACTTAGTATTCAAGACTACAAATAACACATAAAAAAGGAGAGAAACAAAGATTTATTGTATATTTAAATTCACATTTGATCTCAATTAATTTATTATTTATCATAACATTTTTTTCATTCCGTTTTGTTATTCAATTTCGATGAAATACAAGAAAGTGCTCGAAAACATAAAATTCATGAATTATATAAAATAAATAGCGACATGATAGAAAAGAACTCAGAAATGTTTTACGAATTAAAAAAAAAATGAGAAAATAAAGGAAGAAAAAAAAAAGAAAGAAGTGGTGCAGGAAATTTGATGTCATGGTAGTTAGGGGAAATGCTTCACTTTAAACTTACAAATTCGACCATAAAAAAACCGCAATTTTTTTTCCTTTACCAGGGGGAGAGTTGGTTAAAAACTATGTATTCGTATGTATATAAAATACTCTACGCATATAGAAAAATAAAAAAGGGAGAAAGAAGAAATTGGTGAGTGACTGGAATAAAAAGTGAAAGAGAAAAGAGTAGAAGCATTATTGTCACCCTTTGTACAACAATTGTGCTCATATTTTCCGATTAGAGTGCGCGGCATTCACTTATAAGCCATACCATAACACTTGTTCGCCTGCGTTATGAGGTCTTCCATTGGGGATGACGCGGGGGTGCGGTTACGCGTCAGAACATATATATATACATGAAGTGCGTGAATTTGGTGGAGAGTACAAGAGGGTGCACATTCGTGTTGGGATTCCAGGAGGGGTAGAGATTTATGAGCACCTTGGGCACTGATTCACGCGCCCTGCGTTACTCTCTCTCTATGTCTAGTACTGGTACAAACTGGTAGACTGGTGCTATAGTAGAATACTGTTGCTGGTGGTATTCTGTACACTGTTGAGGGTTGTGATAGAGCCACATGCTCACTCGTCACCCTATACATCTATATATTTATCTGTATATGTATAGACTGGCTGATTTTCGTGTGACGTACGAGGGCTCCCGCAAGACCGAACCGCGTTACAGTAGGAATTTCCATCGCGTGTAATTATTATTTTATGAGCATCATGAGTCTCGTCAAAATTGCATTGGGGACATTCTAGGAATGGATTTACGCATGTCAATTATATTTTAACTATTATACTGCATGTACCTGAAAATCATTTTTTTTTCTCTTGCATTTTTATTTTTATGCTGCGTAGGACTTGGTCAATTCGACATGCAAAATTATTATTTCATTCCCTTCTGAATTGATAATAATAAAAATTGGTTTGCTGGTGATTTTTATTGCAAAATTGTATTTAAACTTGTGAGAGTTATCATGAAATAATTAATATTATTGCAAGAAGTATTAAAGAGGATCATTATCTTCATACCTTTGAATATGTGGAAACAAATTAATTACGAATGGCAGAAATTCAGTAATTGAATATTAAAGATTTATTTCATAACTAGTTTTGTGATTGATAAAAAAAATAATGATTGGAAGTAAATTAGTTATGGTGAAATATGAAAACAGATTCTTTCATTCAATTTGTGACACGCAAATATCTTTGAATTAATAAAACTCGTTGGAATTCTCTAAATGACATGAATTAAGTTAGCTATAACGCCCGTCTTATATTTAGCATTGGAAACAAAAAGAAAGAAATATAAAGAAAAAAAAAAGATGATAATAAAACAGTTTCACATAAGGAATTATATAGCAGGCAAAAAAATTCGACCACACACATAAACATCTGGACATTATTTTAAAATGAGTGAACACCGATACTTATATTCGTGTGTCATCATACATTTCTGTGGTATATAATAATAAAAAGTGAGTGCAGATAATACGATGTTTCGGTGTAAAAAGGGGAAGATGAAAACGTCTCATTTGCACGAGAGCTGATATTCATTTCCGACTTTTCCCTTATTATTTTTACATGTTCAAGTTGTGTTTAAATTTTTTATAATATTCCAGAAATTTCATCACTAAAAACGTTACACTAAACGAAATGTATAATTTTGTGTGGTATAATTTTCTTTTTTTGTTCGGCATCTCGTGCAAGTGAGATCCATGTTACTTAATATGCTTACACATATGTAAATTTAATACGATAATGTTTTATCGATTAACACTATTAATTCAAGTAATTTTTTTTCTCTCAAGGTGCAAAGTCTCCTTTGGTGCTTAATGTCAACATTAAATTGCAATTGTTCTACATATAATGAATTAAATCGAATGGAAATTATTTATATATATTTATGTGTGTGTGTGTGCGAGTAGTAATAATATTGCGGATGATGGTGAGAGTGTCAAGTAGAAAATGGTAAGATTGGCATTGTAACAAATGGATGTTTCCTTAGGGGGATTTTGTGGTGAAGGAAGAGTGTGAAGGGAGGCACACAGTGAACGTCTATAACAAGGTAAGGTGTGTTGAACGCCCCGGGACGTCGTCGTGCAAGGTCTTTCATCTCCACCGCGGCGCAAGTTCAATCGGCTCGCTCTTTATTTTTTTTTTCACTCACTACATCTTCGTTTCAATCTTCCTTATATGCCATCGCATACCAATAAATATATATTATATGTTTTGTATATATGTATATAGTCTTCTTTGAGAGTGAATAATATGAATCGTTGAATTGATATCGATAAATTGATTTGTTGTTTTTTAGTAGCAAAGAAATATTTATTGATAAAATTAAAATTTATATACAGAGAATTTTTCGTTATATAATTCGGAATATTTTTTTCCTAAGAAATTTGTGTAAGAAATTATATTGAACAATGTTTTAAAAATATTTTCCAGAAATTATTCAAATTTAAATTTATAGAATTGGATGAGAAAATTAAATCACTGGCCCATTATTTCTTTTAACTATTGGGTAATTCTTTTGTTCAAAAAAATGTGCGCCAGATGTTCACATTCTTTAATAATTCAAAAAACTACAAAAACATCAACTAAAAAATTGCCCTTAACAATAAAACACCATAAAATAAATAGTCAATGGTGAATATATAATGAAGCAAAACATTAAAACAATGAAAATTGGAAAGAAGTGAAAATCAAGACTTTCATGTCTGCATATCCACATCGACATTTATTTTAATTTGATGTTAATTATATGACTCCAACAACAATAACGTATTTAACACGAGCATCTTTTTCTTCATTCCTCCTCTTCTATTACACCTCCCTCTTTCCAACCACCTCCTTCCACATCATCTCATAGTGCATAAACTCATACACCTATACAAATTAAAAAAAAAAAGAAAACCCTCGTCCACTCCAATTTCTTTTGTACATACCTCTTTGAAAATATTCCTCAGGCTTTAAATTTTATTGCTCACACATAACGTGAAGCAAACGTCACTCGCAAATTCTCATCTACACTCTCACAAAGCCCATTCCAACATACACACACATACATAAATACATTGCAATATATTCACAAAAACAAAAGAACAAAAATAATGAAAAATAAAAAAAAGCAAAAATGAAATACAGCACAATGTTTTTATTATCATTCTTTTTTTTTCTTCATTTTTCATTCTTCATGTTTTACTTCTGCTCGAGCGATTTCGGAGATGAGAGAGAGACACGCTATAATTTCGCGTGTACGATGGGCGTCGATGAAGATATTCTGCTGCGCAGAAGTACCTACATAACAAAGTACATACATGTACATACATATACATCTATAATATACATAGAATACATTGTGTACTCGCGGTCCAGCATATGAAAGCACCTTAAAAGCTCTATCCATCTCTTTTTTCGTCTTCCCTTCAGTCTTACCTTACCGTCACAATATGCTGGGGCATAAAAGCTACCGTGGTGGTTTGTCTCAAGTGTTCATATACTCTACTCGTTCTTACGGTCGTATAACGTTTAACATTTAAGCCTTTAGAAGGTTGTAACGATTGGCCCTCCCTGTAATTATCGCTGAGGCGGCGGCGCCTTGAGGTCTTCATTACGTCCGGAAACATCCTTGTTATTTCTCTGTGTATGGCGGCTGTGTGCATATGCGCGCGAAAGCAAATGTGCCTAAGCGCCTGTGCTTCGTATCATCATATGCCAAAGTATATATAGTATAACTCTGTATTATTCATCTATATATATATATATATATATATAATGTACATTACATACTTGGATTTTTCGTCTTTGTATGGTCTTGATGTTGCACTCATGTGTACATATGTACGTATGAATAATAAAAATGTTTTGAGGTCGTCGCGCATGAGTCGTTAAACATAAGAAGCAGAAGAAAAATACAAAAACAATGTGAAGAATTGGAAAAAAAAAGAATAAACTGAAAAAATGAGAACAATAAAAGATTTTAAAGTGTTCTTGTTTTTTTTTTACATTAAATTGGAGCGACCTGCTCTTTAATTTAATAACATTGGTATGAGGAAAGTTTTTTTTGTTTTAGGATTATTATTTATAATAATTTGATATGCAAATTGGATTTATTATTCGATAATGTTACATTTGGTGATTAAGAATTCGTGGATTTTGTTGTAAATATTTCGATGTTACGTAATTGGTTTGATCGTACGTGCGAATGATATTTAATTGAGGGGTAATTCATGTCATTTATTGATATTGAAATATGAACAGTTAATTGCTGTGAATTCTTTAAACGGTCTGATTGATTAATTCAATGATATGAACGTACTGAACGAAGAATACTTATTTATATTTAATTTGAATGGTTCTCTCTCATGCGTATATTATTCAATATATTTGCTCTCCAATTGTGCATCGTTATTGCGTGTGTTCGTCATTTCATCACCGTCAGTAAATAATATATGCAGCAAGAATACACTGCTGACATACATTTATATTTGCATTTTAAAATGTATAATTAATGTGGCTTATTTTTAATTTTCTATCTATCTTTACTGTTTGTTTATATAATTTACAAGTTTTATTGAGGAAAAAAAATGAAGAATTTATCGTTGTTAAATATTTGATATGGTATAATTACGTAATTGAGTGTGAAGAGAGAGAAATATGGTATTCCCATTGTGATTGGAGTCAACAATTATCGTGAGTATATATACCAGGAAAAACTTCAGATTTGACATCAGTTCATTGTTCAGTAGCTAAACAGACACTTGAAATGGCACGATTTGTTCTTGGTTTCTTCGCATTGTGTTTACTCTGCATTTGTAAGTTTATTTCTAATTGATTTTATTTGGGAATTAAATGATTATATTTTGATTTATCGATGACGTAGTTGATGTATTTACAAGCTTGGAATGTGAAAATATTTTTGAAAAACAAAAGAAATGATCGGGGGTTTGATATGAATTGATGGGAAAATTATTCTTATGAATTAAATGAAAAGGATTCTTAACTATGATGAAATAAAAGAGTTTTTCGCTGACGTAATTGACACATTGTCCTTGTGATGTTGATTGTTATTTGTTTGAAATGCAACGATGCAAGGTCGAGAGAAAGTGTCGGGAATTGTGTTTTTATAAATTTCGATTTCTCTCGATTTCTTAGTTCAAAAAAGCATATCTTAAAATATCAATTTGTTATCGGACAATTATTTTTTTTCTATGATAGATTTACTGCACGTTTAGAAATATAATTGAAAATGATAAAAGTGGATGATAAGACAGAAAAAAAATATGTGACTCACGAAATTTCGAGAGACATTTAGAAAATATTAAGAAATAAATGGAATAGTTTAATTTCGTATTTTGTTTTATCGATGACAAACAGACGCAGATGCTCAGAAAATAGTAGATTGTGGTCCAGACTCAGTGCCAGCACCATGTGGAAGAGCCTGTGAGCCTACTTGTAAAGATCAAACAGAAAAAAAGTGTAAAATAGACGCGGTAAGAATTATTTATTAATTTTATAATTTCGTCCATGTTACATTAAACTTATTGTATTTTATATATTTCAGAATTGTCCAACTCAATGTCGTTGTAGAGAGAACTTATACAGAGATGAAGCCACTCAACAATGCGTGACACTGGATCAATGTCCCAAACAATAACTGATAAAGGAAATCAATTCCTACGCTCATTGAGATTCACGAATATAAGCAACCATGAAACATTTTTAATTCTTCTTAATAATTTTGGCCAATCGAAAATTCTATTTAGGATTATATCTAAATTTAGGATGTTTCAATAAATATTAATTTCTGCATGTTCACAATCAATTCGATTTTTTCTCGATTTTATTTGTTCCAGTTTGTTATTGGGAGTGGTCCAATTTGTGTAATCAGTTAAAATTAGTTTCATTTTCTGTCATCAAAATGATGACATTGTTCTGGAATTTTCTTAACTGTTAGTTGAAAAAAATATCAATCGCAATTATAGGTATCACATTTAATAATGCGATACCATAAAGGCCACACCAAATAAATCCATAAAAAAGTTCAACATTTTTTCTGGAAACGTCGTCCACCCATTAGGTCTGTGCATGTTAGCGACAGTATATATAATGATGATTCTCGCCAGTTTATATCAGTCAATATCAAAACTACAAAGAAGACATTAAATATGGCGCGATTGGTACCGGGTTTTCTCGTCTTGTGTTTATTCTGCATGTGTAAATATATATCTTCTGTGATTTTTACTTCTTATTATAAATATAAATTTATTCAGTTCAATTGCATACAATAAAATGTTCAGGAGTATTCAATTTAAATAAAATTCCGAACAATTTTAAACAAGTTCATATGACTTTTGTAAAATTGATGTATAATCTCATAATTTTGTTCTCATTTTATAATTAATATTCTTTCTTTTTCTTCATTATTTATGTACAGTTACGGCTATTGAGAGTACGGTTGATTGTGGTCTAAAGGAAAGGTTCTCATCTTGTGGAAGGCTCTGTGAGCCCACATGCTCATCACCGGATCAATCATCATGTAAAATTCATATTCGTGTAAGTGTCACTCAAGTTAAATAATTAGTATAACTTGAGACATTCTTCTATTGATAATTTCAATTCGTAAATGGATTTCATCAAAATTCTAGTTATGCGTGAGAGGTTGTCGCTGTGAAAGAGGACTTTTCAGGGACAAAAGTTCAGATCAATGTGTCACCGCAGACCAATGCAAGAGAGACTCATGATAATGAAAGTGAACGTTCACAGCCAGCAACTGAATTTTTCAAATAGTATTGACCATGAAGTAATAAAATTTCTGTTCATCAGTTTGATGTCTTGTAAAAGTTCTGGTGTTTATATATGTAGAAAAAATGATAAAATAAACATTTTTCTCCTTTATATTTCTATTCTGTTTGATTATTCCGATTCTATTTCATAAATGGATTTATATTGTTGTTCCTCTTGTAATTCATTGAATTATTCTTTTGTTTATGTTTATGTTTGTTTATATCCAGAAAAATTCCAACACCGATTTCGATATTTCACTGGCATTTTTTTTCATTATAAATCTTCAGTGCATTGTCGTCAAACTCCGATCATGAAGTTGATTGCTATCATTTATTATCAATGTAGTTTTCGACTATTCATAAAATTTGGGTCAGGATTATTAATTGAGTTCGATGATACTCATATGAAGAGCAATTACATGTCGAGATAATGTGATACAATTTTATCATCCAAACGCGTATAATTGGCATCATTTTTTCTAATTTATTTGATGAGCAGTCGCATCACATGATCAAACCATTATAAGGTCATCAACACTATCATCATGGTATAACTTCTACTTAGTTTTCTCCCAATATGTTTCATCTCTAAATGTATGTCTTCCCATTTGTCCTCATCAATGATGTACTTTTAATGTTAATAAATAGAAAATTTTCGTAACAGCCCGAAAGCTTCTTTGGCTATTGACGTGATAAAATAGTCCAAAAATATTTATATTATGGATTTTATTGAAATATGCGATAGGAAATTGTGATTTCATTTTTGCATGATGTTGTTGAAACATAACTAGATATTTCAGTGTCTATATTAAAAATTATAAATTTTCTAAAATTAAAATTGAAATTTTTGTGCCTTCATTGATAAAGCCATAACAAAATAAATCACCTGAGTTTTTATCAGTTCAACGTAATGAATTGTGGTTGAACGTTGATAAACAATTCTGTCAAGAGTGGTTTCTTATTTTGATAATGCTTTTAGGACATAAATATAATTTTATAATATTCGTACCTTAAGGACAATAATTAATCCTCGATTTTGTCTCTGCTATTGGTCTGATTGTTTATATCTCCAGTAGTTCAATCGTCGAATTTTATTCTTCACGTGCTTAGATTATTCTTTGGAAAATGCAGCATTGAGAATAGTTCAATCACGATGTCCACACTCAAATACATGTTTTTGTTGATTTTTGATTCTATATATAATAAGAACATTAACAAAAGTAGTTTGTAATATCTTCTTAGTGCAACCTATCAAATACCACATTTCTATATTTGTTTCAATAATGGTGTCAATAATATCTGTGAAGTTGTTACAAAATCGTCATTTATCCGGGAATGTAATTTCCAATCAGGAATTCAGGGCGTTTATGCCCCCAGGGCAGACATTCAGATAAATAGATAAGCAATTGAAAAGTTCCATTTCCAACAAGTATGTTTTTAATTATTTTTATCAGTATATATACTCAATATTTTCGATACTTTTGAGCAGTTGTTAAGTCAGTCGTGAATCAGACACCACGATGGCACGATTTTTACTTACATCTTTCATTCTGTGTTTATTCTTATTTAGTAAGTTGCTTTATACTGATAATCATACGATGAAAAAAATAATTTTATACTGATATATATTCACAACACGTGAAATAAAATTGCCCGTAATTTTTGCATCAACGTACATAAATTTAAGAATGAAAATTCAATACAGTGAAAGTTAAATGAGTATCTGTACTTGTTGCGATCTCATTTAACAGAATAAAAATTCATGGATTATTTTATAGAATATCTGTTTCATCCACATTTTTATTGGAACTTAAATGAAAATAATAAGGAAATCTTCATTCATCTAAATATCATTGTTAAATATTTTGTTTTGTCAACGATACACAGATGCTGTCACCGCTTTATTTCCCAACTGTAACAATAATGAAGAATCTTTACCATGTGGAAAATTGTGCGAGCAATCATGTTCATTTAAAGATAAAGAAGGCTGTCGAGCTTACCGGGTCAGTAATTATTTATTTATACTATTTTAGATTAAACAATTCTAATCATAAGGTGAACATAAATTCGATTGCAATTTATTCATTAAAATTGCCATAATTATTTCAGTATTGTCCCCATACCTGTGGCTGCATATCCGGATTTTATAGAAATGAAGTGACAAAAAAATGTGTCAAACGTGATCAATGTCCACGTGGACCATCTAAATAAAATTGAAGGATCATCAATGGACAATAGCCAAAAAAGTATAAAGAATTAGAAATGATTATTCCAATAAAATGTTTAAACTTCTTGTGAAAAGTTTCACTAGTGATAAAAAAGATAAAAGAAAAACAATAAAACAATTATTAAATCCACGAAAATCTACACTTTTGTTCAATTAATCCCTATCCGACCATAAGAGACATCTTTGATGCATACAGGCACATGGATATACAGATATATACAGAAGAGCTCTCGATTCCGTCGCAATGGAATCGAATCAAAATGAACCTCTCAGAGGATCGGCGTTGGGAATTAATTTTCGTCGGTTTTAGCTCGTCCCGGGTCGTCCGGCGCTGAATCGATAGCCCCCGTGTGCGCACACGATGGCAAACAGAGTGAAGAGGGAAAGGCGGAAGAAGATGAGAGAGGGAGCGAGAGTGAAAAGCGATAGAGCAAAGAGGAGAGAAATGGTTGAGTAGAAGCAGGTGGAGGAGGAGGTTGGAAACATGGTGTGAGTGCTCGTGCGTCGTCTCTCGATTTACTTCAGTATGAGGAGAGTGAGGAGGAAACGGTAGAGAGAGAACGTGAATGAAGGATGAAACGATGAGGGCCGGGCGCAGAGGAATTTGTACGGGGCGCCATATTTCAGTTAAAGCGCGCGCGGCTCAGAGAGGGTGGTGGTTCGATGTGCCTCTGTGCTCGGGGTTGCCATGGCAATTAATTACCTTCCATCCCTTTTCTCTTTCGATCTGGCCTATACCCTCCTATAACGGGTGCGCCATAGAGAAATAGAGATGAGGCGCGAAGCGAATCAACAATTTCTTCACTTCAATGTGAAATAAATTATACACTTAAACACAATGCAATTTAATTGACATCGCTACTATTTAACTCGTTCACTGCAGTTAATTTAGTGTTATATATCAAATTCATTATTATCAACAAGAGTACAAATAATATAAATTTTTATTCGACACATTTGATAAAAAATTGTTTGAATAGAAATAATTCAGACATTCTTGAATTATCGTTTTACTTTTTGTTCAATTTTATTCTCTGATTGTTTTTCTTTTTTTTTGGGGGTTGAAATATTTTGTGTTGATTTCATTGTACTCACCCGGTGTATTGGAGGTGCGGAGCAGATGAGATCGTAGCTTTTCTGGTGTAGTGTGGCCACTAGGAGATAATAGTGTAACTGATAGTAGTGGCTAACTATGAAGTCTTCCACGACTACACCGTCGGAAATTCGTCTATGCTCTATATGTTTACACGCGTCCATTTTCACACATACACATTTATACCCTCTTGTAATTTTCTCTTCAGAGTTAATTTTCGGTTTCCCCTGAGCTATCATCATTTTATCAAGAATTTAACTTTTGGGATTCCGACATGGAATTGCGTTTATAGAATATTTGATTAAAGAGTTAAATTGAAAAAAGGTCATGTTATTTTGGTAAGACTCTTTAATTTTGTTTAATAATATAGAAAAAATAATTAATTCTAACCAAAAAATAAATACCATAGATGAAAAATTCGCTAAAATGTGCTGAAGATATAAATAAAAAATTGAATCCCATCAATTGAACAATGTAAATAATTTTTTAATGAATTACACTGCAATGATTTATTACATTGCGTTAATTTCTCGTTATACATTCCGTACAATTCTATGAAAACATATTGACTTCAATTTCCATTAAATGTAAAAAAAATGCAGCAGTATTTGCTGAAGAATGTGACCCGTTATCAAGTAAATCTGATAATTAATGTCTATAAATTTCTTTTTTCACGTTCTATTCTCATACTCGTTTCATTAACGATGCGTGAAAAAAATAAAATGAAGAAGTGAGAAATATATAATAAGTAAAAGTTAGAATGAGAAAGTAGCGATTGCGAGAGCCATTGGAGTCGATAGATACATAAATTCTCAAAATTCGTGGCGAGAGAGTCATAACGAATGACGACGCGCGCGCTCCTTGTTCACTATCTCGATGAAGAGCCGAAAGGGAACCGCCGGCGCAACGTATCAATCTAAATTACAAATTCCATCGTACACAATGGGACTGCGCGGCACAACGGGACAGAGAGAAGGGGCCGAAGCGACAGAAAACGAACCAACATATATATAGATGTATGAGTGAATGAGAAAAAGAAACAACGCGAAGAAAAATGAAAGAAAGAAAGGGATGGGCGCGTTAATACGCAGCCTCAAGGAAGATTGTATTCGGGCGTTTGCCAGTGAGGAGCATATTAACTTAATTTATTTGTCCTTTATTTGGCTGTCAGACCGCCGACAGACGTACCGCAGTGGCGTCACTCCTGGAAATCTTAATTTTCTTGTACATAACGAATCCAACACTTTCTTTCTCTACATCTCACTTCCCACCAATACAAACGCAATGACGTGTACTAAAAATAATTTTTCAAATGCAGTCATTACAATCTGCAGTTTATTAATATTATTAATTCATTTATCAACTTGGGAATAATAATAAAAAAGTTGATGAATTCATAAGGATAAAGATGGGAACAAAAG
The DNA here is from genome assembly GCA_030523045.1 of Meteorus cinctellus. NCBI lineage: Eukaryota > Metazoa > Arthropoda > Insecta > Hymenoptera > Braconidae > Meteorus > Meteorus cinctellus. Next base: position 424,097 of record JAPYZF010000110.1, read on the forward strand.
TATTGAAATAGAATTTATTTAATTCAAAGATTTTTCTTTCATCAGATGAAACAATGATAAAGTAAATATATAGAGATAGAAAGAAAATATGTTTATTTCTATGGGATTTGACGTAATTCTACCACCATAAAAGTCAAGTTTACGCCATGAGTGATAATGCTTGTAATCCAAATATAATTCTTGTTAGAGGGGTTCAAACAGATTTGGTGGAGAATCACGTTAGCGTTCACTCTGCAGGGGGTGTGCGACTCTCTCGATCGTTCCCCTCGGATGCTTGTGGTTGGTTTATACGCACATTCTAAATGTATATAGCATTGAGATCACATGAAAGCTTGGGGAAATGGTTAGGCTCTGTGTCGTATAGACATCTATTAATCAAAGGGAGAAAACACATTACATTTTCTGATGATAGTTTGGAATCGAAGTTGAAAAGTGACAAAGGAAATGATGACATTTACACAATTAGTACAGTGTTAACTCCTAATCAACTGAATTATTCATCCCATCACCTCTAAATATATTTTCTAATAACATAAGCAAATGAAAAAAAAAATAAACAAACATTTAATATTCATTTACAAGATTAAGAGGTAGAAATAATTTTTTTTATAATGTGAAAAAGCTTTGCAATATAAAAAATAAAAAAAAATGAATCTGCTAGATAATTTATTTCATTTTATTTTTCCTTTTTATTTTTAGCATATCTCATTCAATGTCTTTCAATCGTTGTGATGGATGACGTAAGATTTTTATCTGTGTTGCAGGGAGAGTAGAGAGAAAAAAGAGGAAGTTGGATTTTTGATATACACAGCATCTCATAAAGTCAAAAAGAAGATCGAACACACGTTCGTAGATCGCCTCGCGCGTTGGGACTTAAAAAATGATATCATCCCAACGTTTTTGTGCGATCACAGCCTTCCGGCGACAGTTTCATGAACTTTCTTTTGTTATATCATATATATATATACATATATGAACATGTTCATGTGTATAAAGAAGGGTGGGTGAAGACGTGACCGATGATGTTGAGACAGTGAGGCGCGCGCGCGCGACTTCACGATTGGAATCTCTCAACGAAAATTCATTTCCCTATTATTTCGCTACGTCGCCCGTGAGACGTATGAATCGTTTGATATTTTCACTCACATTCACATACTTATTTTCGATTATTAAAGCGTTTTATGCTTACACAAAGATAAGGATAATGATGTTGAAGAGATTGAATGGATCCTTTTTTTTTTGTACACTGAGAACAGAATTTATTTTTGATATCACAAAATTTATAAATGTGGAATATTTTTTCGACATTTATTTTACCATACCAAATTTCTTGTGGCTATTGCAGACTTTGATGTTGCATTAGGAAACTTTTGTTGCAATTAAAAAGACCCTGCAATATACTGAACTAATTAATGATGAACAAAACTAATATCGAGTTGCGTTGGATGTAGTTTTGCTAACTGTTACTGCAGTTTAATTGAGTGAACTATGCACGATCGAGGTAAACTCTGTGACCGCAATGATTTATTACTTCCGATTCATTTAAGATGTGTCATGGGTGTTGTTTAATCTTTGTAAATTTTTATAATAAGAACAAAAACATTTACGTAATTAACTTGTAAACAATTCAAAGTGTAAACAATTTTAGATGATGTAACTATATTATTCTTTTGTTTAGTGAGATTTAATTCAATTTTATTTTAATTTATTCAAACAAAATATAATTTTATTATCATTCTTCTATTCTCAAGAATTTTCTTGGGTAAAGTTAACTTTGAAATCTACATATGTTTGGTGTTGACTGCATCGACTGATAGTTATTAAGGGGTATATTGAAGGCGTGTCAGTCGCGTGCCAAACATCCATCATCCCTTTAAATGATGCTACGACTCTCGTGTGTATGCCCAAGTGGTAGACCTGGAACGATCTATATATATATATATATATGTATATGGATACGAGCGCGGGAATGTGCCAGAAAGAGACAATAAATCGAGTTACAGAGGCGACGAAAAGTCAGTTAAATGCATAGTCACAATGCCGACACGTGCATGAGATGTTTAGGGAAAACTTATATTTATTTGTTGATACATAGAATGAAGGCTCTTGATCATTTGCTTGGTAAATATTTTGACATTTTCACTTTATTTATATAAATCTCGATAAAAGTTCGGGGAACATAACACGCAGATATTTAATATTCCCACGTGTCTAAATTTACTCTTCATCATTCAATTTTAATCGGTGATGAGATTGAAGGACGTAGAGGGGAATTTGATATCTGAATGAATAAATTTTCAAATAAGTCAGGACGAACGTTATTATGATTTTGATGATATTATGTGAAAAACGTTCAATATATTCCTCTACTTTGATAAAAGGAAGTGAGAATAATCGTGAATGTAGCAGAAATTTGACAATTTTTAGAATTTTGTAATTAATAAATAAATTGTCAATAGATAAGGAAATAAACAAATGGATTTGATTAAAAAAAAAAAAGGTGAAGAAGTCGCAATCGAATGAAAAAATTCAATTATTTCTCACCACAAAACTTTCCAATCTACTTTTGATTATGTGAAAAATTTTACTGGTCCTCAAATTGGATAAATAGAATTTATATTAATCAAAAATGGTGGATAAAAAAAAACATCTTCAATTCATCTTTTCATTCGTCCATACCTTAACAGTAATATGTTCGAAATTATATCACAAAGCGCCCACAATTGTCTGAATTTTGGTGGTTGCGTATTAACGAGCAAGCCGCGGGGGTTGCAAACACAAATACAAAGACACAATCACACACAACAGTGTATACATATAGAGTGAAATGAAATGAGAGGTATGAGGGTGATGTGAAAGGGGAGGAGGTTGGCCCATAGCTAATAAATTCGCGCGCGCGGCTCCGCAGTGCCCGGGGCGGAAGTTTTTTAATCGCGGAGCATGGAAGCGGCGCGGAGGCGCACCAGAGCGTGAGGCACAGCACCCCCGGGAACTACCCCCGCTAGCATTGGCACTGAAAGAGAGAGAGAGTGAGAAAACGTGCGCGAGAGCGCTTGTCATTTTAAATCACTGCGCCCTGGCCGCACGACACCCCTCACTATATACATAACCACCCTTGATACTCGCACATTCTCTTGCCTCTTTGCAATTCATCCTCTTCTAACACATATGAATTTCGTCAACATCCACAAATAAATAGTTTTTACTCTATATAATATATATGTATAGGTTATTTGAATTAAATTTTGTCTTTTACAGTTTATACCACTTTCGTGTATGCTGATAATATTTATGACCCAACCAATTTTTCATTATTCAAAATCCATTATTTTTAGAATTATTGTTATTTTCCATTTATTCTTTCTATCTTTGCAACATTTATATGAATAAATAATGCCCAACAAATAATTAGAAAAAAACTGTGTAATAGAAGAAGTAGAAAAAACATTATTTGGATTTGATACCTTCTCTTCGAGATCTTTTAACTTGTAAGAACAAAATTGAAATAAATGCGTAAAAATTACAAAATTGTTTCAATTTAATTAAAACACAGGGTGACAGCAACCCCTGTACATCAAATCATATTTTGTGATTAATATTTAATTTCAAATCTCGGTGTGTTCGCTACAACAATATCAATCCTATTGAATAGTATGAATACTTCTAAGAAATCATATTCAAATAAAATTCCCAATGAAATAAAAAATATCCATAAAAATTCCTCATCGTTCATCTTTTCTCCAGCATTGTATTCGATATTTCTACTTTACAACAATAAACTCCCAACGTATCACATTCACCCACACGAAAAATGTTCACAATACTCATGATAAATGATTTCATTTCAAAAATAACTTTCCAACAATACATTTGATAAGAAAACCCCCAGAAAAAAAAGAAACAAATTATCGATAGAAAGTTGACGCAATTAAATTGATTGTTTGCAAATGATTAATGAACATATAATTCTTCTTGCTCTCTCGGTCACTTGCTCCGTATAATCACCCCTGGAGAGTTGACAGTGTCAGAGAATATACACGACACCCCGGAGAGCGTATCCCTTCTCGTCGAGACGCCATCTACATTCACATATATATATATACACTCACAGATACATAATGGATATTGTTAGATATAATATTCAAAGTGCCCAAGGCATTATTTGAATTTTCGACTGCATGCCGGACATTAAAGTACTTAATATATCTATATGTGTATGTATCTCTCAAATAGATATATATCTATATTCAGTGGCACAACTTGGCGTTCAAGGATTTACGCAGACGACTCGACAAAGTGCTTGAGGCAAAGAGCTCTTCCTGTATTTTACACTATACCGATTATTGCTTCGTTTTCTTGTCGATCGTAAACGTAATAGCAGGCGCACGCTAATATTGCATTGTACTATATGCATTGCCGTTACATACAACTATATATCCTTATGTATATACATATACACTTCATATATACATAATAATGTTGAAATTTTATTGTTCTCCACTTGAGAATAATAAAAACAATTTCTACAAATAAATTTTCCTTGCAATATTTCCTCATATTTTTTTATCCAATCTCAATATTTTTTTTGTGTGCGTAAGTGTGTAGAGATATGTGGGAAAGAATGAGAACTATTTATCTGTTTCATTCAATAAATACTTCATTAATTTAATTGTTTGAAATTATGTTTATTATATATTATTTCAGATATGTAATTATATTAATTAGGTCATTCTATTTTGCAACAATATAATGTCTGTCTTCATATCGCATTATGAATTGCTTGAGGATAAAATTAGAGAGAGGGAGAGTGGAAAAAAAAATTAAAAATATTGGTGGAATATAAAATTCACTTCCGGCTGAATTTTATTCAGTGAAATGATCCGGCGTATTGGTGAGACTCATTAAAACGTTTGTTTAAATATGACGCGTTGGATGCCTCAACACAAACGAGTCAACGGATTTGTTATCTCAGTTGTAATTAATATCCCATATTAATGTGTGAGATAGTCTACCAGCGGATGAAAGAAGATGCAGAAGAATATAGATGAAGAATGTCATGCAAAGAGAACGAAGACAAACAGCTGCGGCCACAGAGTCGTCATGATGGTGGCAGACTCTGAGACGCCGCTATCGGAGGAAGTGAGGTCGACCTCCTATTGGAATCCTCTCGCGAGCGTGGGAGCAATACTTTCCATGTTTATCATGGAAAATAAATACATCACGAAGACCGATCAATAGCGAATTGCTCGCGATCATTATATGTATATAACGAAATTATACACCCACCCATCAAGTTAAATAAACATACATGTATTATTTACACGTAAATATTGTCTTTAACGCACTTGTGATTTTTATTTCTGTTACATCTTGTCTTCTAATAATATACCAATTCATCGGATACGACACGAAATAAAAAGAATTTTAAAAATTTATATATCTTGATAGATGGAATTTATTTTTATATTATTTGACTTTGTTTAATTTTTTTTCTATTGATTATTAATATTTATTACTATCCACCTCCATCTGAAACAAATAAAAAGTTTAATCAAAACATTTTGTCCAAATATCTTAACAAACTTTAGCAAAAATGATTTATAGTGCAAAGTAGTTCAGGCATAAATCGAAAAATCATTTTCTGTCTGTTGTTTTTTTCTTATCTACAATTTGTCATCAATAAAAGCAGATAAATTTCCTCCGCCCAAACATATGTACATATCTATCCATCCTTTGATTTATTTAATGATGAAATAGTGTGATAAAAATTGCTCACATATTTTTTTTTCGTTTCAGAGTCTCCTCATGTTGCTAAACACTACATTATATTGAGGGGTAGAAAAATCACACGAGCCCTATATAGAGAATACTACCGGCTGCGTGTCAAATTTTCGGCATCACTCCCCCTTTGTGTATTTGTGTATATACCCACAATAAAGTTATTGAAGATCCAAAGAGAGCAAAGGAGACAACCAAACGCCCTGATAGACAGAAGACTCGTGACAATGCGGTGGGTACGTCAACATTTTTATATTAACATAGATATGGTCTTATATAATTCTTCATGTTGTGTACGGAGGAATATATATATATATATATATACAGTATACACAACCAAATACGTATTTTATATATCGTTGGTTTATTCGCTTGCTCTCATCTCTCTAATGGAGGCTCAATAGCACGTGCCGACACGTGGCATTGGGTTAAGCAAACTATCGATTAAAGGATTTTACGCTAAGCAAGCTGTATAGGATTACCCACACTGGTGATTGTCGATAGAGCCACTAGATTTGTTGCTCTTTTTCGCGTCCTTTATTTATATCTGTTGTGAAAAATCCTGCACCGCCTTCTTTCTCTTTTACATAACCAAAAGTGGATGTTTATTATATGAATTGATATGATGCAATGCAAAATCATTGATACAATAAAATTAATGGCGATTTTTTATTATATATTTTGGATTAGATTTCTTTTTTTTTTATGTTGGGAGTTGTGTTGTGTTTTATGGTGTATCTAAGTCAGTGGGAAAATTCTCTTGTCATACATTCCACAGTGATGTACTGAAAAACAGAGCGTAAATAATTCCCCTTCGTTCTATTAATGTTGGACTGGAACTTTTTGCCTTTCGTCTTTTGAAAATGGTCGGGGCAGTCATGTGTGACTAATTTGGAAAACAAATATGACTTTGATTGTGCGTGATTAATTGATGCACGTTTTATGTATGATGATATAAGTAATAGAGTTATGTATTCAATGGATGTATATGGTGGCAGTTTTTTCGAATTGTGTGGGAGAAGGAAAATATATTTTCATGGTGATTATGGTCGGATCGATCACACACGTTTGTTGTTTTATATCGGTTTGGTGTGGCACAATTTTTTCCCATGACGATTTAAATGGACTGTTGTGAATTACGTACATGCGCTATTTGATTTGATGTGGTTGAAATTAAATTGTAGGTGAATGATTTGAGAATAATTGATCTGTTGTCGGATTTATGTGTTGTAAAAAATTATGATTTGTAGTCCATGTGAAATGTGAGTTGGATATTATTATTAGTTAATTTTGCGATGGATTTGAAGGACATTAAATTCAGAATGGAAAAATTTCTTTACTAAAGATGAATAAATTCGTGAGAGTGCAATTGAATGTGAATTTTTTGTTGATCGGAATGGGAAAGGAACAATTTTTCTTTAATGAGACAATTTTTAAAACTTTTTTATATTTTTCCTGTGCAATAAGTGATTTAATTCTTGATAGTATCAGTGTTTAAAAAAAAAATATTCTAATTGATAGGATTTTCTGTTTGAATCATGAAAATTGGTGTGTCCAATCGACTTTCAAAATAGAAATAAAAATGATCCCAATGGTGAATGGGATAATGCAAGAATTGGAAGGGAAGAAATCATTCCCCTTCGTCCAAATCGAATGGAAAAATATCGATTTTCCAATTCTATACAACTATGATATCTTTGGTGAATGGAAATAAATTTTCTTGTAGTGAATTAATGCACACTAACACGCAAAGATTAAATAAGAAGTTCCGGCATTCTGGCTTAAATATTAATTTGTTAAAATTGATTTTTCCCTTCTCTCCAAATGAGAATCAAAAAAAAAAACTTGTCATAAATTCAGCGACTAATCGAATCTATAATAAAACTATTATTAATATCAATTCGATTCTCAGCACAAATCGATAAAATCGATCAACTTGTCATCCTTCTGAAACAAGTCAAATAATAATTCTCTAAAAAATTCAATTGCTCATCTCCCCAATTTTTCTATCAAATTCTTTCAAATAAGAACGAAAAAATACAAAGAAGATAAATAAATTCGAATCATCCACCAAATCAATCTCTCTCAAGAACTATAAATACACTCTGCACAATAATATCCTACATTTGTAACAGCTCATTAATGAATGCCCTCCCACATTCATAAAATTTTTCAATAATTATCTCGGCCGCATTTCGCGATATCAATTGGACAACCACATATGAACACACCACTCGATTATTCCATTGATGCGCTCTATATTGTAAAGCAGGAAGTGTCTACTACAAACATAAAAAATATGTCAAAAGAATGAGAAAAAAAAGGCGTTCATTCGCATGAATAGATAGCACCAGTCAAGGAAAGTTTGATCTATTCTATCTTCATAAACGTGAAGAAATACGAACATTGATAGTTCTGTATGTCATGATAATTTCGATGGATCATTAGCGGCAAGACAACGACAAATACAAACATAATATAATAAAATGAATAAGCAACATAAGAGAATTAATACAAAAGAGAAACACAGAAGTTTCTCTCTGCGTACAGTGCTCGACGCGATAAGACAAACTCTTTGAATTAAAACCGCGCGCGCAAGGTCACTTTGCAACTGACCCCGGTATCCTGCCCACAGTCTTCAATTCACGTAGTACATTAATGAATAACTATTGATTCTCAACATATCTCACACGCAAATAACATTACATTCATAATAACACCATATCTCAATAATTCATTATTAAACGAAACTTTATAAGAAACCCAATTGCTTTCTATTCATGCCCAAGAGCAATAATTTCATTACATATAATTCTATATTACATTCTCCTTTCTCCACTGACAAAAAAATATAAATATAAATGATCCAATTTATACTGATCAACGATGTAGTACAAATTTCTTTCCCTTTTTTTTCTCCATCATTCTTTTTCACCTCCATTTTTATTTTTCATTTTTTCATCGTTCAATAAAGAAATATCCACATAAAAAATCGAGTTTTACACGCAGGTGCGAGTCATAACGTGAAAAATAATGCATCATGTTAACTTTAAGAAAGATGAAAAAAAATAAAGCAATTGAGTTTTTGAATGGTGGGAAAAAATAATGAGAGGTCATATAGAGGAAGAGGTGGACGTTGAGGATCAAAAATTAAGAGGAAAAAGGGGGTACCCTTTTCATGCACATATAAAAATATATATAACGAATACATGTACATATAGCAATGAACTTTGGTGAGTTGTATAGATATATAGTTGTATACGCCTCGACTAAATATACATTTTATCCGTAACGTGTTCGCCATTACCCTACAACGCCGAGGCCACGGGCTAAGTAACGGCTATACGACGCGACGGTATATAAAACCCATCGACGAATAAGTAAGAGTAAGAGAGAACAGGGGAGATTCTCTCGTAATGCGATGTGTGTGCAGCATAAGTGGCCATCAGCCAACATAAACAATCGCCATGGTAAGTATAAGGTGAGGAGTGCCCTCTTCATGGCTTCTTTCTCAATGTATACCTTCCACCTTGTCTAACTCATTGCCATTGAATTTAAATTAATATCTCGTTCTTTGTCTTTCCCGGGTACATATTTTGCCAATGTATATGTGAATGTGTTGGACGAACGACTTGCGGTGGTATTGAATGTGCGCACGTTTACATATATAATATATATTATATTGCGGATATACTGAGAGATCGTCGCGTCGTTTGAGAGACTGCGCGCACGAGAGGGTAATAGAGCCATTATCGCTGGATAACTTCATCATCGAACATTCGCGTCGGCATTTTCGTATATTTACTCGAACGACCGGGTAAAGTATTTTATATATACACACACTTGAATTTATATTTTTCTGCATTGTATCCCATGGATATTCATATCGTCTCTGTAGGTGTTTGTGTGTTTGTGTGTGTGTGAGCTTATTCTCGCCATCGTTATTACGTCGTTGCGATGATGCCTCCAAGGAAGAGCAAAATATCTTTGGCAACAGCGAGATTGTAATAGCGATTCCGGAGTAAACGAGCGAGTACTTTGGTGAAATTGAAAAATGTGTATATACACAATTTTTTTCATTTTATTGTTTGTTTCCTTCCTTTTTTATTTTTTTTTTCTTGCTTGCATGTTAGGGGGATGAAAGGAAGTCTTTTGGCGTCGTTATCATATAGGGTGTGTGTCTGTATTGGATGTTTGATCATGTCGATTATTGATGCGGAAAGAAAAAGAGGAAATTATGAAATTTGTTGCTTTTTCATTTTGTTGTATCGCTTTGATTCACTAAATTATTATGATCGACGTAGGATATTATTATTATATGAGTTCTTGAATATACGCGCGGTCGTTTCAATCGCATTAACGGACAAATTTGCGCTCGGGGGAAGTGGGGTTGAATATGAAAAAGAAAAAGAACAAAAAAAAAAGTCTGTAAGCAAGATGTATAAGAAAAGAGAAGGAGAAAAAGAAATCATTGGTGCCTTTCTTTTTCTCTTCTCCGTTTTCATTTTGTTCTAATTTCTTTTTATGTTTTTATTTTTTTTCCATTCTTTTTTTTTCTGTTCTTTCTACTTGGTTCTCTGGCCAATGTCTACGGAAGATTGACCACCTCTGATGGGTAATGGAGTCCTGATTACAAAGCACACTGCACACTCAGCCCTGCCCCCAGTTTATATCAATATCTTCGTTTCATACACATTCACATACAAAACGATGTTAATCGAATTTCTTGCCGCTCCTATTCTACATTTAATTTATTTCTTCAATTGTCATTTTCGAGTCGCTCTTAACAAGCGAAAAAAAAGAAGAAGAAAAGAACAAAACAAAAAAATAAGAATAAATAAATAACTATTTGATCAAGCAAAAGAAAAAGAAAAACCAACGAAATCTTTCTCACTTGCCCATTCCCTTTTCCCTTCTCAATGTTCTGACAATTTGCTTCCAATTGGCAACTTGGTCCCATGACACGACCCACTGCAAATCGCAAACTTTTCCAACTTTTATTTTTATTCTATTTTTTATTTATCCTTATTTCTCTTTTCTTTCTTTCATCCTCAAACTCAACATCATGAAAAAAACGAAGGAAAAGAAGGGTGGCGTAGAGTGAAGGGAAGAAAGCAGAGAGAATAGAGCGATCGGCGAGGTGTAAAGTACTGTACTGTATATACATACTGTCCTTGTGTATTTGTGTGTTTGTGTGATGCGTGGGTGAGAAAGGAGAATGAAAGAGAGTGGAAAAAAAGAGTGCTGAGTCAGCGCGAGTGTGAATCCCAAAGAAAACGACGAGTGTGAGAATGCGCGAGGGAGCAACGATGAAATAAACTGTATTGGGTATTTTACTTTCTCGCTGTGCCATTGGTTAACCTCATCTTCAATTCGCACATCCCTCTCTTCACCCTATTTCAACTTACGTCATTTTATTCTCAATCTATATAACATAATAAACTTTTATATATTCAAAACGTGTTGGAAGATATTTACTTTTCTTTCTTTCATTTCTTTTCTTTCTTTTCCTTCTTCTTTATCTCTGTTGTGTATATGAAACTTTAATACTGTACAGTGTATATGTGTGTTTATTGTATAGATGAAATAAGACAGGACGTAATAAGAGTGCCGTATGATTAAAGTTATTTACGGGTGGTTAACTATTATCTCATAAATCAAGTTGGACGACGTTATTAAACAATGCTGCGCGTATCCGTGCGTGCAACACGTCCATCTTCTTCGGTTATCCTTACACTTATAAATACATATCTATACACAGATATGTATATATTTGTGCTCTACGTATTCATGAAGAAAGTCTTTTATAGATAGCACACATGATCCACCCTGTTGGAAAATTGATAAAACAATTTTTCTTTTATTGAACTTTGAGATATTCCATTGAAGCAATTTGTTCAGTTGTGAATTAAAAATGTTAAATATAATTTTATCACTTTGATTTATTTAATTAGTTGATTTAAATGCATTTAGAAAAATTAAGATTTAGAAAGAATTAAATTGAAAAATATTTATTTATCGTGAGACATGTCAAAATTTTATTCAAATTTTCTTCATTTCATCACAAATTTTATTGATTAATTTATCTGTGAAAATTCATTACGTTCAACAATGCAGACATAATTTCACACTCCTTGTGTGTATATAGAATGAAAGAGTGACAGAATAAAACGAATAAAGGAGAATGAGAAAGAAAAAAATAATAATAAAAAATAGAAGAGAAAGTAGAAGAAAAAAATAAAAAAAACGATGTATATATGTACATATAGAAGACATTGTGGTGTGTTCTCAAGATTCAAGGCACGTCATCTCACCAGTGGTACGTCATTCGCCCTGCCGCTAATCAGAACTAACCGTCGTCGCGTGCTTTGGGTGGTGAACAAGGAAAAAGACAAAGACAAACCATATGAACTAAAGAAAGAAAAGAAGTTGGAGAACGAAAGAATGGGAGTGAAGGAGAATTGTCGTACGACACATAGCAGCCATTTTTGCATTTCGTCGACATAAGAAAAAACTAAGACGACAAGAAAACGAGTGAGTGTGAGAAAGAGAGAAGAAGGGAGAAGAGTATTCCAGTGGCAGCCCCTCTTTATGGTTGCTACTACTTCAACTGTTCTCTCCATCTTTCTCTGTATTTTTTTCTCATTTTTTTTTCTACCTTCTTTCTTCCCCAATCATCGCCATCTCTTCCTCTATTTCTCGCATTCTCACATACCTTTTCTCTCTTTCTATATTCTTTTTTGTATGTGTGTGTGTGTGTGTCAAATGCCCTGTAGTCGCACGTACCTCCTGCTCCTCTTGTTTATGGAGACGATTTGACTTGCAAAACGGAGCCACAAGAGGATCCTGAACATTCGAACATTTTGTGTCGACGCAGAAATGTCGTCTTAGCACTTTTATATAAAGAAGAATTGACACAATACAGATATAAGGGATGGTTGAATTTATGTATATATATGTAAAATATACAGAGTTTTATTTAGGTGCTTGTATATAAATGATCGTGATTTTGTCGATAATAGGATTATAAAAATCATACAAAACTTCTAAATATCATTTGAGGTATTTGATGAAAGAAATGTGAAATAAATAATTTTGTGGGTGTAAATTCAACAGACGAGACCATTTTTGTTTATAAATAACGAACATAATAATTAAGATAATGGAATATAAAAAAAATGCTCATATAGATGTTGCAATTCTCTACAGGAGCATTTTAAAAATTTTTCTTCTATTTACAATTTATTAATTTATATGACAATTCGGAATTTTCTTCGATATATTCAGTGAGTTTTGATGCAGTAAAATATTCCAAACAAATAATAAATTTGAAAGAAATACGATTTTAATTTATCGATAGTCGTATTGCAATGTGCACTCAATCTCGATCAATTTATAAACACTTGGAATCTTTCTAATAATTCCTCAACAGACAATCAATTTATAAAACTTCAGATCGTCACTTAAATCTCATTCCAATAAATTTCAAACAACAAATACAAATTAACTACTTATAATAAATCCTCATCATTTGTCTACTGTTTAGTTTAATTAAAATCTGTACTCATATTTTCTCTAACTAAAATTCCATTCACCCAACTGATTTAAAACAACTATTTCCTTTGCAATCTAAAATATTGTATTACTACTCACAGATATATTTATATATTCAAATTAAATACATACATACGTATATGTACATCCACAATTATATTTATGGCGCGTGTAACTCGTTAGAACTACAATTTACGTCACACCAAGCTAATTGCCCCGATGTTTACATAGTCAGAGTACAGTTTCTCTATGTGTTCTTCAGCATTTACGCGGGTGGCACATTGCGATTAACGCGAGCGGCACTTAATTAGTCGTTGGATGCTGGGACATGGGTGCGCAAAACCCCCGGGCGTACATCGTCACTCACTAACTCTCTTTCTCACTCAACCTATATACGCAACATGAATACACATACACACACACATGCATATATTCATAGAGAAATATTTATTCACTCTCCCACTATACACATTCAAACAAGTTTCAACTTGTTAAATAACCCGTATTAAAAAATCCGGTAATTTAATTAAATTAACGAATAAAAAATAATTCTCACCCATTTATTTTATCTAATATGGCATTTTAATAGAATGACTTAATCTTTTTGTTATCTACTTTTATTTGTTGATGACCCAACATTTCAGCTCATCTAAACTCAGAGATAAACTTGAGAATACAAAGTGTATAATGGCGAAATGAAACACGGACATAAGGCGCAAATAATACACAATGCCAAAAAGTTTGTTGTTTATGTACAGAGAGACTCTCTAATTTACACCACTACCCTCTTAGCTTTTGTGTATACATATTCTCATAGAATTTCTCTGTACCTTCTACAACTGGGTAAAGATACTCTCAGCCTTCGTCATTCCTTTATATTCTTCCGCGTCTCCTACCGACGAAACTTTGTCGACGATTAAAACGCTTTAGTAATTAACTAAGGTCTCTTCACCTCTTGCGGTAACATTTACTGACACTCTCCACCCTCCAGTGTATATATATGTGTGGGGTAGATATAGCTCATGGCCTCCGACAAACCCGGAGTGTCTCTGCAATAACGAGAGAGGACTCCCGACCTTTTACATCCCCCTCACTTCAATATATAATACCTACGTATATATATTTACTTGTATATACGTAGCTACGCTTATTTAGGGGTGGTTGGTTAGGGGTTGCCCCAGCAACGGTGCACAGAAGCCCTCTCGCGTTGCCACGGAAACTCCTCTCACCCTCTTTTTCCGTCCTCACACATTTCTTCTGTCTATTTATTTATTATTATTATTATTATTTTTCTCTTTTATTTTTCGTCCACACCTGGGCCATTACATTCCTCTTATTTTCTAGTTACAGCGTGCGCTTTTCCAAGATTCAATTCGAACAAGACGTAAATATGGGTTATCTGGTCACAGTGGTGGAAATGTTTGTTAGATAGAAGGGAAGGAAAAGATTTAGAAATAAAGTCAGGTGGAAAATATTAAAGACATGAAGTGTGTGGTAATTATTTCAATTTTATTTTTGTAGATTTCGTATTTATTATTCTTGGAAAATTTATGATGAATTGGTAAGTTCATTTTGGTATGTTTAATATAAAGGTTTATGAAGAGACTTTGGTTTCCGGGAAGGGATGATAAAGCAAAGAAAAAGAAGAAGGTAAGAAAATTGGACGACGGGGTGGGAGTTATGAAAAATTGATCGAGCGCGATATCTCACGTTTAAGGCGAAAGGAACTTATGGGTTGAAGGAAGCAAGGCACGCGTCTGCTATACATCAAATTTCCACGGTGACTTGCGCGCACTGTGTTATATATGTTGGCTTTAATATAAAAGTTAAATAACGATACACGGGCGCCATGACGGAAATGGGAAATAATCTTCATGAATATAAGGCTTCTTTTTCTCAAGGGATATAAACTGACATGGGCTCAGATGGTGTACACGCGACATGCGTAATTTTCTGCACTGTGATTTTTTTTTGACATCAATAAATTTACTTTATTTTTGAATAATTTAAATATATTAAATTTCATTAGTGTGGGAAAAAAATATAATGATTGAACGTTTGTAAAATTGTAATGCAAATGTGTGAAAAAAAATTATTGAAATTCAAATGCACACGGAATTGTAATGATGCAAAGAGGTTTTTGTATATGAAGGAATAAGTGGAGAATGGAAAACTGGGGTTAATTTTAATTTCCTAATTCTTCCCATCCACAGCCTCGGGACGCTTTGGGGCGAAGGTAATTTTCTACCCAGAAGAGAATAGACGTAATTACTTAACGCCTCCAAGTCCACCCTACGTTTCATATATATATTTCTATATAAACTCTCTTTTTCTTTCTTTCTCTTCAACATTGTCTCTACTCATCGTCTCTCACTTATTAAAAGAGGATCGTGCCCCGGAGGCTGCGAAATAAAAGAACAATGTAGGGGTGTCGGTAAAAAAACACGCCCCTCGGCTGGTTAGCACGAACCACCCTAAAAAAATTGACATACTACAGCACGAAAAAAAAATGTCAACATATTAAAACAATGAAAAAAAGAACAGAAGAAAATAAAACAATAGCAAATAAATTTGTCAATTATCATATTTTTCATTTTTTCACCCTATTAAAATTAATCTTAATTTCCTATCACAAGAAACTTCATATTTATTCAACACATACCAAACACACTTTTTTTTCTTCTACATCTTTTACACCTTTTTCCCTTCAAACTTGATACATAAGAAAAAATTCGAAAGAATCCCCATAAAATATAAATTAATTATTCAAACAAGAAAATTAAAATTCCACTGAAATTATTGAATTGTGAATGAAGCAGGAACAGAAATATTCATCATAAAAAAACATCTCCAAGATACTTTGACATGAAGTTGTATATTTTCTACATTGTACATTCAACCATACTAATGTGTGTTGGTGAATGACACATGAGGGGTAGTTTCTGTAGGGTTACAACACAATTTGGAAGGGAGGAGCCATCTTGCGGCTTGATTCGGGGCAGTCGTCAATTGATTCGTCCCCACCAGTGTTCATAAGCTGCGCATATAGTGGCAACGCGTGATAGAAGGGGCCGCGTCGATTCAATTCCAGGGTAAAAAAGCAGTTGCCGGGCGTGCCTGATGATGAGAATGGTGGATGGGGATTGGTTGGACAAATCGCGGATCCCCGGAACCCGACACAACGCCAACCAATGATGATAAGTCTGGGTGGAACCCCAAACGGGTTTTCATACTGAATATTATACGGGTGGGGAAGTTCTCGCGTTAGTGTCTGGTCAGATAGTATTGTGCCGTTGGCTCGTGCCGTAGTGGTCCACCCTGGCCACACTACACCCGATACCCAACGTCTTCACATAACGTCAACACACAATTGTCAATCGTTGACATTCCTCATACGTGAAATTAACGCGGACTCTTAAATTGTATTATCAATAAAAGCTTGGTGATAATTGTTTAATGTGAACAATTATAAAATGTCAACGAATAATAGTGGTGATTTTAAATTGGATAGAAGTGAATGTTACATCAGTGATTTATGTTTGTCATACGATAGACATTGATTTGTTGCCAGTGATTCTAATGTTGGGTTGATGCGATTTTTAGAACAGTTATAACGTGTGAGACAGTGATTGTTGTCTTGGATTGAAGTTGATAAAGTTGGTTTGATAGTGGATGAAGGATATTTGTGTCAGAACAAAAAATTGATGCGACGGTCCAGGTGTTTTACGTATTAATATTTTGCTAACATTGAAACAGTTGTTGCAAGAATCATCAGAACATTACTTAGTCTTCCAGGATGAAAGTTAAAAATAGTGTAATCAACAAATGATCAATTGCTATGGGAAAACACGTGGTCTGGATATTTATGTGACCATATGGTGTCAAATGAATATTAAAGGACACTGTTGAAAATCAGATTGGTGAACACTTGTTAAAAAGCGCACTTTCGTGGTCCGTCGGACTATGAAACTCATACACGTGGAATTTAATTTCATAGCGGTGTAAAATTCTTCAACAAATTAATTGAAAGACTGCCGATAGTGAATAGGAAATAAACTCAATCTCAAAAATCTAATTTCAATAATCATCGCAATTACAAAATTCTGTTGAATGTCACCAACAAAATGAGGATGCTCCAAATATCAACCAATTAATACCAAGAAGAACAATTGTTAGAAACTGATTATAAATGTTTGTGTGTTACAGTTCCCGGGAATAATAAATCCCGTGGGACGTGAAAAACAAAAATAAAATTGTCACGTTGGTGCCGAATATGGTTCTTGAGCCAGGAGGTGGCCTGTCGTTCCCACCGCCTCCTGGTGGTGGGACAGCTGTCACTGGTGGTTCATTACTGACCCCAGCACGGCTGTTTCAGAGGGCGACACCCGTCTTTCCATTTCATCTTGCTGGATGGCCACCACATCATGCGGTATTAAGCAATGTACAAAATCAGGTGCAACAAACAATGCAAGCGCAGCATGCTGCTGCTGCTGCTGTCAGATTCCTCAGTCATCATCATCCACATCATCCCCATTCTACGTTAGGAAATCATTCACTTGTACCAGGAATAACTAGCGTTCATCCTGGTGCTCATCATTTACATCATCCTGGTGATCATCAAGACGAAGAAGATGATAAAAAAGGTGATGATCAAATATCTAAAATTATTGTTAGTCTTTATCAGGTAAACAAAAAATGAATTGATGAAGAACGTGAAGTGTTTTCATGTTCATAAATAATCTACAGCTTTTTGCTACTGTTGAAACGATCATTGCCAAACGAATTTTCACAATCGAAAAATTCAGTACACAATGTCCGAGAAAACGGTCCATAGGGATTTTCGTAACGCGGTCAATCATAAGATCGTTCCCCATATCCTCATGGGATCACTTATACCATACAACCCAGAAGCAGCTTCGCTCTTTGCACTTCTATACGTATATACTTATCCATCACTCTTGCCACCTTCTTTTCGTCAGCCGACGGACGAGAAATAATGTTTTGCGAGAATGCACGAGGGGTGAAAATCTCTTTTTTACGTGATTCCATTCACACCCTTCACACTTTGTTTCTTATTTATATTCCATCCAGCATTAAACCACAACTATTTCAAGTGAGTGTTACAAACTACGTTGATTTTATTCACATTGATTTTATTGTTGGTGAATTGCTGAGGGAAATTAATAATTTAATTAAGAATAAATGAGATTCATTTATGAATAAAATAACAAAAGATTTTAAAATACATATTAAAAATTCTTATTTGAATTAAAAAGTAGGAGGGAAATAAAAAAAAAACATTAACGCTACTAGCGAATGTTATTCAAGTTTAAATTAACTGGGGAAGCGGATCGTTAAGAAATCATGGTTGGACGATATAATGGTAGAAGTTTATGCTGGAGGAGACATCAGGATTATTGCGCCGAGGGTGACTCGTCGCGTGTTTTAGCTCCAGCAAATTACTTCTATCTTCTTCTACTACCACTACTACTACTATTACTACACTGCTGCTGTTGCTGCTGTTGCTGTTGCTGCTGCTGCTGCTGCTGCTATTTCTCTCTACCGCTTATAATTTCTTTGATTACCATCCACACAGCATTTTGTCTATTCACACAGTATACAAACACATGCAATTGAGAATTCAAAATAATGAAAAAGAAAGTTGTAGAATAACAGAAAAAAAAAAATACAAATTAAACTACAATTTCTCGTGTTTATATTTAAGTATAGGTATCAGAACAGTTAAATTGTCTATAACAAGACGACAACGATCGATTCTCGTCGACAGATGTGATTTGTAAATGCTTGTTAACAATAACAAGGATGAATTTGAAAAAGAATAATAATCGACATAAGTGAGATGTAGAGTGGGAAAAAGAATTGTATTATAAAAATTAAAAGTCAGACAGTAAAAATCTTTTTAATATATTTTTCATTATCATGATTCATCAGAAATAAAATGAAAAAAAAAATAAGACATGATATAATGATACTCCCATTAATTTTCCGCCGTTTTATATAGTAATGCTTTTGTAACGAAAGATGAAGGGCTGCGATGAAGTTAACCCTCAATGCGTGTATATATATCTTCCACGAATTGAAGACTCCCTAGCGGTCTTTTATGTTGAAACGATATTTTACCGCGGTTGTATAGGAATATAACGAGTCTTGACGACTCCTTTTATTTTTCAGATTTATTTATTTTTTTTTCCCTTTTCAACTTTTTTGTCAATCTCTCTACCTAATTTCTCATCTTCATCTTCATCCTAATCGCTTAATAATGACGGGATATACGCACTCTTTTCAGATCATTGCCCTAAACAAAAAATACATTCCAGCATAAAGAGAATAACATTGAAACACTGAACAATTTCCCTGCAGGGCAAAATTTTTTACTTTCATATATTTCATTTAATTTCTTTCTCATATATAAAACTGAATATATACGAATAACATTTTGATAAAAGTCTACAAGAAAAAAAAAAACGGTAAATATCTGAATTTAATTTACTGCAATAATTTTCATATAAAAATAAATAAATAAATATTTCATTTTTTTTTTTCCTTTATATCTCCATTTCTTAACCCTCCAATATAAAATCACATAAAAAAAACATCGCATTAACTTTCATTAAATAAACGTCGAAGATTTTCACAAACGAAAATTGTGATAAACGATAAATACATAGATAAATAAATAAATATATATATGTATGGTATATTTATTGAAGTGGATGAGTGTGCTCGCGCGCGCACGCGGGAAGAAAAGAAAAATCTTGAAGGAAGAACAAAACAAGCCGGCTCAGGGGGTAATAACTTAATTTAAACTAAACTACAGTTTAATAATTCTTGGTCAGGCCGTCCGTAGAAGATGCAGCGGGCAACCAGCAATTTAAGAGCCGCCGTTAACTGCCGGTCGTTAGTCCCTTTTCAAAACTCCTTTCTTTCTCTTATACCTTTACCGGTGTGTATAAATCCATACATATATATATATAGTCATATTGGTAATCCAACCCCCTCCTAACTTGCGTCCCCTCTCGCGTCGTTCACCAATATAACTTCTACACTTGTATTTTGCTCTTCTTTGGCATTTTGCTCCTTTCTCGTCGTTATGGATTCGCTTCTTATATTCCTCCTGCGTTTTCTTCAAAAGTTCTTTCTTCAATTTTTAAATATATATGCATATATATATATATATTTGATGTGGCAGAAAGTTAATTCGCAAATGCAGGTTGCGTGTCTCTACAATTGTGCCGCTGTGGGCTGAAAATCCTCGCGCGCTACCGACAAATTGAATCGTCAAAATTTCAACTGTTCTCGCAAAATATTCTCGCAGTAACAACTAAATTGATCTCATGATTGTCAGATATAATAATCTAATTTATATATAAATGTATTGTTGTATATGTGCGTTTATATCATCACATGTGCACGTGCTTACAATCTTATTGCAGTTTCACGTTATTATAAAATCGTTTTTCATTTCTTTTATTATCATCTTTTTCTTTTCATATAATTTTCTTTCATTATCTCTTCTCAGACATCGTTATATTGCGAGACAGCTGGCGTATTTTGACAGGTAATACTATGCTGCAGTTTTATACACAGACATATGTGTAATATTTACGAATACGTAGCCATCATTGACACCATTGTTCATAATCATATACATTTATGAACAATAATTGGTGAGGAAAAAAATTGACTGTTGCGAAAATAATTGCGATTGAATAATTTCATGACAAACAAGATGAAATGCAAAAAATAATAAATGTGTCACCGAAATATACACTGATCCGTGTGTTATACGTTATCACTGATAACCTCGAAGCGTTATACCATATTTTTAATATTTTTATTTATTCTCATTTCCTTTTTTTCTTCATTCATTTTGAGTTTTTGATCTTTCCGGCCTACATTAGTAAACATATATTCCTCACCCAATATAGTCTATCTCTTCATTAATTTTTTTTTTCTCGCGCGCTTGACATATGTATATGTCTCGTTATAGTGTTGTTTGACAGTGCCGATCTGTCTGATGCGCGCACTCGTCTAATTTTCTTATCGTGTTTGTGCTCTGAAACGGAGGCAAAAGTGACTTAAATAGGAAGCGAGAGGAAGGAGAAAAGTGAGAGCGAGTGAATGAATAAAAGTTAAATATACATATGGATGTGTGTTGAATAAAAGAATTTCACGCCAAAAGGAAAACATTAATTAAATAGTCTGGTTGCGCGAGTGCATCACCAGCGGGTGGATTTCTTACGAGCGACGGAGCATAGATACGCTTTGTATTTATATGCTCCGCTAATTGTCTTTAATGATAATAATCTTGAATTACAATTGTTCGCGAGTTCGCACTAGGGGTACCAATATATATAAACGAATATATATATATATATATATATGTATTTATAGGAGTTGAGGGAGGACGCGCGAAAAGGGGTTGGCGCGCGCGCGGCGCCGGCTCATATCAATTCGAGTCACGGCGGAAATTAAAACGAATTCCACGAAGCACTTCTTCGATATATATATGAGCTTGTTCGTGTATATTTGTGTGCGTGTTCATATCATACTACAATGCAATATGAGAATGATTTTATATATGTGTCTATCTGTATATAATCACACAGCTTCAATGATATTATAAATGACTATAATGTAATTTATTACTTTGCTAATTATATTTTTTTTCATAATGAAAAACATTAATTTATGAATTCTTTTACATGTTTACGTGTGTATTTGAATTAAATTATACTGTTCATGTTTATTTTTGTTATGCAAAATTATTATTTATTGTTTATTATGATTTGATGTTTTATAAGGTTGTGAGAAAAAATTTGGTTTTCATTATCAGGAAATTCAGTCTTGTGAAAGTTTTTCAAATATTTGGGTGATTGTTTTTGGTGATATTTTTTTAGTTATTGGGGTTGTGTATAGGGTTTTGAGGGTTGTTAATAGGAAAGGGGTTGAATCAGATATTTTTGAGGTAGTTAACGTGGAGATTTACTTCAATTTTCTGACATTTCAATTATTTTTTAGATTTTAATCTTTTTCATTATGAAATTATTTTTTCGTTTCTGACGTAATTTGACACTGAATTTGGTTTTGATTAAAGGAATAATCATCGTGAGGTTATTATAAAAATACATTATATTGTGAATTGCTCTCAATCATAGCTGATCTAAAAAAAAAACATCTTGTTTCATTGTTTGAAGATAATTGACAACTAATTTATAAGATTTATAATTGCACAATAGAAAATAATATCTCAGCAATTTTTGCCCAGAAGTAAATAGAAAAAATTAATTATTTATTCAATAATAATTCTTCATTTTAATTATTTTCTTCATCTATTCATTCCACATTCACAATTTCCATCTCCACGAATCCACTCGCGTAATTCACGTCACTGAATTTTCCTCCCCACAAACAAACAAGTAACGTAAAACCAAAGATAAAGATTTTTTTTTTTAAATATTGAATTCACAATGTTACAATCCATTATCAATTTACATTTTTTTCTTATAAACAATGTTCACATAATATAAAAAATGATAATTAATGTTATTATTTATCACATCACTTCGTAATAGTTTAAACTGCACATTTACTCAACAATTATCATTAATTAGTCCTGCATGGATAACAACCATCATCATAAAGTATTGAATACACATTCATACATATTCACATATATTAATAATCACATATAAATATATTTAACACACCCTCTCTACAATCAAAATCATTGACAGCCGATATATGTATTAATAAACGCATATAAATATACATTTAAATAATAACCAAGCAAATCATTTTCTCAATGGGCTTTGATTGAATATTAAGCATTGACTACTGTTAATAATAATTAAACTAATTAAAATTCTGGCGCAATCATACTTCAATACATATCTACAAATGCATATTCACAATATGTAATGTTTTGTATGTGCACATACAAACTCAACTCGGAATTTAATTGCGACATGAGGGATTTAATTGCAGGAAATATCTGCGTCTGGAAATGAAAAGAAAGGAAAAAAAATGATTAATTCATGATAAACGACGACCGTTGCGTCGATTGAATATTAATCACCTCAACTATATATATCAGTATTTTAATTAGATATTCATACATATATATGAACACATATTAAAATATAATTATGTTTCCCTAATTAGTAGAGAAATAATTCCCAGAAAAAAATAAAAAAAAAAGGTTAACAAACAAGGTAGAAAAAAAGAAGAGAAATATTTATCTATGTTGTGGGATATTTAATTAACAACTACGTTGAATAAACACTTAAAAATAATTCATTCACTCTATACATAAGCACATTCGATAATCGTTCTCACTATGGTTTTATTTGTGGATAAAAAGTCAATTCGCTGATGCTAGCTGATGTGCACGCGATTCGTCACGTCAAGTGAAAAGATAAGGGTATACATATCGCAGGGAGGGGAAAAAAATGTGTAAAAATAAACGTAAATGCAGAGAAGAGTTTATATATTTTTCTTTATCATTCTCATGTGTTTTGCAAAGGTTTATGCAAAGAGAATATGAAGCGCATGGATCGATATCGACCTTTACCTTCTTAAACGAATGATCCGATTCTGATCGTTTGCATATACTCTCATTTAAAACAATCGGTCCCGCGCCAGGTTGCTCCTAGGGCTGACTCGAGCGTCGCGCACACGCAACACAGATAATATTCTTTGGGAAATGACACGCCAGGGGGTAACAACCCATAGTTAGTAATTGGGCTACCCGAGTCACGGCACGCAATTTCTTTTTAACCCTTAGTTCGTCCACACATTCACATATCTACATATATTGGTATAGGATACATATAAATTATTATTTTATGTATGATGTATATTAAATTGTATGTGTAACATGACACTTTTTAATATACAATGGGTGATATGTATATTTGATATGACAATTGTGTACCAGATGTTAATGAATATTTTTCTTATTATCTGTTAGACAATGTCAATAGTTATCCATGATGGAATTTTTAGAATAAGATTAATTATATATTTATTTATTTGTTTTTATGGTGAATGCAATTTTATTAGATTCAATTTTCTTCTCTGTTTTTCATTGTTAAATTTAAGTAGAGCAGTGGAGTAATTTTATATTTTTAAATTTGAACATTGATTTATTGCAATTTGTTTCATCAAATAATAAAATTATACCAATTGCAAATTTTGAAGAGGAAAAAAATTAAATTAAAACATTTGGTAACAAATAAAATCAACAATTGAAACAAAACAATAAATCCATCGAATTTTTCTCTAAAATTTCCACCCCATAACCTCATTTTTCCCTGCCACAAACGTAAAATCGAAAGTTCAATTCAAAAACGAGACTTCCCCATAATTAAAATAATCCCAAAAAAAAAAACCTTCTGCAAACAATTATGCATATCCAGATAAACAGAAAGTCAATAACATATTAAATATAATATGAATTATTTAACTTTGTCTCATACAGCAGAAAAACAAAGAATCAAAAGAGAAAACCAAAAACAATTTATTTCTCAACGTCACTAAGATATTGAACGAGATAAAAATGTATTCAAAGCCACGCGCATTATATACAGGGCTTCTGAACTGAAAATTCTTTCGGTGCCGGATAACGGCCGCTCAATTTTACGCACGAAAAATGTATAAAAGGCTCAAGCCCAGAGGCCAGTACATATACCTATATATTATACATATGTATATAATATACATATCTATATATATACATATATATATATATATATATGTATACCAATAACTTCCCCTGGGCATCGCGAGACGCCAGCGATGTTCAAGTCTTGTGGATCGCACGCCATATATACCGTAGGGTATTAATGTATAATTAACTGGTTGGCTTGTGTAGATGGAATCTCATAAAAAAAAAAATAAACAATAAAAAGTCTGCTCCTTATCGTTCAATTCACCAAAGTTTCCCGAAAATAAAAAAAAATAAAGAAACAGGAGAAGAATTGCTCTAACAAGTTGTTATATGGATATGTTAAATCGATTACTAAATCATCTAAATTGAATTTATTCAATTCGGTTGATAAATAAATAGATATATACATACCTCTATATATATGTATAGATATCTTCATATTTCTATTACTAATCCTACAACAAATTCAATAAATAATATTCTATCGCTATTCGGGGGATTATAAGTTCCAATATTATAATATATATGAAGAGAAGAATTTTTATTTATTTATTTCGTTTTTTTTCACTCTGGCTATTGATTCGTCAAGCATTTTTTATCCGCAGTTAATTTATCTGTGGAAGAATTTGAGAATGAATGAAGGGATACCGAGTGGAAGTGTTTGTTGTATATGAGCAGTTTATAATCATTATATGACACCTATGTCTGCCGGATACTTTAACGATGTTTTTAGTGGTAAAAAATTGTCGGCATGTTATTTTGTTGTTGGATATATATTTTTTATTTACAATATGTACACAATATGTATACATTCAATATTTAGCATGTCGTTACAATGAAAAAAATATGACATTTGATAATTTGTGTTCCATTTTATCCTATCACCATCGTCGAATTGTCGTAAAGAATTTCAAACAGATAAATAAACATTTTTTTTACTAACAAATAAATTCAATTATTGAGTATTTATGAATAATTTATTATATTGAATATAAAATAGTCCTGAATTGAGAATCCTTGGTGAACTGAAGAGATAAATTTAATTCTTTATAAGACTGCAAAATTTCGAGATAAATAACGTCGAGGTATTTTTTTTTTCAAATTTGAGCTGCAACAAAATAATGACGATCAATTAGACTTTGGTTTATGATTAATTTAGCATTGAAGAAAGGATAATGACGAAACAGAGAAAATAAAAAAAATATAAAGGGCAACTGTCAATTATTAATAAATAGAAAATTGAAAAAACGTTCAGATTTCATTGCTATGTTGAAAATATTAAATATTAACTATTCTCTTCTTTCAATTTTCAATCTTCTATCAGTTCTACTTTTAATCTATAACTTTAAAGGTCAAATAGAGGATAAACATCGTAAAAAGATTATAAATATATGACGCATATACAGAGTTATGTACTTGGTAGAGATGCAGCGGTAGAAGTAGCTGCCGGCAGTCTCTCATTACGCGAGATATTTAATTCAAACTCGTCCGACGGGGCCCCGCGCGCTTGCTCGAGTTGACGAGCAACGATAGAGAGGAAAAAGAGGGGTCAGTAGCATGAATCCACGTTGCAGTTTGTATGTACAATATATATATATATGTATAAGGGGTATTCGAGGCTCGGAGACGGGGTTGAACCGGGCGTCAGAAGGATTGATGGTGTCTAGATGCAAATGTAGTAAGTCGAGCACGCAAGGCAACGTATATAACCCACCTACTGACGCCTTATGCCAGTTAACGCCTTACAGCTTAATAATCCCTTTCTATATAATATCCGAATTCTCCTCATGTCTATTATATTTATATATTTATTTGGGTGTATATATACAGTGATGTATGAATCTAAATCAACTTTTTCCTTTTTTTTTCCTTTATGAATTATGTTTGCTTCATTAATTCTTATGGTCTTCGTTTATGTAACAATTGTGAGCTTTTGAAGTAATTTGGAATGAATTAGTTTATCAATTTTTTGATAGAATTATTTCATGGAATATTTTTTGGTTTGTCAATTTAATGAATTTTTAATTGGAAGTT
Organism: Meteorus cinctellus; assembly: GCA_030523045.1. NCBI lineage: Eukaryota > Metazoa > Arthropoda > Insecta > Hymenoptera > Braconidae > Meteorus > Meteorus cinctellus. The sequence goes on from JAPYZF010000110.1 coordinate 451,155, forward strand.
GGTTGGATTGTGGTGGAAGATATTGATGATTTGGGGAATTTTTTTGTGGTTGGTGTTGGGAATTTTTACGAGTTCTTGGTAGCCATGGTTGTTATATTATGGAATTTTATGGGGAGATATTATACGAAGAAAAAGCGAATTTTTTTTTGATTGAATAGTAATTTTGCTGCTGGAGTAAAACACAATTGTCAAGAATTTGTTTGGTTCATAATGAGTTCATTTTACGTTTCTTTTTGATTTATAAATATGTTGCAACATTTTACTATTTGATTGGTATATTTTAATTGAATGAATAATGAAAAATATGCGCCACTTTGTTCTCCACAGAGAAAAAAAATCATCGACATTTCTTGCATTGTAGTGTCAGTAAAAATTTACAATGCTATTCAGAAGAGAAGTTTTATTTGTACCAAATCTAAAAAGATGTGCAATAGGTTACAAAATTATTTTAACAACGAACAATTAAATCATTTTATTCTTAATTCAATTCTCATTACAACACTTTGAACAGACAAAATATTTACCCTTTAATTCAAGTCTGAATTTAAACTTTGTATTATATAAAATTCGAACATTCTCAGTCGAAAGTTCTTCTCCAAATAAATTGTAAAACTAAGAAAAATCCAATTCTTATATTAATTATGATAAAAAATCAAAACTATTTATTTTAATATCACAAATGCTTTTATTCTAATAGATTTATTGTCAATCGTCAGCTAAGCAAACTAGATCATCAACACTGATATAAAATTAAATTCATCACAAATTAAAAATGATGTTTAATCACATCATTTTTTTTTAACAATCATTTTCTTTCCCACCTTCACATCTTAAAAAACAGATGACCTGGATATTTCAATCCTCAAATTACATTTCATTGCTTCTCTTCCGACAAACTTAATTACCTGTCAAAGTAGTTATCCAATTTCACTCTGATCTGAAAATTGCATCATCAAATTTAATTAACATATATTTGTGGTTAACAATAATGACATTGCTAACACAACTGAACTCACCCAATCACGTTCCCAATCTAGTTATATTAGATTACGTCACAATTTCGATATACTTCGCTATTAATTTGTTCATATATCATTTCAACAGTTAAAAATTAGTTCGTGCTATGCATTAATTCATTTACTCTAACTCATTTGTTCCTTCTTATTTCTTTTTTCTTTTTCATTTTTGCCTCAATATAAATTGAAATATATTTTAATTATTATCAAGATGCAAATGTAGAATACAAACAATTGCAAAAGGTCAGGGACTTGGCACACATAAATATACACAGTGAGCACTCACTAATGTGCATTGAGTGTAATTGTAATAATTGATCGTGAAATTTATTGTTCCCTGTGGGCGTGCGACAGTGAACACGCGCAAAACCCGAGAATTCCTCTGTTCTTTACATATAAATACACCAACGTATCTACATGTACATGAATTTTGTGCGGCTTAGTACTTGTATATGTTGAAGCAAACAGACCAAGTGAGAGTGTGTGTTTCCCTCGAGACCTTGGCGATGTCGTTTCATTGCTAATGACTTTGTTGGCTTGCGCTTAACGAGACTACCCTCTAAATGCAGAAACGACACTCCTGCTGATGGCGCTTACAATGTCTCTGGGTAAATCAGTGATTACACTGCGTCGCTGTACTCTATACGCAAGAAAATCTCACTGTACTAAACCAGGAAAACCGGTGGCTTATCTTTAGCTGTTACTTGGCGTGCCAAGTTGGTGTACGAAAGCTTTTTGCTCAAATTGAGACCTTGTGAATTGTCACCCTATAATTCTAATTTTTTCTTCGGCAGCTTTTTATACAACAAACGAAAGGGATGCATTAAATCAAATGGATAACATTATATAAATGTAATTTTGTGGTTTTTCTTCGTGAATGACTGGTTTTATCAGGCAGGAATCTTTATTTGTGGTTTGGAAGGTTGAAGTAGTTAGAACAATTGTTGGATAATTTATTTATCAAAAAAATACTGAAATTGGAAATGTATAGATTATGATAATTCTGATTGATTTGTTTTGATGAAAAATATTTGATAAGATTTTCTTATTGTTCTAAAATACAAAATTATAAATCTGAAATTCTTTATTTCTTTACATCAACTAATTCATGACTTATGCAAACTTATCAATGAATAAAAAGTGTCCGCTGTACGAGACAATTGTTTCAATTAATTGTAAAAAAATATCTCGAGTGAGCGTGCACTCGCAAGTATATAATACACACAATATAATTAATTAGAATACTCTATTATAATGTTAATAACACACGTGCGATCGAAAAGTCGAGTGATCATCGCGTAATCGTGCGAATATTTCACGTCCATGTATACATTTACATGAATATATTTGAGCGTGTGCAAGTATTTTTTTTTTTCTTTTTCCTTCTACATTATTCTTATTATTCAGTTCATATATGATCGCAAGCCAACAACAAAACGCGATGTGATACATCGCGTGTACACGCGACACTCTCACTCTCATGCTCTCATATGCAAACGCACATATTCACATATTATAAAGTTTGATGTGCATTTTTTTCTTCAACACTCTCTTTCACCCCCTTGGGCTTCATCCTTTTCACCATTTCAATATGAATTTACCGTTCACATATTTTTGACGTCATTAATGAAATGCATCTCCACATTATGGAATTCATTCACTTCCAATATATACAAAAAATTTCTGCCAATTTATTTACAAATTTTTTTTTGCAATGTATAAATTAATTTTCGACAATTGATGACAGCAGTGGTAAAATTTACATCTCCAATATTGTATATTATTATTCAAATTTTTATTTTAAAAATAGCAAATACAATTTTTGTTGATTATCAATTTTAATTTTGTAATTTTTCATGATATGGAGAATATTTTTATCTTTAAGTGTAAATTAAATAATTCTATAAATTCATTTGATATCATTAAATAATTTAGTTTTACGTGAGACTTTATTGGCGCATAACATATATCTTTATATATATATATATATATAATATATATATTAAAGAAAAAGAAATCGAAGATTGCCACAAGCGATTTTCTACCCACGAGACGTGATCCTTCAAGCTGCCACTGTGCGCCTGGCACCGGGTCTCATTCCGTATTATGGATTATCAATAATGAGAGTCCCGATCGATATCCATCGAGGTGATGCGGCTCTCGCGGTTTATACTCACTATATATACGTATATTCATATACCAGTGTATATATATATTCATGTATATATTCAAAGTGCATCTTGAGAATCTGTCGCAGTGTGTGCGAATAAATCGCGCCTAATTATGAAGATTAATCCAATGAACAGACATTTTTCATTGTCATTAACGCCGCGGGTGAATGCGACGATGAGAAGCATAAGTTGCAGTCCACACACACTCATATATTATGTCTAAAAAAGATTCTTCACTTATACAACTACATGAACACACTTGCGTAGACGTATACATATTAAAATATAAATACATGATCAGTCAATGAATACCAAAAAGCATATTATTATCCATTTTAAATTTCACAAGGATATAAAAATTTTATAAGTACATGCAATTAGTAATGAAGATGAACGACCGTGTGAAGTCAACTTCTTTGGAGATGAAATATAAAAGTAAAGAGAAGTTGAATTGAAAATAAAAATCATTTGAATATTTTTTTATCAGTCAAACAGCTACGAAGTAAATTTGAATTACACTCAAATCAATTTGCTTTATATTCTTGACAGTGTATTAAATAATCGTGGTGAATATTAATTTATTATATTATAAACAGTTGATGGAACATTGAAATATTTATATTGATAAACTTCACTTCGATTAATTCATTTTTAATATTCTTCACATTACATCGTTCATCTTTCTAATTCGTACCAAATCAATTCACGAACATAAACATTAGTTTACAAACATTATAAATAAAATTACAACCCTAAATCAATCTGCATAATTTTATTGTCGATATTTACATTTCATATACAAAAGACACTTCAGCCCCCGATTTTTCTACGATTTCTCCATTTTCCTCATCTCTCCACTTTATTTTCTTTTGTTATAGATATATATTTTCTTTTTCGCGAGGGCAAGTGGGTGTACATGTGAAAGGGAGAAAAAAACAAAAAGGGAAGAAAGATAAGTTTATATGTGCGATCGTGGGGTCAATCATAATTCTCGATCTTTTATTCAATTCTCCGCGCTCAATATTAGCATACATACGAGAGCAAAACAATTCGTGTGCGTTGCAAAAAGATTCTCCGATATTGATAACGTTTCCGAATTTTTGTATGGATACCGCGTGTTGTAAACGAGATTGTCCTCATAAAATCATGAAATTCCATGTTTATTCAATATCGTATAATAATATATAAATGGGGAGAAGAAAAAAAGAAGAAAGAGAAGAGAGGAGATAGTGACAAAACCATAGATTGACTTGAACAGAATTACATTGGTTCTTTTATTCATAACGTATTATTCTTATCTACGATACAGGGTCAAGATCGTGTGTGCACATATATTGCCAAGAGAAAACGCATTTTATTATGGCCAATTTCATTTACATAAATTTATTCAATATGAAAATTATTCAATTTTCATGATTATTAATAAAACAAATTACTGTAACATAAATATTTTTATAATCTTTATTATCTATACATTTGTTTTTATTTATTAATTTTCATTTAGTTTGAATTTTATTTTATTTTATTTCATTAATTTGTTTATTTATTCTAGGATGTGATGGTGAATCAGATGAGGGTGGAAGTAAAAGAAGAAGAAGCAGAACAAATTTCAATACTTGGCAATTGGAAGAGCTTGAACGTGCTTTCATGTCCAGCCACTATCCTGATGTATTTATGCGTGAAGCATTGGCTGTGAGATTGGATTTAAAGGAGAGCCGTGTAGCTGTAAGTTTTATTTAAAATATTACACAAACGTACGTTTTTTTTTTATTTGAATCACCCATTCAAATAGTTTGAGCATATATCAAAAGGTTGGGATGAAATTTATCGTTAAACTTGATATTTTCAAAAGTCAACAAAGCTATCGATAGTTACAGTGCTTTTTTTAAACTTTCATGAAGTCCACAGAATAAAAATTGCCACATTTGTTCTATTATAATCCAAGTCAAGATGGAGCTTTAGACTTTTAAAATCACAAAAACTTCAAAAAGTCTAAATCTTGAGATTTATCAATTTCTCATTAATTACAACGGAACAAAACAACAAGCTGAAAAGTTAAATATCTCTACAACATTTATTAAAAAAAAACTGCCCTTTCTGCATGAATAACTTGAATCCCCACTCAATCCACAAAACACAACAAATGACAAAAAAATTAGAATAAAAAAATCATTAAATCACATTTAAAATTTATTTCCCTTCCATAAACAACATATACTCATACACTTGACAGTTTATTTTGACACCAAAATGATTAAGTGATCATTGACATTAATTTCATGCTGACAATCTATCGCTGATATAAAAAAAAAAAGGAATGAATAGAGATTGGTTGATGTGAGATAACACGAGTGATTTTAATATAGAGAGAGTTTAGAACTCGAGGGTTCACCTCGGAAGGCTGCAAGCTATAGACATCATGATATGAACAGACGGGGGTTGCGATGGTATAGCTCTCGGCTTCTGACCGGCTTCGACCCTTGCCCTCCTTTTCTCCCTTTCTCTCTTACTGCTTTGCTCTTTTACTCTTCTACATTTTCTCTCGGGGGTAGTTGGTCCATCTGTTCCAAGTGGCCAGTGCGGTTATATACTTCTGGAAAAAAGGAACCAAATAGATGTTGAAGGGTGTTCAACTGGAAAAGCTTCACCAATATATACTGAATTCGATGCTACAACACGATAATAATCGCACATATATATTCGTCTACTACACAGATATATCGAATGAATTCGATCAAATTTACCCCTCTCAATATTACTGTTCTTCTTTATCAGCCATCATTTTATTCGATAAATATTACACTACAAAATATAGACATTTCACAATCTTGATATAATATACAAAACGCTTTGTAAAGTTTCGTAACAATTTACTAATACTTAAATACATACATTTTATATTCCATCTCATGTGTATCATCTTGTAGATAGTCACATACAACATATTCTCTATCATACAAATCGCAATAGACACGATGAATACATAAAATAGCTTTATAAAACTATACACATACATGTTACATATAAAATAAAAAAACTAAATAAAAAATAATAACTAACAAGAATTTACTTACAATGTATATAAAAGATGACTTAATAAAAATAAAATATTCATTTGAGAATTCCGACATTTCTGATTGCTCGCGATTTGTTACGTGACATGATTACACCCTCGTAAATCTGTGTATGTGGTGGTGAGACAGAGACGAGATGAAAGGGCGACCCTCAATTTCACGGCCGGTCGGGCGAGGTTTTATATGCGCCCAACAACTAACGCACTTTTCTCTCTGTTTGTGTATGTATATAAATTTTCTTCTATCCTCTCTCTGCGTTTCCTTCAACAAGAATGTGCGCGCATGTGATGTCGCTGTGTATATTTGTATCGTATCGTGAACATACATGCGCCGCTGGGTATTTATATTTATGTGGTTAGATATATTCGTCCACGGGAGTTTCGCATGCGCTATATTACTATATACCACACCCTCAGCACATGGTCCACGTAGATAATGCGCCGAAGAGAAAGGACAGCAGCGCACATATTGGACAGACTATATATGGTGGAAGGGTCGATGAAGAAAATAAGAGATGGTGTGTATGTTACTGTCTGGGAGATTTTAACAACGTGATCGTGTGTGTCACATCATTACAATGACATAAATACTGTAGCTCTTCATTCAGCTTCTGGTTTTCATTTCCTTATCTTCGTATTAACATTTGGAATTATTCACAGATTAGATATCGTGAACATGTGGACAGATGTGATGAGGGACAGTGGAGACAGTTGAGATATTTAGATAGTTCCAAGTCATTTAATTTACACACTGTCGTTAAATTATTTTTGGTTTATTTGAGATGTTGAGTTCTGATATATTTTGTAAGGTTTAGTTCGAATATTTGAAGAATAAATATTGGAGATATTTTATTGATTGATTTACATTAAAACCTCTTGTTGAAATTGTGTGAAAATGTTCGTATATTTTTATCAATTATTCAAACTGTTAGATAGGAATGAATAATCATCCAATCAATAAAAATGAATATGCATTATTTTCCTCGCATTATCTAATGAAGTCTCCTTTACTTTTTTTTTAATCCAAATTTAGTGATATCATGAAGGAAAGTTGGCGACGGTTTTCATGGGTCTGAAAAAAGTACTAATTCTTTATCTTCATATTTTTATGATTAATACACACACAATTTATTATTTAAATCTTCTTGTGTACTACTGAGATGGGTTGAATATTGAATATTGAAATTTAAAAGCACCTTAATCATCACGTGTCTGATAAACGGAGTGATAAATATCTGGGAACCCAAAATCAATCACAAGTATATAAATCAAATCTTAAACATCAATCAAAATTATCTCACAACATTGACAATCAGACTTGCGAAACAGCAGCAATAATATAAAATATAAAGTTTCAAAAATTTATTTTTATATAAAAATAAACAGTACTTTGAATTAAATTCATAGTCAAGCAGTCACAAGAATAAAAATATGAACGCAATTGAAATGTTGCGTTTTAAAAGTGACGTGGGTCGTTTGATTATCCAACATATAAAAGAGTGAGAAAGGGTTGTATCGATCGTTGACTTCGCGTGAGACCTGCGCTGCTTACTGGCCAATGCTCTATACCCAAGTTTTTATATACACACATATATATATAATAGCCCTGTCGTTTTCTATACTCACATTGCCAACTAATGTCTTCATTTCTTTCTTCTCCCAAGCTATTTTGCCCTCGCACGCTTTATTGTATGTCTCACTTCCCTTCAGGCACCGACACTTTTACGCCCACGCGAGTGAAGCACTTCCATGTGAACATTGCTGATATGTCTATATTACTACTGGAATTGCTACTACACGAATATTTTCCTTTTATTTTAATTCAGTGCCTCACGCTTGAACCTCCTTTGACATGTTCATCATATTTCTTCCCATGAGTTCACTATTTTTTTCTAAATGTTTTCTATTATTTATTGAATTGGAATTTTTTTGGTTTTGTTCAAGGTTTGGTTCCAAAATCGACGGGCAAAATGGAGAAAGAAGGAGCACACGAAAAAAGGTCCTGGCAGGCCGGCACACAATGCGCATCCACAAAGTTGTAGTGGCGAACCAATACCACCTGAAGAATTGAGACGGAAAGAACGTGAGAGGCGGCAGAAAAAGCTGCTGAAAACACTGGAAAGACAGCAGCGAAAGCTCGCAGCAAAGGTTAATATAAATAATTTACTGAAGGAAATATGGGAAAAAAAAGAGTGATGTGTTGATTGCCCTCAATTCTGATGTAACGAAAATTTCTGCTTTTTTCTTCCTCTCAATTTTGTGAAGCTCATTTTTTTTCCTATGCATATCAGAAGTGCTTCCAACGAATTTCCCATACTTAGACTCCTTCTTTTTTTTGTTTCTTCACCAAACTCATTCTCCAACTTGAATTTTCATCTTTAGTAGATGCTAAAAAAGAATGAAGAAAAAAAAAACGAACAAGAAAATTACACCAAACTTTTTTCTCACCAAAAGTTTTTCTTTCATGAATACCCACAGGGCATTACGGTGGATTTAACGACATTGAGAGCAGAGTGGGAGTCAAGGAGCGCTGGTGGTACCAGTGGAACAACTCTGAACAGTCATCTAAGTGGTTCGTTTGGTCAGTTGGGATGTTTAAATGATGGTAGCAGTGTCTCGGGTTCAGGCAATGATGCCAATGAGGAAATCGATGTCGTTGGTGGATTGGATTCGTGCAGTGAGAGCGGAAGTGAACGGATGGATTCAGCAGCGGATGGTTCAATTGATGGAGAAAGTTATCCTCGACATACGAGTGATCACAATGAATTATCAGGAAGGACATCGCACACACCGAATGAACATCAAACATCAAATGGTCATTTGAACTTTAATTTGGATTTAAATCATCAGCAGGGAATTCATCATTGGGGTTTGAGTCTTCTTGAACGACGACGTGAACTCGTTAATTTAACGAATAATGTTGTACGTCGCTCTAGTGAAAGTTCACGTTGTCTTGGACTTCATGATGATGAAGTTCAAAGTGGTAGTATTGATTTGTCAGTGAAAGGTCGCGAAGAAAGGCGGCGATTGAATCCATTTTCTATTGACAGTTTATTAGGGAATAATACGCGATCTAATACACCCAGAAGTGATCAAAATCGTCCATCAACACCATCAACATTGTCTAATGGTAGACAATCCAGTTCACCAACGTCGCCAATATCTGTGCCCACATCGCCATCCACAACGTAGTCCTTAATTGAAAAATAGCGATGGAAAAAATAAAAAGAAAAAATTTAATAGTAAAAAAGAATGGAGACTGAATTCATAAGAAAAAAAAATTAAAAGAATTAAAATTATAATTAATGAATTTACTGGTCGATGATCCATAAATCATTTTTTATGGTTAAATTAAAATAGAGAATTTTTATCATCGATCTAAACATATCTTTGTTGTGCATCGACCAAGTAATCTGACGATGTAAGTGTGCAATAAAAATGTGAGTGAATGAGAGTGTAGTCAAGAGTTTTTAATTCTATAAGTAATGGTGAAGAAAATATAGACACCAATGAACATGAAAATAGACAGACATGAGATAATGATAAAAGAGAAAAAATGAATTGATAAATGAATGGAAGTGACAAAAACCTTGACTGTTTATGATTGCAATTGTATTTAATGTAAATAGCAATTTAATTTAATTTCTATTATCATAAATGTGCGTATATAATGCATTAAATCGATTATACGCGAGATATTAATTTAAAGCAATAGAACTTGAAGTAAAAACAGAGAGTGGAAGTTTGCTGTTTATTCGTCTGACACCACGACCTTATGTAAATACAGATGAGAATGGCAAGCTGGTAACAATAATAAAAAAATACAACGTAAAACTGTTATTTAAACACGAAAAAAAAAGTAACACAAACGAAAATAAAAATAAACAGATGAATATAACTATAAAATTATAAACGTGATGAAAAAATTGGACAAAACAAGATAAAAAAATAGCTTGAACAATATCAAAAATCACGACTGCAAATGTAAATTTAATTTCTTTAGAAAATTTCCAGAGTATAAAAAAAGAAAACAGAGATGCCATAAAATAAAAACAAAGATCACACTCGCACACATACACAAATCATCACACAGACACAACAAAGACGCTCTCTATCAATATATCGATTATAAATATATTAATTTATTCTAAAAAAAAAAAAGAAAAAAGAATCAAACAAACAAAAAAAAGACTGACTTTATTCTATTATATCTTCCTCATTGAATCCCATCTCATTAGGTGACTATTGATTAACGATTTATGCGTAAAGAATACATCTATATAAATATCTAAATAAATGAATGAATAAATAATTTATTCATGATGGTTTATGACTTCAAGTGATGACGGAGCGACCTGGGGTATATGATAGAAGACAACATGTATGCGCCACATGGACAATGAGTCGCTGCCTCATAATTTACGTCCGGGTCGGAAGGCGCGATTGTGCAGCGACCGCCGCAGAGTTTACGCGAGACATGTATGCGTTGTGACGCACCAACGACAAAGGACCCATTGTGCCCTCAGGCAAAGCCGCAATAATATTATTAGTCGTTTGTATATCCACCGTGTACATATATATAAAGTTATATATGTAAAAGTAAATAGGTCTACACTTGCACTTGCCTAAAGCCACGGTATATGTATATGTGACGAAGGGCTTTTAAAGCTCCACTGCATTATAACTCCAATGGCCGTGTGTGTCTAGCGCGTGAGGACTCAATTATCTTTTGCTGCTCTCTTGCAATAGCCACATTCTCTCATTCTCCATTTATTCTGTGATATGTTGGGAGTATAGAGATAGGATAATTTTTGTAATAACAAAAATTGATGTTATATTTGACAGCGTTTTTTTTTATTTTATGTTTTCGTAGTTGTTTTTGTTGTGTTGGGTTATAGGATCAGATGAAGTTGGAATGAATTTGGAATTTACTGTAGGAGATATTTGGAATGAAACTATATTTATTTACTCTTTTGTTTATTTACTGTGTGATTGTCAATTTCATTCCTGTCTACTTCCGATTTTGTAGGGATTGTCTTTCCAATGGATGAAGGGCTAATGAGTCAATCACAAACTCTAGATATTGTGATAATTCCAAAAAAAGGTTCAGTAAGAGGATGTTGGTGAATTTTCATTGTCGATGAATATTTTTCAATTGTATTTGGATTGAAAACAAAATTAATTGTCACTTCATATGCAAAACTTGAACTCGTAGTTACTTTTCATTGGTTTAACCAATTAAATAACATTTCAAAATATTTCGGTTTTTATTTAACAATAAAAAAAATAATAAACGAGGTCATTAAAGTATGCGTCTTCCGATTGTCCACCGAATTTTGTCTGGCAATTTCCATAAATGGCAACGCGTTTAAATGCTCTTTTATATTTTCTTATCTTCAACTTCGTGAAGTCCAGAAATCGCCAGATCTTGCATTTACAAGCCATTCACAAATTCATTTTGTTTTCTATTAGACTGCATGTAAATAGATAAAATGAAATGATAAATACATGACCTTCCTTGCGTTTTATCTTAAACTTCGCAACGTCTCGCCTCTGTTGATTATTCTGAATCTTCGTCCTATCAAGAGTCGAATAGTGACGCCATGAAGTTCAAATAAAATTACGAATATCATTTCAGAAGTGAAGTGTCAAGTCTTGATATGTTCTTACTTCATTCTCATGTCAGCCAACCTGAAATATATAACATAAGACAAGTTCTACTTGATGAATAACATTTTGCTGTCTTCATAGTTTCCATTCTGTCATTCCTCATTATAAATTATTGTTCTCTTATTATCAGACATAAATGTATTACACAGCTATTCTAATTTTCGAAATGCTTTAAACGTAATGTCAGTAACATATTCACCCATTTCATAGGATCAGAACTGAATGAAGTTCAGGTTTGATGAATAAAGAGAAGACAGAACGAAATTTCAGTTTTCGTAGCTATAAAAGTATCCATCATTCCCATTTAATATTTCCTGACATCCTCAGATAAGAAACTCGAGATCACATACAAGAACTTCATCAAATTCAGCAGCAAAAAGAAACCACATGTTCCAATTCTATAAAAAACAAAATTTTAAATATCTCTTTCTAGGTTTTAAAAACTAGGCAGATGTTCTAACTCACATCCATCAGTATTTTAATATCGTGCAAAAAAGAAATTAATGGAAACAAAAGTAAGAACAGGTGAGAGGTCTTTCGTGTATTTCCACTTCTCCCTTGAATGTCTCTCCCACAATTTCTTTTTCTTCCTTCCTTCTTGAATTGTTTACCAACGATTTATTGCGCACGCGGTCTCGTGATTTCAAAGTGGAAGATCCAGTTCGATCGCTCACTGATTGCGCACTGTGTGCACATCAGATGATGCCCATACTTTCCATGCATATATATATACATATATATATATATACATATACATTCGTTTGGGTCCCGGGTGCCCGCGCAGTTATTATAACAGACGTTTTGTGGGTCAGAGGTCGCGAGCTCAGCATAAACCATTTGTGCCTCGATCAACTATCGATATACTGTGCGATATTTCCCATGAGAGTAGTACCTATATCGTTTTGCCGCAGTTTTATCGTTCACTCACGATCTTCGACAAGGCCCACTCGGGGTGGGCCCCACCTACACACGCGGACCGGATTAAATATCCGGACCTCACCTCCGCAATATTTTTTTTTCTCTTACATTTTTCATATCTCATCTCTTCTTTTTACTTTTAATTCTTTTACTTCAATTTTTTTTTCACCAACATATTTTTTTTCTTCCCCCCTCCATCCCTCCTCTCATGCTCTTTCTCATCTCAACATGTAAAACCGTGCGAATACAACTAACTTTCTGTGTGTACCGAGAGAACTCTCCTCCCTTCTTCCCCATCAATATGCATATATTCGTCGCGACGGACATATCGATTTCGCGTTCATCAGGTAGATGTATAGTAAACACAGATGCATATATGTACCCATCGATTTTTGTAGCATGTTGGATAAGTTCAAAGAACGAGTTAATAATGATGTATATAAAAATATGTATAGAGAAAAAAAAATGTGAATAAAAAAGAAAGAGAAATAAGAGAAGATAAATTAAATTGAGGGATACTAATATGAACGATGGATTCAACGCAAATCACTCTGCACCTTGTTCTTATATATATATCTACATACACATATATGTGTACAAATTTATTATTTATTTATTCGTGATGTTGCAACGGAAGACACGAGACACTGGGGGAATTTTTTTTTTTATGGGTTCCGTCGAATATTGAAAAAGCGTATCCTTCTCATCTTATTCTTCTCTCCACTCCCTTAATATTCGCACATGTCTTTACGTATATATATATTATTTTTCTCCCACTCTCACAATCTTTTCCCTTTTCACGTTGGTAAAATGTGTGTTTGTGTATGTGTACATGTGCACGGGTCAGAAGATTTAAGATAAAAAAATTAATAGCTTGCTTTTGGCAAAGAGGCAAAATGTTTATTATCGGATATAGAATAAAATAAAATGAAGGAATGAATAGAAACTGGTGAAGAGAAAAATATGTGAGCTCGCACACTTTGCCCTCATAACTGACGGGAACAAATTTTATTACCAATTTCTTCTTTTTTTTTTTTAGTTTAGTATCATATATATATATATATATATATGTATATATATACACACATTTGTTATAAAGATTTGAGATATCCACAAGCGTTCACTTCTACATATCGCATGATTCAATCCCAAAAACATTTGTTCACATATATACAATATTTTACGTGTGTATGTAAACGTTTGAGGTGCGATTGAAAAGGATGCAGGTAAAGAAGGAGAAATCAAATCAATATTCAATCTTTTATCCTCTCGCTTCCGCCCAAGTCTTACACACCCTAAGGGGCATCACGATATCTTCGTTGCTCGCGCGTCCACACACGATTATTTTCACTTTTTCATCGTTTAACACGATAATATATATAGACATACTAACGTGCATATCCATGAAGAGATAAAAAAGTAAAGAAGCTCAACACATAATATAAATTACATTTTTCAAGCGGATTTATGTGCGAAACCACCAAAGACTTGAGTATTTCTAAGTAGAATTAAATTTTACATATAGAATATATTATTACGTTCATCTCTGATGTTTCTTTTCCCTCTTTTTTTTCACACGGAAAATTTTCTTCAAGTCTTCATATATTTGCTAGGTGTACATGTGTGTATGTATTCGACTGCGCGCAATATCAACGATAAGTATCTCGAGACGGTTCTTCGAGGCACACACAACTATACACTATGGCTGATGGTTGTACGATTCGCGTTTGGCGCGCAGAGTGTGCACTCGTACGTTTTTGATGGCGGCCGAGTGAGGCACCCAGAAGTAAATCTAAGGTTTACGAGGCAGTACCCGCCTCTTACTAGCACCTCCTCGAGCGCTCGTCCCACAGTTCCACGCGCTCACCGCTAATATACATCTACATTTATATATATATATACATATAATAAATATATATACAACAAACCCTGTAAGAAACACAGCACGTAGTATACATGTAGGATATGTTTTTCGTAATAAATCGTCTTGGCACATACCGCAACTTCAAAGAAACGAGAGATATCACAGTCATTCACAAAAAAAAAAGAAAAAGGAAAAATAGAAGAAAAAAAATGGCTACACTGATAAAAGGATTTGGTACTGATAAATTAATTTAGTAGCAAAATTTTTAGTCACTTATTTGGGAGAAATGAATATTTACTATACATCAATATTACTTTTTACAGTTTAATAAATTATTTTTTTATGTTGAATAAATTATATTAATAAAAACTAAGCTTTGTTATATCAAAGTAAATATTTGTTGTGACCAAATAATATTTGGTAATAGTTATTAAATATTTCTTTGGTAAATATTGTTAGTAGATGGCTGTGCTTGAATTAAAAACTATATGTATTACTAGAACACATTAGTGTTGGCATTGAGTATCGAGAAATTATTTATTTAATACTAATAAATATTTATTTGGTAGAAATAAATAGACTTTGATATTTAATTATTAAATATTTATTAATTAAGGGTTCGTTACTAAATTTTTGATTAAATATTAATAAATCTTATCAAATAGAAACAAATTCTTCTGTCAGTGTACGAAATAACAATAAGGATTATTTTTATTTTTGATTGTTAACAAAAAAATATGAATTTATATATCTAGGAATGATTTGATAGAATTGTTTTCTTCATCACTGGTTTACTGCACACGATGATGATATAAAGGGAGAAACGTGAATATATTTTACATATAATAAAGTGGATACATAATGTCCAATGATGGAGAAATTTCTCGAGACATTTATTCAACAATATCTCAAGATTCACATCATCGCTTGTTTGATATTTGTGTATAGAGAAGACAACGCGCCATCGATTTATGTATAGAGTAACTTTGGTAATATAGTTATTATCCAACAATGGGGGTGGATGGGAGAGAGAGTAAGAAAAAGGAGAGAATAGAGAGGGAGAGAGGAAGAGAATGAGAGGGCGCCTGGAGGGTTAAGAAGAAAGCGACGAACCCTGCATTAAAAACCAATTTTTGGTCCCGAAAAAACCTCTCCGCCCCGGCGTAATAACAGGCCTGGTAATCTATAGTAGGTTTTCTGTCCCGAGACAGGAGAATCATTCGATGTGTGTATATATATATTGTGAACGGTGTGCGCATCAATTCCCTCTCTATCTTATATTTTATTTTTCTTATATGTGTGTATATAAATGTGTTTATATATATATATATATGTATTTTGCTGAAGAGCTTGAGAGGATAATCGAGCGAAATTGATGCTCTTGATGCCTGCGGCCGTGACTTTTTTTCAATTAAAATAGACAAGACATGTTTTAAGTTGAGAACAGCTGTCAAACGTTATATGCATTCTTGATTCTTTGACCTGAGTCAAAATATAGATATAGGTATTTTTGTTTTGTTGTTTTTTTTTCAGAAGTTGTAGGATTTTAATCAAGCGGAACGCAGAGTTTATCCATTTATATCCTGGATTGTTTTTTTTTTTTCCTTTTGGATTTTGTGTTGATGTGAATGGAGATAGGGGAGATGAGAATTGAGAGTTTGAGGTTGATGAATAATATTGAAGGTTTTGGTAAATTGTTTGATTGTTAGAATTTTGTCAAAAGTGGAATATAATCACGAATTTGTGACGAAGATTTTTGTTATTAAATCCGTTTCCGGGTGAATTTTAGTGTTAATGTTTATGAAGTATTTTTGATTTTGAATATTAGGGGTAGAAAATTAATTTTGGAGTGTGTGAAATTGTTTTATTATTCAAAAGGGTTTTAGAGAGTACTTAGAAAATTACCATTAGATTACGTGAACCATTTTTTATTATGGAATCATAATTTTCCACGCCGTTGAATTTTCCTGATTTCCATTGATAATATAAGAAATTGACTATTGAGAAAAAATAAAAATCTACTGAGCAGGATTCAACGTGATTGAATAATTAATAAATAGGTTCAACGATGATGTAACTCCGTGATGGAGAATGTTCCAGTGCATTAAACTCATTGAAATATCAAGCTTGGATATTTCTGTTTTTAATAATGAATGAATAGAAAATTGGATAGTTTTATTTACATTATTTATTGTATATTATAAAATAGATGAAGTTCATTTTATGAATTGTCATTGGATGGGTTCTATAAATAACAATCATCTTTTTATAATTCTGAATTTAATTTACAAATTATTTTTTATCAAATTCTTGTGTGGGACTTTTCACATACCAATGATATACATTCACTTTTTTTCGTTTGATAATAAATATTGAATTAATGTTAAAGTGAAATCAGGACGGAAGGATACAGAATGATTACTGTATATGAATAATTCTCACGTATATATAAATGTATGGAGTACGTTTTAGCAAGATTTATTTATTTTAATCGTGAGAGCAATTTTTACATTGATTTAGTGACAGAATAAATGTGAAAATTAAATAAATTACATTCGTTCACAAAAATATATTGTCCTAGATTAATTTTAACATGGATATAAAAAAAAACTTTTATTATGCTTAATGATTTGTTTGCATGCGGTTCGTAATTGGCCATAATTTCCTCCATTGTAAATTTTACTTTGTGATCTATTCAATATTTTTAACCCAGTTTTTTTTAGCCACCATTTGCTAAACTTAAGAATTCGATTTTTTTCAGTAAAATATTCGTGAATTATTCCTAAATTGCATTCAAAATCACCTGTGATTTTTTCCAAATGATTTTATTCAATCCAATATAGAATACATCGACAATGTCTTTGTCAAAGTGTTCTTTATTCAATCAAGAAAATACAAAAAAATAAATTAAATTACTCCAATCTGCTAAATTTCATTCAGCCATAATCAACATAAAAATCCATTCAAAATTACCATTTCAAAATTCCGGAATTCCACACAAAATCAAATAAATAAAAAAAAAAAATTATCCATCCTAATCCTCATGCATTCCACAAAAGAATATTCCCCTCATAACCAAAAATTCATTAAACTATTTAATAAAACAATCTTTTTACCCTGTTCTGTTGCGCTTTTGACTATTACAATACATTCTATGTAATACTATCTCCATTCAGTACTTGCACACACACACACACACACACCTAAAACGTTTGTCGTTATAGTTTCGACTGAATATTTGGTATATACATCTCCATACACCCATTTTGTCAGTAAATTTCTATTAAGGACTTGTGGCTCGGCGTTCGAAACAATTGGCCATTAAATCGAACGGTCCCGCGGTAGATAATAACTAGCAATAATCGTTGGGCCACCGGTTATTCGGGACCATGAAGCTTTTACTGCGCAACTGCGCGCAACAAAGACAGTCGAATATATAAATACATATCTATATTTCTATATACACACATATATACATAGATATATACTGAATTTTGTCGGGACGGGAGGATTCCACATTGGCGCGGAGGAAACAAGCGAGCATCGGTAATGAGAGGCCAATTAGAACACCCCGTCGATGGAATTATCCCTTGGAACGTTCGAAATTCAAACTGGCTGCCGGCGCGCGAGAGAGAATTCGCCACGGTAATGCCTGTTGGGCACGCGAAGTAGCTACTACCATCACTTCTTCATTCTATCTACACATAAACACTATCTATTCCTCTCTTACTCTCCTAATGCCCCTTATACTTAGTTCAATATATAAGTCTATCATCCGTTTTGCAATAGACACAATCGTGCTTGAGGAATAATACCTCAATCATCAATTTTTTTCTTATTTCATCTTGCAATTTTTTTTTGCCCCTTACTTTTCATTGCAACACTGTCGATGGTAATTACTTTTTTAGATATCTTTTGTTAATTTTGTTTTCTTTATAGACATCATTCTTTTATTTTTTTCTTTGAATAAATATATTCAACTTGTGTTATTGTGCGTGCAGAAGTGAAAAAGAAAAAAATAAATGGGATTGAATGTGTTAATAATGCCATTTATATTTTTAACTATATAATTAATTGCGCTTCGAAGATGAAAGTGAAAAAATATTTGTAACAAATATAAATTATATTGCAACAGTGTTGTGTGAATTATTTATTTTATTTATTGCAACAATATTTGAGTTTTTGTTGTATATTGCAATGTTAACTCTCGGTGGTAAACATAAATTTATCACAATTAATGTAGTTTTTTATTCATTCACATGTAGTATATAGTTGTCTGATTCCTTTGAATTTATTGTTAATTGTTTTTTCTCAAACAGAATTGCACATACGAATATATAAATATACGATTAGTCAATGCACAATGTTGCACAGTACATTTAAAACTAAAAAAAAAAGGCTGAAATGAAAGAGAATGAAAAAGACGAAAAGGAAAAATAAAAAAAAAGGAATAAATGAGAGCTTGAGATATTTTTCGTCGCTTGTTCATGCACCACCATCGCCACCATCGCCACCACCACAACCACCTTTGGTTATACACCTTGGTCTCGCTCAATTTGCACTCGCGTATAATTAACCGGAGTATGAAAAATGGCTGGCCACGTGCTACTGTACACAACGACGGCCAACTCAAAGATTTATAGTTATTAATTTTATAATGGACTCGTCAAGCGGTATACAACCACCCTGTATACATAAACATACATCACAGGGTTGTCCTGAAATACTGGCCGCGCATCAGTAAACTCATCTGCCAACGTGACACACACAGTGGGTTATTGATCCACCTCAACTAATTGAGACATTTAACGGAAAATCATTCTATCAACGTGTGAGCATGAAGAAAAAAATTGATAAAAAAAAATGTAGGAGAGATAAAAAAGGAGAATATATTTGATTATTTTCGTCGACTCATCACGAAAGAAATTAATCTATCAAAGACCTAGACATATATATGTAGTATATTGAAATAGATCCTAAAATTAAATATATATATGTATATATTTTTGTATATATAAATTAGCCGGAAGTAGCTCGTTTCTCACAAGGCATCGTTCATCAAGCGGAAGTGAATGGATACCGTTAATGGTCAGACTGAAAAAATATATAACCCACTAAATTTATCGTGGGATCACTGAAATTCTTTTGTATATATAGATATGTGTGTGTGTATATCTACCTGACTTTGGGGCGAATAATAATCAAGAGAATTGAATGAAAGAGATGAAAAAAAAAGGAAATATAAGAGACAGAGACGAAAAAAAGAACGAATTTATCATCATAATAGAAAAGCAGGGGGTTTCTGTGGGTTGGACACATTCTAAATTGATCCGTCATCCATCCGTATATAGATATATCATAATTAATTTTGTCCTTCAGGTGAACTCGAGCGAGCCCAAGCTTAACGATTGAATTTCATTCCGCGAATTCGACACGCTTGTTATATTATTTTACTGACAGAAAATATTTCATTTCCGTTTATTTAGTGTGTCGTGAACTTATTTTTATTTTATTTACTTTTTGTCCTTTAAAATTTCTTTTTTTTGTAGAGTTGACAGATGCATTACGTACACATTTTTTTTGGCTTATTGTTTGTAACTGTGAATGATTGATAGATTTTGATATTTATTTGTGTGAGGCAGTTTTGTAGATATGAAAGTTGAGATAATTTTAAAGAGCTTGCATTGATATTTTGAATTTCTTTGTTGGAAATGTTATTTATGTGCAATTTTTGGTGTGGAAGTGAATTAAAATTGCACATAATTTTGTTTGTTATCAGGAGAACGAGTTTAACAGGTGCTTGTAAGGTGGATAATGAGAACAAACATAATTTCAACAAAATTAGTCAATTTAAAAAGTCTAGAGTTGAGTAAAGGAAGTCTTTTCAATGTCTATCTGATTTAATCTGTTATGGGAGACCATTAAAAAATATGTGGAGAAAAAATAGGATATCTGTTTCACTGAATCTGATACATCTTAATTATTATTTTATATTAACAAATATACATTTCTGTACATTTTAATTTAACATTAATAACTTGGTTATTATAAACTGCTGTGTATGGATTTATCTAATGGCAAAAATTTCAAGTGAATGTTTTGATATTAAATATTTCAAGAATAATGAGAGATGAAGTAAAAACGCATCAGACCTTTTTTGTAGAGAATAAAATTTTCTATAAAAAAACAATCACTGGATTAACAATAAAAAGATGCAAAATCATAAGATTAACAATAAAACAAAATTAATAAAATCGTTTTGAACTTACAGAAACAAATTTGCACTTGAGGAAATGGATAAAAATTAAAATTCTATTTTTCATCCCTTCTTATAAATTAATTTTCATCCATATTCATTATCCGAAAGTTTCAACAGCATCAACAAATGAATATGAAGAAAACAAGTCTACATAAAGATAATAATGATGTGTACAATATATACACACATATATATATAGTTAGAAAATTTTTTCAACAAAGGTGTGAACTCTTTAAAACCAAGGTGTCGGCTCGTCAGCACTCACACACACGCTCTCACACATCTCATCCACATGTAAAATATTCCACATACACATTGACGGTAATGGAAGGTGTCGGTCGACGGGGGAAAAGAGGGAGTAGCCGACGATCATTTATTATCTCAAGATTGAATTTCTCTTCGCCTGGGTCCAGTCAAGTGAACGCGGCGCTGCGCGCCACGGTTTTTTTTAATTAAAATATCGTTATGGGTAGGCGTGGATATGTACTGCGGTACAATTTTACTCATCCTCGTGATGGCCATTCTTCGTTTCTTACTTCTACAAAAAAAAACCAAAACAAATCACAACTAAACAAAAAAAAAATTAACCAACAAAAAAAAGATGAATAAAAAATTCCTGGTTTTTTTCATAACAATAATTTCAAAATGAAAATAAAAAACAATATTGTATCCACCACAGATCTTCCTTTAAGCAACACACACACACACACAAACACAAACACTCAAAAGAATTCTATTTCTATCCGTTGTGGCTTTAATTAAAAATTAATCGTTGTAAATTAATTTAAACGCAAAAAGAGCGCGCGCCTTTTGCATCCAATATGCGCATATACATTCATAAAACTATATACATATAATCGGGCGTTGGAAGGGGGTGGAGCGGGCGATTGTAGGGGGCGTGACCGTTAAGTTAGCCGATCGTTGGTAAGGCAACGTGTTCGATAATCGAAATCCACTCTTGGGCCGCCGCCACAAGATCTCGATATACAATATAGCGAAACAAAAGGTTGTATATACATGAACTGGTCCTTGGTGTTCGCATATGGAAGCCTGATCCAAGTGTCGATGTATATAAACGGCGTATGTGGACTACAAAAATCGGTATAGGTTATACCAGGTATATTCTTGGCTAAGTGTGAAGTGTGTGATATCCTCATGCACACAAATATGTGTGTATACACTTTGGCAGGGATCACTTCGCACGGTTTAGAGCTAAAAGCAAGATATATATACAACGTAGCAACGAGTATAGGATTGGTTGTGTTCATGAGGATACGATGAATATAACTAAGGTAGGGTTTTCGCTCTCATGCTTGGCGAACTGGTCTGGTTGATTATTAATACCTCGTTATCGTTTGGGGTGTTATAGAATTATGCCGTCGGCCAAATATATACTATGGAGCTAAAGCTATCTTGATTCTCACCAGCTATGTGTGGGTATATTCTGATGGCATGAGGAATAGAATAAGCGATATAAAAGGGACGAGAAAGAAAAGAGTATAATTAACAAAATAGAAAGATAGAGGGGAAAAAAGAATTAAACTTTCATCATTTTATTGATATTTTTTATCACAATTTATTTCTCAGTCGGTAAATGGATCATGGCGCTCAAATCGTATCTACTTTACCAATTTTCTATACTTTCATGCAATTTACTATAATTTATATCAATTGTAGATGATTTCTACCTTGTTTGATACCGTAAATTGTAATTGAAGTTATTGGTACGTGGATTTTATTGTATATATTTGTTATGGATGTAAAATTCACGTGGAGAATGCGTTACATATATTTATTTATTTATTTTTATGTTCGTTTTCCATTTTTTTTCTTTTGGTTTCGTTGTACAGTCGTCTTCAGTGCGAAAGGAAGCGCGCAACGTTCATAAAACAGCCGTAAAACACTAAACGGCTGTAAAGCTGCCGCCTCGACGAAATGCGCTGAGAGAGAAAGAGAGAATGGTAAGTGTCTGTTGTGTTTAGTTGTGTTGTTGAGATGTGTGTGTGTGCGTATAACGAACGAGTGTCTTGGCACATGGATAAGTTTATATATATATATATATATTTCTTTTGTGGCGCGCACCGATAGAGACACGCATCCTCCGACGCTAAATCACCCTATGACCACGCCCCAAAGCCCTCTCTTCGCACCCTCTTGCCCTGTGCGAATCCGACACTTTTATTCTACCTTTCTCTTGGCTCACTTCTTTTTTTTTTTCGACCTTATATTTTAGTTATGTTTCATTTTTATTTATTTATTTCATTCGTTTA
Organism: Meteorus cinctellus; assembly: GCA_030523045.1. Taxonomy (NCBI): domain Eukaryota; kingdom Metazoa; phylum Arthropoda; class Insecta; order Hymenoptera; family Braconidae; genus Meteorus; species Meteorus cinctellus. The sequence continues at coordinate 474,396 of JAPYZF010000110.1, forward strand.
TCCTTCTGCACTTCATTTATATGGATATAGAATTCTTTCTGTTAATTTTTTTCATTTCAATCAACTTTCTTGTAAATAAGATTTATAGTTTTATGCATTATTGGAATTATTATTTTATCGTTTGGTAGAGATTCAATAGGGAGATTCAATGAGAATTTTTGGGGAGAGTGAAAGTAAGGGAATGAATGAATAAGAAGTAATAAATTAAATGAGATATTTAGTTGTGGATTTTATAACTGAATTTTGTATTGAAAAGTTTCTTATTTATTTATGATTGTTGAATAATCCGTAATATATATACACAAGTGAAAGGGAGAGCTTAAGGTTTAGGGAATAATACTTGAATATACGAGAGATGAAAATTATTTTCATTGTCAATTGGAATGTGAATGGAGTCATGGAATAATATTTATTATACAATCGAGTTTCTATTTTATACTTTGGAAAATATTATTTAACACACAAATATGCACAACATTAATTTAAATATTCAGAGCATACAATAAAATTAGCAGATTTCATAATTTTCACAACGCAACATTACAATTTCTGTTTCTTATTATGCCCATAACGGAGCAACAATTCAAACTAATGATTTTATTGAATGAATTGCAACATAATTAAATAATTTTCCATTATTAATAATATTTGATCTAACAATTCCTATCATTTCCCACATATTATTGATCCCCACACCATTTCAAATTGCGTATTCTCATCCCCTATATACATATCATATACCTAAATAATCTATTTTTACATTTCGGTATAGATTAAAAAAAAAATTCTATTTTTTTCTTTCCGGTCATATAAACGAGGAATTTAGTGCCAGCTCGCGCTTGTCCGGACAACCAATCATCCCGCGGCGGTCCAAGCATTTCGTGTCTTGGCAAGGTGGGGGCGCAAGAAGAAAAAAAAAATAAATAAAACGAGAAGTAATGTAGTATAAGATACGCGGGGTGTAAAAGCGAGCGAAACAAGAGGGGGGCAGAATCCCCAGGAACGTAATCTTACGTATCAATTAGCCTCACAGTATAAGGGGCCTTACCCCCCGCGGGCCTTTGACTGTGCGCCGCGCGGTGTTGTCTCTCTTCGCTCAAGAACTCTTACACCTATTTTCTCGCAGTGAGAGAGTGAAGGACGAGGTGTGAGAAAGCCAAGACAGAATAACACACATATATACACACTCGTAGAGAAGTTAAATAAGTATATGTATAGGTATTTACAAAATCATTTACATGGATGCACAAACACTTTCTTGCAAACCATTTACAACGTCTTCATTGGAACCGCAGGGTTTTATATACACGTATATATATATGCATGTATGTATGTACATATATTTTGAAGTGACTTGACTTGACGACTCTCTTCTTGCTCGTGAGAGTGCGAGATCTCGTGGCACAACACAACACACCTGGACAGGTATAAGAGACGCGCGGTCTCATCCCATCACGCAGCTCTCTCACTAAAGGCCAGAGAATGGATACGTTTTGAGTGTTATGCTACACGTGTTGTGAAAAGCGTGAAAAAGTATGAGATTGAGTTCATTGTTACGGTTTGTTTTTTGTTGTGATTTATTTTTTATTATTTTAATTGAAATGTATTGTGTGTATTGAGATTGTATTTTTTTTTGTCATGTCATACGTTCTGCGTCTTTTCACTACATTTATTGAGTTGTATTTTTCTTGATTTTTTTTCAATTAATTTTCAACCCTACTATAAGAAATATAATTCTTCTCTTTTTTTTAAACTATAACTTATGATTTCTTGCGTTTGTTAATAAAAGAAATTGATTTGATTTGGTGAATGATGAGAAGGTGGAAGAAAAAAAAAATTATTGGATAAATAATGAAGAAATTTAATTCGTTTCTTTTCGAAGTTTCTTTTCCTTTTTTCATTTTATTTTTCCTTCTTCGTTATTTTTTCTTTATTTTTTTTGTTGAAATTGTTTTATCGAATTTTTATTCAGGGATAATGATGCGAGAGTGCCCAGGTGAGAATTGAAATAAGGGCACGCGGTGTTCATGATGCAACCTACAAGCGGATTAGTCGACTCTTCGGAGCGCCCCCTGCTGTTGGCTGATCATCGTCGCTTGCATTATTATTTTCTTTTTTGTATATATATATTTTTATTTTTCATCCTTTGGTATCGGCCTCCGCCCACAATATATATACATACCCTCCTTTATTTTTCATTTCTCTTTTTTTGTCCGTGAGTGTTAAGTAATTTATTATAGGGATAACACCTGGGTTTAGCTGGCCACAACAAAGATTTGATCATATAAAACCTTTCAAAAATTGTCGATAAATACATCTAATATCTACAGATATAATCCTACATCAAAGAGTAACCCTTAAAGAAAATATATTGATTGATCATGTTGTACAAAACTTTTTAGTTATATTTTTCATTTCAACTGAATTGAAATTTAATGTTTGTTTTTTTTTGTCATCGTTAACTTTCACAATTTCATTATTGTAACAATAAAAAAATTAATAGATATCGAATATATTAAAACAGTTTTATAAAGAGTTACAAAAAAATCTTCAATTGGAGCAATTATAACTTTCCAAAATAATCATTAAAATTAAAAACCTTCGAATCAATCACAAAGTTTTGCCTTCAATTATATTAAACTCACACAATTAAAAATTCACTAGCTAATTATTCTAGTTGATTTCTCTACCCATCTACAACTGCAATGAAATAAATAAACCCTTCAACAATTATCAATTAATCATAATAAATTAATCTAATGACACAATTAAAATAAACGAAGATGAATTCAATATTACACATCAACTATAAATGCATAAACGAGCGTAACAAATTCATAATCAAAAAGTCAACTGTCTTACAAATATATTCACACAAACAAAGCAACACAATGCAACCACTCATAACAATTTATATAGATATATATAAATGTATACGAATAATCTTTGAGTGGGATTAACGAATTCAGATGGGCCCGTTCACACCTTCACTGATTAAGTTGAACATAATTTTCTCGTGGGGTTACACTTGCGTTATATGGGCGTAGGTCGACGTAACATATATTTATATACAAAATACATACATGAATTTGTATATTGTCTTCCTTTATATGTATTAGATACCCATGAGAGTGAATACGAAGACGTGGCGGTGAAGAATGAGAAAGAAAGCCTACACGTCAGTGTATATGTGTATACATAAAATAAGGTGAGAGGAAGAAAGATGGGGAGGAAGAGGGCGAGAGCGAGCAATAGCAGCATAAGGTGTCGGCCAATACTTTCCAAGGCGTCCGTCGCCGCTTGACGTCTTAATGCACGTCGAGAATAATCTCACCACCAATTTATTACACTCTTTCTCATTTCTTCCTCTCTCGATAGGTATAAACCATCAGCGGCTATTTTTTTCACACTCATATATACTCACACTTGTTTTCTTGTGGACTTCGAGTTCGTTTGGATGTGAGTGAGTGTGTGAGTTTATGTTTTTTTTTAATGTTTGCTGTGGTCTGTATTTTTTTATTGTTTAGTTATTTGGAGATGATTTTTGGAGATGGAGGAAAAGATTTTTTTCAATTAAATATAAATTAGTTTGGGGGATGAATTATTTTTTAATTAGTAGTCTTTTGTGTTTGGGTTTGAATTTGTCAGATGGAGTTGGAATTATTGGGAAATATTTTTGTAGATGGACGAAAATTATTCTGTTTTTGATGAAGAGTTTTTATTTGATTTTAAATTTTATTGCAATGTAAGAATATGTTTTAATTATAACAGAGTATTATTTGTTATAAAGATTTTTTATTGTTGGTTAGCACGTTTGGATATTATTTGAATTAAATATGAATAATTTTATTCATCGCTCGATGTCCAGGACATGATTTATTGTTATTGAGAACCAACGAATTGAATCAACAATGAATAAAATCAACATTTTGTCGTCGATTTTATATCTCTATTGTAATATCCAATGAAATTTTTTTTTTCTTAGGCAGACAAACTGATTCATGAATGGATTATTGTCAATTTCAAACAAAGGGACTTCTGCACAATCAACCCTTTATCTGTTCTTATTTATATGCCCTTGACATTCCATAAATACAAATTTATATGTAAACACATAAAAATTAATATTTTAGAGCCAAACAAAGAAAAATCATCACAAAATAAAATTCACAATTTTTACTCCAACATAATACATTAATAGCGTCGATTTCAACCTTTCACCAGCATCAACGCGTGTTTATATGTAAATTTTCTCCTCCCTCACATTTTTATTTCTTTTTATAAATTTTTTTCTTCTATAAAGACGTTCCCTTGTTATCATTGCTCTTAATAGAATATATAACACGTTTTTTTTTCTTTAATAATACCAAGTTATCTGATATTTTGAAATTGCTTGACAACCAATCACGAAAAAAATTTCATCTCTGTTCCATATAAATATTCAAATCAATTTTCATCTGTAATATTTTTCGACCCAATATAATTTTATGTATTTTTTATAGTTCGGAATATTGAAACCGCATATTTAAAAATATACGATCATGCATGTGATGTGGGTGAAATTAAATATTCACAAACATATATAAATGCATGATATAGTCAGCAAGTTCAATACACACACACACACATATATATATATATATATTTTCGAATGAGCCTGTTGGTAATAAATTTATTAATTTAATGGGATTTCAGCGGCAAAAAAGTTATTTCTCAAAGCGGATTATAAATGTTTCACGGATTCGGCTACTGATTATACATACACACACACACAAACACACCCTTATATGTATGCATAAATGTGTGCCCATATTCATACAAGTTCTCTTAATTCTCTACGTATTAAGATATTTTACTTAACATAATACCCATACGCCGAATGTCAAAAATTCAAGTGACAAATCACTATTTCAATATACCTTTTCATTGAAAAAAAAAATACAAAATGTCAAAAATATTAAATATAAATACATTTATTCTTAATTATTCATCACCCCTTTTTTTATCTTCATATTATATATTGAAATCATCTTCTTGTTAATTATTATAGTCCTAAATTTTTTTTACAGTCCTCACCAGCTAACAAAAACGCAGAAGTAAAACAAAAATCCAAAAGAATAAATTCATAAACGAGAACAGAAGACGGTGAAAAGAAGTGGTAAATTTAAAAAAATCGATTGGGGTGACAAATGAAAAAAAGTAGAATAAGAAAAATGGTTTGAGGACATGAGGTTAGAAAAAGTGGCGGCGACGGCGACGCACACCGACGAAAGAGATGAGAAAGAGGATGTTAATCCTGTCGGTTGCGAAGAAGCCGGTAAATCTCTCGCTCGTATAATAATTTAATAACGGATCCACACGCGGGCGTTATGCATATATATATATATACGTATATATATACGCAGGAAATAATGTCTATATGCACATACATCTATTTATGCTTAGCGTAGATGCGCTCGTTCTGTTCTTATTCGGCAGCGAATGAAACTGCGATGATCAGGACGAACAAAACGAGAAATAGAGAATGGAAGATGAAGGAAAAATATTCTCTCAGTTGCGTCGCGAACAGAATAAAAAAAAGTAAGTGAGAGAGTGACCACTACATTTATTCTCTCTTACATCCATAAATAATCGTTCCTTGGATTAAAGAGGGTATATAACAACCATCGTAGGACTACCCAGAGCGTCGTTATATATCCATATACCTGTTTCACTTCACCTCTTTATACTCCTTTGCTTCGATTCGAGGCGCACCTTGAAAAAATATAGCTCTCAAATTATAAAAAACTCGCATCGACAACAGATATATAGATTGAAATGAAGAAAGAAAATGAAAGAAAAAAAAGGGTGAAGAAACAAAGTAATATAAAATAATTCAAAATGAGAATAATTAAATGAATCAGATATTTGTCTGTATTAAAAATACAAAAATAAAATGAATTTATTGATAATCGATCGTGTACATTTCAATCATCATAACGAAGGGGGCGTGATGGAATTTATTTATTTATTCATTTTTATTCTGCTTTCATTTTTTTTTTTCTATTTTATCTTCACGTTCTTGCAATTTTTTTCTTCTTTTCCATCTTTCCACTATACACATTCGCATAAACAATTTCGTTGGCAATTATTGGATACACTCAAAGTGAAGAGACGATGGGACAGAATGCGAAAAGGAGAATAAGGAGAAGTAGAGAAAGAGAGTGGAATGGAAGAAAGAGTAAAAGAACGACGCGGCAGCTGTTGGCCAAATTAAGTGATCATCTCGTCATCATCAGTGCGGTGCCGCCTCGAAGGCAGTCTAAACTCTTCAGAGATCATCGCTCTCTCTTTTACTGTTTCTTTTCTACTCGTTGTCTTTCATCTGCACGTTTCTCTCGCACTTATTCTGTCGACAATATATCTATACTTGCACATGTTTATACGTGGAGGACTCTTGAGGCGGTGCCGAGCCCCGTGAAATTAGCATTGGGAGATCGTAAAGGAAGGCACTCCTCTCTGTTTGAGTGCGTGCGAAGATAGAATAGAACAGATGTATGTGTATGTGTATATGATGAAATACGTGAGTAGAGTCGTACATGTAAATGCACAAAGAATAGAGGTACAAATTTATATTAATGTTTCTTTCGTCATACGGATTAAATAAGCAGAGATGTATTCGTTGTATTTATGAGTCAATAAGTTATGTGTTTATGTAGTGGTAGTTTTTAAATTAAATTATTATCTCAATAAACATTTGGCTGCTGTGTCTGTGAATAAAAATGTTTGATACGACAGATGGAAATTATTATCAATGTTTGAAGGTTATTACTGAAATTTTCAATTGATACTTTCGAAATAGAAATTTTTGACTACTGTTTTTTGTTTCATTTTGTTGTCATTGATATTTATTTATTTATGAAATTTTTGCTTGTGTATATTTAAGGAAAATTGGAGTGATTGAAAATTAGTGAAGGGAAATTAAATATTTTAGTGTTGAATACTAAATTGTAGAGAAAGTTATTATGAGAAGACGATGGTGCACTGTAAAAAAATATTTACAAAAATTTATAATAGGTTTAGTAAATTACAATAAGATTTTTATGATTTTTTATTACATTTGTAGATAATGAAAAACATGTCAGTCATGTAAAAAGTGTAATTTTCAATAAATTGAAATTTTTTTCTGTCTTGTTTTTGTTTGCTTGTTTGTAATTAAGATTTTATCAGAGATAAAAGATGTTATAAATACATTATTCATATACAGGCACCTGGAAAATGGAACGGAGAAAGGTAAATTGGACCGTTTGGAGTTTTTAAATTTTGAAAGGTGATTCGTTTCGGTGAATAATTATACATTTGAAGAGTTTCAAGTGATTGGATGAATGAGTGGATGGAATAGTGAAGTTGTAATGAAGTGTTTGATTATTTGAGATAATAAAAATAATAAAAATGAAGAAAAATGTGATGATAGAATGGGGACAACGACGAGTATAGAGATACAATGCAGAAAAGAGTGATATGGCGATCGTTTTGCTCGTCAGATGAAACAATGAACTGACCAACCGGTGTAGTCCACGCAAATCTCTTGGATTAGTTTGGTGAGCCGCTCTCACACATTTCCTGTTCTCCCTCGTAATTTTCTTCTTTTCCCTCAGTTTATTTCTCGTTTCGGTTTTCTTTTTTTATCTCGCACTTCTTTCTCGACAATCGTCCTCTCACAGTGCACACACAAACGACAACGTTTTGCAAAGAGGGAGATAGATATATATATATATATATATATATGAATATATACAAGTGTGTGATTTTTTTTTCGTAGATTTAGATGACCTCTCTCGTTGTCATGGTAACTCACATCCTCATTTTTTCCATTTCTCTTTTTTATTTTTTTTATTTCCCACATAATTTTTTCCCTACGTTTTTTTTTTCATCGCCACCTTTTTTTTTCTTCATCTTTATATCACTCTGATATGTCAACTCATACGAAACGAGAGTCAGTTATCATTTATCTTCCTTCACATTTTGCTATCTCTCTACACACAAACCGTCCGCGTAATTCGATTTGGTGAGAAAATGTGAAGAGAAAGAAAAATAATGGGAATAAAAAAATTGAAGAATAAATGGTAGATGATTTATAAAAAGTTTGATCGAAAGGTGATTTTTCTTCTGCGTTGCATAAATTTTTGTATGTATGATTTCATATAGGGATGGAATTTTTCAATTTCATTTTTAGAGCGTAGACATTTTTATCATCACCTGTCTAACCAAAATGGCTGGTGAGTTCCTTGCAATTCTTCATAATTAATTTCAAATCTGAAAATTAAAAAGAGTTTCATCATAAATCTCTCATGCGTTGATAATCCAAACATAAAAATCCATACCTGGGACGTTAATTGTCATATCAAAATGAATAAAAGTTTCCAATAATATTTTTATGTTCATCATCATTTTAATAATCCTCCTGAAAATTTTCTTGCCACCACATGATTTTCCCAAAGTACATTCAAGTAATCTCATAGCCAAGAATAGGATTGTCCCCCGTTACTTTTATCGAGTACGAGGACTACTTTAGATTGTTGAAAGATAAATTGATAAGAAATATATGAACCAACCAAAAAAAATAACGTCACTGTTCCTTCGTTCGAGTAATCGACGATTTTTCGGCACCATGTCTTATATTCCCATAAATATATTATACTGTCAAGATCTACAGAGTGCGCAATTCATCCTCTCATTTAGTTTGTCCTTTCTGGACCTTATTTTTTTCTCCTTTGCAATCCATCGACAGCGATTTCTATAGATATCGTCATCGTTCTACCGACGGATTTTTATCACACACATAAACACCCCTAGAAGACTGATCGTATATAAAAAGAACATTCTCGCCGTGTATTTTATACTCCCTCAACATTTCCTCTCGAATCCTTCCAAAGCCGAAGGGATGATTATTTATACATATATATATATACATATATATATACATACGTCTCTTTGTTACGCATATAAATGTATCCCTTCCCGTGTTCGCATACAAACCGACAAATTTGTCAAGCAATTGTCATGGATCGAACCCACAAAATCGTCGGGTAGACCAAATCAAATTACCACACTCACAATCTTGTATCATGTCAACACATTTTTTCCTGCTCTTCTTCTTCTCGTTTCCCTCCCTTCTCTCTTTAGATGAAATATTTTGACATTTAACTTTCATATCAAAGAATAAAAATTCAAAATATCTTCGATTTGATGTGAAATTCTTTACAGAGATGAACAATTTCATCGGTTAAATTTGAATTAGAAATTTTACAACGATCAAAACGAATCAAATTTGTCCACCCAGATTATCTTGTTAGAAACATATGCACACATATGTGCGAGGGTGGCGTGTTTACATGCAAAAATATCAAACATCCACCCACATTCATGGATAGTGAAGTAAAAGAAAAAAAAAAGAATACACATGCACATAAAAGTAAAGAAAAAAAAAGAAAATCACATTACACGTTCGTCAGTGCTCGCAAATTGTGAGTGCGAGCGCGCGGGCGTCGCTCGTTTCGTGGCGTAAAAAGGGCGGCATGATAAGCGACTAGTTTGTGCGCTTTGCCTGTTGTAATACATGAAACGAATAAATAAAAAAAAAATCAAAAAGAAAGAAATAAAAAAGGAATGAAATAACAGAGGAAAAAAAAAGAAGAAACGGACTATACACAAAGATAAAAAGAAGCGGTGGAAAATCATACTGAACGAATGATGGAATAAAAAAAAAGAGGAGGAAATAAACGCCAATGTGAGAGGGCGAGGGATGTAGAGGGTGAATGAGGGTGGGTAAAAAAAAAATATAACGATAGAAGAAAGGCAAAAGTTGTAAACGCAAATGTTGGGCAAAGATAAAACTTGGTTCAGTATATATAACGCGTGTTTGCCAAATGAAATTTTCCACCCCCTAAGAACCACCCCTAATAAATATATATATATATTCACAAACATATAGGTAATAGGTATATACAAAACATATACAGGTGAAACACTAAAGAATTCAAATCTTTTCCTACTCTCCAAATGTGTGTCCATATCACCGACCATTCTGTTCATATTTCTCCCTAAGGGCCAATAATTTAATGCACACCACTAATATCTCTTGTTCCTGCCGATAAGGAAGTTTGTCGCAATGCCATAAGGATGTTTGAATAATTTTATATTCCAATTTTATTAATTAATAGAATTAATAAAGAAATTATTTCCATCAAATTTTTGCTGCTTCTTTTTTTTTCTCGTTCTTTTTTATAATCAATAGATAAATCTGTTCACTTACATATTATATGTTTTAAATGTGTGTATATATATTTATGGTGTAACTGCAGAATAATAGGAGTGCGGAGAATTGTACATTCATCACGAGTTATTAAACAACACAACAAAAGAAAGATGGGACTACACTCTTGGGCGAGTAAAAAAGGCGGTGAGATAGAATCGGCTAACTAGTTTATACTTCGGGTGCGATGATAGATGGCTGCGAGGATTAAGAATCATGGCAGCCGCATGTTCTTCTTCTTGCATTCTCTCAGCACCAAATATATATATATAGAGTGTATAATATTCTCTATTTCAAATACGAATGTATTTACAATTTTTTTCCTTAAACTTAATTTACTTTTTTGCTCTTAAAAATATGCAGATAATTGTGTTAACTAAACTCCAAGATAATCATCTCATTTCTGATTATGTCTACCCTATAAGGCTATATAAAATAATTCATTTCTGCACTCTTTACTGAATATCAATTAGTATTTTTTATAATTAAATTGCCCAACCGATAATTTTTTAATTAAAAAATATCTTTAAACTCTGGTTGGATATATACATTCAATGATTTGTTGTTTATCGAGAAACTTCATCGCCAACCGACTTCATCCACTCTACACAAAGAAGAAATAAATTAAGTTGAAATTTATTTCTTCCTGGTAAAGCGAACAATTAAAAATATACCATTGAATAGGTATATAAATAACTGTGCCATGGCATAATTTCTACATTAAATTCTAAATACAGGTCAATGAAAGTATCGATTGTTAACTCAAGAGTTTTTAGGTTCAAGTTAAAAACACTGACATAGTAAATATGTATATGTACATGCATAAATACTTATATTTATATGTGTGTGTATACAATTTGTGGCAGTTGTTTGATATCGATTTCAAAGATATCAGCAGAGCTTCTACAAAAGTTCGCCAATTATTCGTGCTGTCAATCAACCACGCCCATTAAAGTTATACACACTCTGTACATTTATTTTTCTATGACTTGTGTAATTTAATTTCTCATACATAATTCAACACGAAACAATTATTTCGTTGCATTCAAATCAACCAACATAAAAAACAAATAACAAAATAGAAAATGAAACAATTTGTTTTGTTCAGTCGATGAACTTTCCAATGTCTCTTTTTTTGTTTCTTTGTAATTTTCATTTGTATTTTTTTTCCACTCTTCCATTGTGACAATCGATGGACGATCACGAATGGAAGATTGGTTTTTGAGATTTATCTACTGAATATACATTGCACGTTGTACAATACCATAACATCTATATGAATATATAGATATATATATATAAACATGCGCAAACTGCTTGCATTTGGATCAGCAATGAACCTATCCGCCACCGAACGTTACCTATGGGAACATCAATTAAAAATTCGTTCGTGCGACGTGACTGCCGTGGTCGATGCACTGCCGTTTCGTGCGATCGTCCAACAACGCTTTTTAATTGGATTCAAGGGAGATGGAGATAGAAAATGGTGGTTGTTAGGGTGAGAAAACGAGAGAAAAAAGGAAGAAATGAAATAAAGAAAATGTTTTATTTCTGTGAAAATAATAAATATAAACTGACTCTAGGGGAAAAATTGTTATCTATTTTATTCATATTGGTTTATGTTCATTAAATTATCAAACAATAATCAATGGGGAATTTTTTATAGAAAAAAAAATGTATCGATGAATAAATAAATAGATAAATCAATATATGTAATTTATGCTTGATATTTGTTGTTGATGGTGGTGGATCAGGTTATTTGTTGTGAATTCAATCGACCAAATCGCACAGCGTGACGTCCACACTTACATTTACATACACGAGTGAGAATGATAATTTATTGATTTTACACCGCAATCATGAATAACTGGCGCACGAAGAAAATTACACGTAGAACTGTCAAATAATAAGGTGTTAGGATCGAAGAATGCCTGGGGGTTATTTCACGATTTAATATTGAGACAGTACAAACCATCAGTATATTCTTGACTAACTATTTACGTTATTTACGCTTTATCCTCTTCTATTTATAGACATTATGTGTACATACATATATTATATATACATTCACTTGCAACTTGACTCATTAAATATATGTGGTAAATAAATTTTCAACGCATCGAAATTAATTTAAATTGCAGATTAATATTTAATGAATGGCGTTAATTGGCAACACAATTATGCGACGTTAATTAAACATTAGGGTGGTTTATTGGCTTACTAGCAGGGTAGTGGCATCTGATGTTGTTGTTTGTGTAACAGATGTGATGTTGATAATGTGATGGCTGTTGAGAAAGATGGCAAAGGATTAAATTAAATTGAGGATTCAAATTGTATTGTTCAGGTTACCATGCGATGGCTTTTTCCAATTTCACATATTATTTTTGCTCTTTTGGGTAGGAATGTTCAGATCTACAATTACCAACAGTGAATGAAAATGGCACACTAATTGAATGTATTCATGTTAATTTGTTTGCTGGATTTAATTTATGGAATCATGTAGAAATTATTTAGAACTCTATTCTGTTAAACATTTCATAATAAATCATCACTGAACTTTGAGAGGTTCTTTCAAAGTGTAAGGCCATAGAGATCATCTTTCATGCAATCGATACATTAAAAAAATACCAATCAATATTAATTGTATATATTCGTATCTATGATTATTAATTATTTATGAAGTTGCGATGGTTAAGTAAAATCCTTTATTACATTTAGCTACGAACAATGATTACATTGCAGTATATTGAATGGTTATACAAAAAGACAATGAAACAAGGAAAAAAATCGAACGCTCATACACAATAATTACCACGTTTTGTTCACTTATAAATATTCATCGTATGTCAATTATATTACATTATCGTTGAACGGAATGTACAGTATGTAACGAAATCACATCACATTTTTGCATTCATTTTTATATATCAAGTCAACCATTCTAAATGTACCTGTTTGCATTTTTTTTTAAATTCATATATTAATTTCCCTGTTTTCTTTTTTCATTTATAAATGGATCATTGACGTCAACGAACACACCAGAGAAATTGAAATATGATTTCATAAACCGTCGGTGTTGATATTCCCAGAAGAATAATCAATTTGATACGGTTTGATCCTCCTAATTCTCATTCGTTATTTGATTCTCTTAAATAAGTTTCATTTTTGATATGTCCCGCATTGATTCATGAATTGGAATGATGCCGCGAATCTATTTCGAAATCGTTAAACTCTTTTGTCACACTTAGATTGTCTTTTCCACAATTTTTATTTCTTTTATATTCGTTCATTCTCTGTTTCTTCTTTTTTTCTCAGAAACAATTGAACTATATTTATTTTATCTAACGCACCTAGTCAATCAGTATTTCAGCCCAATAGTCAAACCATTATGTAATAAATGAGAATTTTCATTTATATATATTTAATTTTGGTTAAAATTATTTTTTTTATCACCATATAACGCCATCATCCTTTTGCCTTTCTCATAAATATCTTCGTCATTCCATCATTCGCTTTTCGTCACCAGTACGTTAATTTGATTGGTAATAACATTGACAATTGTATGACAGTTGTAATTTGGCAGTATTTAATTAATAGACAAATAACTTGCTATCGTTGCTCAAAATTATTTAGTACAATTTCTTATCCCAACTCAAAATCTATTCAACATATACATATAGAACCTCAACCCTTATATACACTATTTAAATATCCACACCCGTAACACTTTTATTCTTAAACATTAATATTTCAGAATTATACACGACTTGTATCACTCGCTTTCATATGAGTCTTTCTTATCAATAAAAAATGAAGTCTTTGCGAGTGTCTTTGAATAATAAATTATAATTCGTCGCACATCTTTGAATACCATCGCCACCCCCGCTATTTATTCGAATACATTCCTTCGTTTGAATCCATCTGTTGATAAATATATCACTGTAAACAATTTTGTTATCGATTGTTGGAGAATTATAACGTGGATTCGTCCTCTCGGAGTTATCTAGGGGTAGGTGGTGGTGGTGGTGGTCATACAGCACTACCGCTATAAAATCCTGTTCTACCGGTGATACCAACACCATGTGGTTTTCGTTCACATTCCAGTGTACTGAATGTATTATGAGCAATGTGCGATTTTCGCTTTGGTAGCGTCATACTTCGTTGGCTTGAATTGGAGCTAGAACTAGTACCAGCTTCAGAAACTCTCAGTGTACCTGAGTAGATTGTTCCACAATTTTGGTACATGGATTGCGGCTGAATTGCCGCCACAGTCGGACTATTCTGGTGTTTCAACGTTATTGGCACAGTTTGGCCGGCAAGACTGTTATATCGACTGTATCCCAACGGTGCATCGAGCAGTGATTCATGTTTGGGATTGTTCTCTGGATAACCACCAGCATGCCTGGGATCAAGAACAGCCATTACATTTGCTGTCATCATAGGATCATTTGGCACTTGTTCGATTCGTGCACCAGTGCAGAATTCCACGTACCTTGGCTCCTGATTTAGAGTGTGTTCTTTACCGTCAGTGAACGCAATCATATTCTGTCGCGAATCTGATAAAATTCTTGAATCCATTAGCCCTTCTTTATCAACAAATCCACTCAATCTCGAGTCCACAACATTGGCGTCTGCTTTATCAACGAATGTAAAACGTGTGTCGGTAACGACAGTTTGTGGATCAGAGTAGCTAGGTAACATATGTGACAAGTCTGCTTTCTCAACGTAACTGATTGCTTGCGGATTGGAGGCGCATATGTCGGGTGCAGACTTGCAAAGTAAGGACGTGCCTTCCTCCGGCAGACGTTGCGGCCCTAGAATCACGTCTATCAAATGACGGTACTATTATTGTAAGCACCCATAAACTTTAATGTAGGCATGCATCATTTATTATTTCAGAAAGTTGCAATACTACTGTCAGGATTTTTATGTTACGTGATTTGAGATAAATATGATATATAAAATAGGATAATATGAACTCATTGTGTTCAATATTGAAATTGTTGACATAATTCAGCCTCACCTTTAGTGGGTGCATCAAAATTTCTTGGATGTGATGCACCTGGAGACTTTTGATGAGCACGAACGAGATATTCTGATGATACTCCACGTTGTTCACGTAACTTTCTATCAGCGCCTGGTACCATGACCCGAACCTGAAATAAAAATAATCCGTTTAGATATACCCTTGCATTAGATTATACAATTGTTGAAGTTAATTTTCCCAAACCATTTCTTCAACTGTAGAAAAGCGTGCCATGTATCCTGAAACTGTGAGCAGTGCAGCTATTTCAGCTAATATCAAAGCAAGTCCTGAGAGTTGGAGACACCAACCGTACTGATATTGAGGAAGTCCGTTATCCTCACTGGTGCTTGATGTAGATGAGAAGCTGTACCTTTTCGGTGACTCGAAGGAAGCATCAGAGAGAGCTGACGCAAGCACAATCAGACCACCACCCAGTGAAAGCCCTGAAAGCAAAGATGGGCTGATCAGTGTGTGTTCATGTTTGGTACGTGTATGTTTCGCCTTTCACTATGTCATAGTTGCCAAATGACTTCTCAAGAGAAATAGTGATGAAAAAACTTATTTAAACAAAATTCAAAACTATTTTCATTCCTTAATCACATTTGTATCATCGAAACTGGTGATTTCAATTACGCTGATAACACTTTCAGTTCTTTTTCTTCCACGCTACTTGCAATATACCTTTTGCAAGTTGGTATCATGTTCGTTTTGTGAAATATAATTGCTTTGGCACGACAAGAAAATGACACGATACTGTAATAAACTTCTCGAGTGCTCAAAAGAAAAAGAAAACAAAGAAGAATGACATCGACAGCGATTTATAGTTGGAACAATTTCCTCGTAAGCTTCCCATTGGGACTTCGATCGAGTTCTTGCTACGATCCTACTCTTCTTATTGTTTTATCTATTTCTCTATCTCCAGTTGTTCTATTTTAAGTAACTTCCGCACGATCACCATACTACGAGTTACAAAAAGCTAATTCCACTAGTATGCAAACCACTTCTTTCTGAAGTATATAAGCAATGCTGGAAAATGGTAAGCGAAATTGTCACGCCGCTGTGAGGCCAATAAAATACTTACGTCTGAAAAGCTTTCGTAAAATCTGTCATCGGTATGGCTCGAAGAATATAACATTTTAGTAATATATATCTGTGCACATATAAATGAAGAACGCGTGCGTGATCTGAATGCGAAATGTTTCCTTTGGCAATCACGCGAGGGTGGCACGTAAAAAATACATAGGTAAGAGGACGAAAAATCTTTTGGTCCTCTGAGACATTTTACATTGCAAATATAAATATATATATGTATATATTATTGGCATACTTTGAATTCGTCCATTCACCCTTCCTTCTCTTCACTTCGTTGGTGTCTCTTCCTACATCTTCATTTTGTATACGTTTATTTTTCCTTTTTTTACCACCCCTCTCTCTCTTTACCGTGAATTTTATTATTCGCATTTCTTATTTTCTACATTTCCACGTCCGACGAGCATAAAAGAAGCGGAACGTAAAAATTTGCATTGCAGTAAAACCAGAGTTTAAGGTCGAGGCCGTATATAAACGAGCGCGCAATCTCACTATATGCCTTTATCTTTCGTATAAACGTATATAAAAATACAAAGTTTTCACGTATAGCTCGTGCTTGTAGCCTTTAGCGCAAGCTCAAAGTCAGTGGTATACCCACGCGCTCTGAGAATGAAATGCGAATGTCTGACCCCATGACGGCCGTTTCCACTGCTGATAGTTCCCATTGCGCGCATACATATCCCCCCCTATATACACCCACCATTTCCTCTGCCCGCACTTTTGCTTATTTGCTGGCTTTTTATTCTGCCAGATTGTCCCGTTATCATCACAAAGAATGCCGTATTTCCTTATCTCTTCCCTATTTCCTTCACTCTTCATTTTGTTTGTTCTGCTTTATTGCCTATATTGGATTATGGCTTATTATTATACTCATAAGCATAAAAAATAAGAATATTATTTCATTTTTATGAATCATTGTCGTGTGAATGCAAAAATATTGTGAGAATATCATTTAGATATCAGATTTACTATTATAACCAAGCTCAAACATGTTTAAGCACGATAATTTTAAATCTATGTTGACAAGATGGTGCTTTGATCTTCACATCATCATGGAAATGATATTTCTTAAGAAAACTCTGTTAACTAATAATATCGAAATAACTTTCCTAACTTTTGAGGAGTTTACTGAAATCGATAAAGTAGTTTCTCAATTGCTCGAAACGATCGAGTCACAGTATAATCTGGATTTAATGTGTGCTGATAATTGTGGTAGAGTGCGATTTACGATGCTATTTGGAACTTTCATCAATCTAATTTGGATCCTGTTTATCAAATCTTAAACAGGTCATGAAATTGTTTCAACTCAATGATGACCTTGGCATAGCCTGATTGAATCGTTTGTGAGAACTGAGATCAAACGCTGGTAAATTAACTTTTCGTTGAGAATTCAAATGTTAATTATCAGTTCAATTTATCCATTGTTTGCGTTCATCCTTGATTGAGTCTGTCACCAATGCATAAATTTGTCGTACTGGTAAACAAAATTGTCTTGGAATTGTTTATAAAAAATCACAGTAACTTTCAGCATTGATAGTTTTTTCTATTCAGTTTTTTTATTCTCTGATTTTTTTCTTCATTCACATCAGTGATAAGAACTTTTTTATGGTCAGTTGTCTGAGTTTGCGCTCGCTGTCATAGTGGTGGTGTTATAAACATGAAGAAAATCACCAGAGGGCTCATTAGGAAAAAAACTTCGTCCATTGATCTGACAATGGAAACAAAAGGGTGCAAAGAAAGGGAAAGATACAGAGATTACAATGAAATTACAATTGAATTTTTGTCTCTCAAATCTCTCACAACTCTGTCATTTTTCTTCAGTACTTCTCAAGTTATCGTTTATTTTCTTATTTTCCATTTCTTATGTTTCAGACACTTCTTGTTCCAACCTTGAAGGTGTCGTGGGGTCAAGTAACTTCCAAACAGCCTGTGAAATCTGATAGTCGCCTTTACATATATATGCACCATCAGTCTGAAGAAAAGCTCAGTAGCACATCAAATAGAATTGAAACAGAAGAAAGTGAAGACAATGAGTGAGATATAGACAGAAGAGCAATGAATGAAACGAGATGAAGGACAATAGACTTTATACTTTCGTGAAGATTTTTTCTTCCTTTTTCTTTTCATGAAAATTAATGGCCACTGGTTATACTCACGGAAATGTGAACGAGAGAAGGAAAATAAAACTCCTCGAAATGAACAAAGGTCAATTCTATATCCAACTACTCCTCTGAATGGTGAGTTTTTTCCTATCCTTCACTCATCATCGAATTCCTTAGACAATAGAATAAATACAAAAAAAAAAAAGAAAACTGATAATCTAAATACAGTTTGTTCTTAAATTGGTACAATTACTGTTATTGTGAAAATAGTATGACATTATTTGTTTTGTTTAAATCAGATCGTGTCATAAAATGAACTTCCATTCTTCAGCTCGTTCCCCTTCGTGAATCTTCACGGTCTTCTTCATATAGAAGTTCTGTCTCTGTTTTCCACTCTCAACGTTCATTTTCTCCGCACGTACCGTATATTCCCGTTCTATTTGTCCGTAGCAACCCACCCAACCTCTTTTTGGCCCCCTCCCAATCTTATGGCAAATATTTGCCAAGAACGAAGGCGTCAGCGGCTCAAAGTAGTAGACGTACGTCGAAGACCAACTAAATATATATATATATATATATATATACATATATATATGTTTATAAAGAGAGCGATAGAGGGGAAAGATGAGAGAGATGAGTAGAGATAAGAATTGTTCCGGCTCTCACTTACTCGAGAAGCTCTCGCGGGAGTAAATAACTTTTTCTCTACATCACGTGGCAGCATCCTCAGATCAAGTGTACGCTCTCAGTCATCTACTGAAGAAAGTGGGAAAGGGAATTTTGTGCACTTCTTCACGTCAACTTGTCTCTTGCGTTTCTCCTTCACTCCCTTTAATTCCATATACCCATTCTTTTTTACTTCTTGCATATATGTCCAAGGCTTCCTCGTATTTCTTGGTGTATTTTTATGTTGTTTCCTTTTTTTCTTCAGATAACTTTGAGACTTTGAAGTACTTTATTTCATATATCATCATTGGAATGTCACCAAATCATATATGCACATGTATGAAATTTATTTACTCACATTTTATTCAAAGTTCGATATTATATTCTAACCAAAAACAATATTGGCGCATCATTGGATATATAAATAAAAATATGACATTAAGATGGATATATTCATAGAATTTTCTCGTGTTTTTTTTTTGTTACAAGGTAAAATATGTTGATATTCTATCCCATTGGGATTTATCGATCATTGCTGCTGACACTTGATGTAAATTACTTTACTAGTTTGATGTACACAGTGCCTTGATGGCTTTACACTTTCTCTGCCTCACTCTCTTTCTATTAACCTCACTCTGGGTATTCTCACACTTTGATCATTCGATAGACGATGTCACAACAATTCCATTTCCGATTCTCTCTATGATCTATCTCACTGCACTGTCTTGCCAAACATGTCATGTATATACTGTACTGCTACAATATATTGGGCTTGAATGTTTGCACGTATGTATGATAGAGTCAACAAACATATGATATTCAACAAGAGCTACACTTATGAGGATATTGTTCTTGGATGAACCTTCTGCATATACTTGAGAATAACTTAGCATCAAAGACTAATCGGAAAGGGCCTGACAGTTCATTATGAACACATCTTTTGAAACATCTTACGACTGTGCTACAAGTTTTCCCATTCGAATATTCATCAGCAAGAACATGGAGAGTATCGATTAATTTTTGACATACTGAGAAACATCAATCCCAGTTGAAATTAGAACCCACAATCACACATATCCAAAGTGATTAGTTCAAATAGTTCTCGTCTATCCAAATATTGAGTACTCACTTAACTTGTTCCAATTAATGAATCAATCTGACATGGACCATCATCCAGAAACACATTCATTACCCATTCCTACCACTTGTGCTTAATGACTATAACCTCTGACATGTCCAGAGATGTAAATAAAACCAGCCATCCTAATTCCTGAGAGAAATCTAATTGTGCATACACAGTTACCTGTTCCTACATGAGTTCAATCAGAGATGAAGTTTCACAGCCTGCAGCTATAACGCCTGTATGGACCTCAATTCGATACAGATACCTAAACATCTTTCCACTTAGTACATGAAGGTTCATTGTAATCAAATAATTTCATTGATATGTTGCATGTTCGTATATATTCCACATGAGTTGCTCAAAGTGATTGTGAAATTGTATGGATCGAAGGGACATATATATATTCTGCACACAATAATTACACTGATGTTGGTGTTCCCTTCACTTGGTCCCTTTCTGTGTACCTACTATAGAGTAGAGCAATAAGATGAGAGTTGACAAATTTGATTTCCAGTTTGTGTAGATATGTACGACGATGCAACACTCGTGGGAACTTCATGTCTAGCATTGGTGGAGTACATACATAATATATAAACAGGTATATACTTGACCAAAAGCTTTCTGCTAGGCAATCTCAGCTGATTGAACAGCACTTGGAAACTTCTCTTGTACATGGTGCACCAAGCCAAAATCTCCCTTCAAAGTTCACACAGCTTCAAGGGATGGAAGCATCATAGAATATACACAGTGAGACACAATGAAGAATCATTTTCATCCTCTTGCATCCACTAAGTCATGTTTGCATTGGTTTATCGATTGGAATATATTTTGTCTTGCACGTTGCTCATATATAATAGCTTTGCATATTTGAAATTAAAGTACCCAAGAGAGTAGTCCTGATCGTAAATAAATTGGAGGATTGGTATGTGTATGACCGAGTCTCGAGTATTCTACATCTCTGTAACTATTGTCTATATTCTCTCACTCGCTCCTGTTACATGGGAATATTTAGTAGAAATGCACGACGTCCCTCTGGCACACAGTGGTAAGCATAAATTCCCATTGCGTCCCTCCCGGTTGGTTTATGTTTACAGGATTAAATAACTTGACCCACTGGCAACATATCATGCGTGTCGAGAGATGGCATTTCTGGATATGTATATGAATGTGTATATGTTATGTATATATGTATGAATGTATTATGTGCTTTTCTATGTATATGTATTTCCATAGATCAACAAATGCATGGAAAATTCATCTGAAAAGTGAAATACGCAGAGTTGTACACAAATTTTTGTTACTCTGGCAGGCTGTTGTGGGCGTTTATGATATGACATTTCATCACGAGTGTCATGAAAATGTATAAACCATGGAGAATTTTATTCAAGAAGTGTCGTGTGGTGGGGAGGGGTGGGGAGAGTTATTTGTGATTATTTCATACACTTGGGGAAAAAAACGCATTGGGATAAATAGAAATCGATTTGGTTTGTGATAAACTTTGAATTCATAGTTGAATTATTATTTTTTTTGGAGTGGACAATACTTTGCTCATGAGAGAGAAAGAATTTTAATTCAGAATTTGTGTTTTTCCTTTCCTTCGTCTATATCAACAGACATTCCTGCAAATACACTCTCGGTACGCAACTTCAATGTAAAATTCAAGAGAATTGAACAGATACTTGCGAGTTCTCTTTACTTCTGCAGTGTATTTCAGATCAAAACTGTTTTCAAATTTAGAGCATTCCAGGAATTATAACCTAAACTAATTTATGTTTATGAAATGCCTTTATACTCATGGAATTCTTACCTTCGAAAGTATTTCAATAATACATTTACAATAATATAAAAGAAAAAAAAGTCCACTGCAGAAATAAAAATCTAAAAATATTTTTAAATAACATTTTCTTAACCCATGACATAATTATCAGGTCAAGTTCTACACATTCACTGATATTCCATTTACGTTCCACACCAATCTGAGTGACAAGACACATTTTCAAGATCCACCTAACGACCTTGTTATCACATAGGTGAGAGAGTCAACCACTCTTTCAACTTTCTCAAGCTCTCCAATCTCCACACGTTCTCCATGCACATACACACCTACACACAACTCCTTGACTATCTCGTTTTTTTCATTTCTCATAGAATAGGTCAAGCTGTGCCACTCAAATAATTTCCTACACTTTGATCTTCTTTTCTCTTAATTTTACTGTCCTCACTTCTACCACAATTCAACCCATTATACTATTCATATCCATATCATTAAAACTCAACTAATTAAAATCCATGAACACAATTGATGTGTAGATATCTCTCTTGCACTTACTCTCTTGCATACACAATAATTCTGCGTATGCCACTGTGGGCGTTCCAACCTCTCGCTTTGTATGTCCACGCCAGAGAGCACACCTGCAAAATGATTGTGTATAGCCGCATAATTCTCGGCATTGTGACGGACCGCCACGATGCTGTACTAGTCGACGCTGTTGGTGATAATTAGGCCTATCGGACGATAGCAGAATTTGCGCGTCGCTTGCGTCAATATATATATATATATATATATATATATATATATATATATATATATATATATATATATATATATAT